>PJQD01000013.1:0-444984 GCA_002922495.1 Rhodotorula taiwanensis
TTGCTTTCCCGAGAAACCGAGGCCTCACCGCGAGCCTTGAACGCGCCGGCGATCCAGTCGGTCGCGTTCGTGAGCGTCTTGACGATGTCCTCGTCGCTGCACGAGAGAGGGAATTCGAGGTCAGCTTCGTGATCATTGAATGTTGATGTCCACCCGGGTGAACGCACCGGAACGGACCGGTCCCGTCCTTGCCAGTCCGCTTGAACCCGCCAAAGGTGAACTTTTTCGGGTCGTCGCCGAGGTCGCTGTTCATGCCGTCCCAGACCGCGCGCAAGTCGTCGACCGTCATCTGCGGGGAAAAGCCGGCCGAGTCAGGAAGCGAACACCACGACAGGGCAAAGGAGGGGGGTCAGACTGACCTCGTCGAAGGGCTTCTTGACCCACTTGCGGACCTGCGCCTCGAGCCAGTCGGTGTCTTGGGCGCTGACAGCCATGTGCCAGCGGTAGAGTATGTTGAACTCCGCTGACACATGGTTGCCGACGCCGCGAGGGACTTGTCCGCCGATGAGCGACTTGATCTCGCCAGTCGGGACGAGCGACCACGTCGAAGTCGTGCGGTTGACGTTGAGGATGACGCGGATGTAGTCTTGGAAGATGACCTCCTCGAACCACAAGCAGTTGATGTTGCGCGCGAGGTTGAAGATGGCGAGGTCTTGCGCGTTCTTCTCCTCGTCGTTGAGCTTGTTCCAGTCGCGGTACTCGCCGTTCTGGTTGACCTCGACGAGCTTCCGGGCGATCCAGTTGTGGTTGCGCGAGAAGACGATGCCGAGCGCGACAGCGCCGGGCGACATGAGGAAGAGGCGGTTCGACGAGATGACGTCGGGGTGGATCAGGCCTTGGACGCCGGTCCTGATCTTGAGTTGCTCCTCGCCGTTGTTCCCGTAGATCGGCGACAAGTCGAGGTACGAGCTCGCTTGGTTGATGGTGAGGTCCTCGTGGCTCGTAGTGAAGATACTGTGCGTTATCAGGACGGCGAACCCGAAAAGAAGGCTGCTGATGCCGGACGGGTGCGGGACGAACTTGTCGCGGCGCATGAGGGCGTCAAAGATGTCGCCGACTTCCGGAAGGTTCTCGGGGAAAGGGTGCATGTTCGGCGTCGTGCGAGCGTACGGCATACCCGCTTTGCCGAGGTCGGGAAGGAACGGGTTGTTGTGGGACCCGTCGGCTTCACGAGCCTGGTACTTGCCGACGAGCGTCGCAGGCGGCTTGGGGATGTCCTCCCACAGGATGCGGACTATATTACGAAGAGTCAGCGGCCGTTCGATCATGACTCGTCGGACCCCCGTAGCGGCAGCTCGAAGCCGGCTCGTCGGATCGCCGTCGCGAAAGAGTCGACTCACTGAGCACGTTCTGCAGGCTCGTACCGACAGGCGAGTCAGGCGGGAGCGAGTAGAGCATGACGACGACCTGCGTGATAGGCCACGCGTCGTCAGTCTAGGTGAACGACACAGCTTTTGAGCTTTCAAGAGCTCGCTCACCTTCTCGAGGAGCATGTTGCGGTCGTCAAGGGGCGGCGTCTTGCCCTCAGAACCGGCCTTGAGGATCGTGATCGCATCTGAGATCGTGGCGCAGGAGATCATAGAGTCAGTTCAGCCGTTGAAGGCGAGAGAGCGGGGGCTGGGAGGTTGAGAAGGCAAACTGGACGTACCGCGAGCGAGGGTCTGGTGGCTGATTTGTTCGAAGAGCAGCTCGAGCTGACTTTTCCCGTACGAGATGGCCGACTCGACGGCTTCGACAGGCTCGGAGTCGGCGAGAGCCAACGAGGCGATGTGGAGGGCCTGAGCGAGTGGCGGTCCAAACTCGAGTCAGCTTCCGAACCGGTTCCTTTCGACTCATGCGTAGACGGGATGGGACTCACGCTCGAGGCGACCGACTTGACACCTCCAATGAGGCCACGCTTGGAAGTAGGCGAAGGCGGCGCCGACTGACGTTCTTGCTGCGGTTGGCCGAATACGCCCGGCGCCTGAGGAGGCGTGCCGGTAGACATCGTGCTGAGAAGGCTGCGAGTGACTTGGAAGATGAGCGTATCAAGAGGAGGGAGGGGAACAGAAGAGAGAGGAGGGTGAGGAAGGAAGGAAAGAAGGAGCGAGAGGGAATCGCGAGCCAGCTCAACCGCCGCCTTAGTCATGCGAGGCCCGTGCAGTTACGTCACAAAACGCGTGATTGCTGTGCAGCTTTCAACGAAGCTGCGATCGGATCACGCGTACCGTTACAACAGGCTACGGCCCTATACTTTCCGAGCGCGACCGTGTCAAAAATCGCCATGGTAATGCGCGAGTCCGGTCCGGCGATCGGGCTGTTTCCCGCGCGACGGGTCGAACCAAGCTTTCAAATTCTTGTTCAGCTCGATAGTAATCACTGCGAGTGTATGTACGTTGTCAGAGAGGCGTGGTGGCGAGATCCAGCGGCAACCGAGACATTCACTCACCGTCGAGGTTCAGTCGCATGTTGTTTGCGATGTGCAAGCCGATGTCCGTGTTTTCGACGTTACCGACGAGACCCGTCGAGTTGGAGCTGGAGCAGAACGGGTTACGTCAGCTTGTTTCGCGCTGTCGAATCACGGAACCTCGGAGAAAGCCTCCTCACCCGTACGCGTACAAGTTCACGTCGACTCCGCTGTGACCAGCTGTGGACCAGCCGAGCTGCGCGCGCCGGGAGATCTGCGGTCGATGCAGGCTGTCAGTAGGCCTGGACTGCAGAAGCGGAACGTGACAAGAAGGGACGCACAGCATCGGCCAGAATTCGGTTCGCGCGGTAGGCGTCCGAACGCGCTCGATGAACCTCCTCTACTTCTTTACTCGACGCGTCGACGATCCCGAGACCGCGCTCGAACAGCTCGGACCGGATCCAGTCCTCCGTTGCTGACGATCGGTCTGCGAGTCGATGACCTAGATAGGTCGTTGATTGAGTCGCGTTCGCAAGCATCTCCGGGTACCTGAGCACGACAGCAGTCGGGGGGTCAGCTTTCGATCGATCGCTCGAGAGAGGGCGACCAATCGATGACGGTCGGTCGAGGGCTCACCAGAGATAGTCAGGATACGCCGAGGTGATTTGCCTTCCGACCGAGAGCCCTCCAGTCTCGTGGTCACTGATCGAGATCATGACAGTCGGAATGCCGTGCTTGTTCTGATCAGCCACCCATCGCTGCACGTATTGAACAGTCGTCTGGTAGGCGAGCATGTCGTGAACGTGACCGACCGGGTCGTTGTTGTGCCTGCGAGTCTTTCTCGAGTCAGCTGGGTCCTTGCATAGCGATTCGGATGATCAGAGGGGTACGCACGCTGCCATGTCGATCCGGCTGCCTTCGATCATGAGGAAGAAGCCCTTCCGCTTGCCCTTTTCGCCTTTGGCCGTGAGGTACCGCAGTGCATGCGTCGTCCTGCGAGATAAGGCCTCCAGGTCAGCGCGCGCGATACAACGAAAAGAAACCCGCAGGACGGCTGACATCTCCTTCAAGCTCGGCTGCTCGTTCGCCAGGATGACGTTGCTCTGACGATCGATTTCATAGTCCATGTGCTGCGCGACCAGATCGTCATTAGTGCTCCGTATGAAGGCATAGCGACTTGCTTGCTGCAGACGCACGTCGTCCGCAAAGAGCCCGAGAACGGGTCCGTCTGTTCCGCCCTGCTCATGATACTCGCGCAATCCCGACATGCCCTGGACGACATTGATCCCCTTCTCCTTGGCTCTCGCGAGCAGGTCCGTCGAGTCTGTTCGGCAGCTGCCGTCTGTCCCGTTTGGGAGGAAGAAGCACTTTCCACCTCCGAACGCAAAGTCGACTCGGAGCCCCTTCAGGTCCGATCCGTCCTCGCCGACGAGAAAGTCGGCGATCTCCGTCTCGAGGTCGCGATCGGGCACGTGAGCGTAGAACGACGCAGGCGTGGCGTGAGTGATCCGTGACGTAGCGACGAGGCCGGTTGCAAAGCCTTGCCGTTTCGCAGCTTCGAGGACGGTACCGCATGGGGACTGTGCGGGAGAAATCCCGATCGCGCCGTTGTAGGTCTTGATGCCGCAGGAGAATGCAGTCGCTCCGGCAGCCGAGTCTGTAGCGGCACGATGTCAGGGAGGCAGCAAGAGATACGAGCAGTCTTGGACAGACCTGTGATGAGCGAATTTGAAGATCTCGTCTAAGTGAGAGATTGGTCACGTTAGTCTCGCAGCGCCGCACGCAGCCACGACCGCAGGGTCTCACTCTCGACGTTCCGACGAGCATGTCGTCGAGCGGCAGCCTCCCTTGGCCGTCCGGCCGACCTCGGAAGCCAGCTTCGAGGTGTGCCCACGAGGATTGGTTGAGTAGCGACCGCGGCAGTGACGAGCCGTCCATGCCGGTGGCGTTGACCGAGGCGAGATACTGCACGTACGATCGCGCGAGCGATTCGGATGCCGGGCCTGCTCGGAACGGACAGCATCAGAGGAGAACCCAATAGCACGAGAAAGGACCGGCAAGGCGCTTACCCATCCCGTCGCTAATCATCAGGATGACCTGAATCTGCCCTCCAACCGAAACCCCGAGGCTCATGAGCCAAGTCGTGAGCCAGGCGATGCCTAACAAGCCGACGAGGCCACAGGAGACCAAGCAAGCATGCCGAGGTCGTTTCCTCGGGTTCCGCTTGATCTCTTCGACCTGGTCGCGAGTCGGGATTTGTATCGGCGGGCGTTTTTGTTCGCTCGGATTCGGTGGCCCTAGCAGCGCCGCCTCTGGATCAGAGTCGTCCGTCGCCCGCGGTTTCTCGTCCTCCTGCGGCCTCGGAGGGTAATGATCTAAGCCGCTGTCCTCGCCCAAGCGCGCTTCTGGCAGGCCGAGCAGCGAATCTGTATGTGACGATGTCAAGTTGCGCGTGTCCTGTACGCGCACAGAGGGCGAGAGAGCGGCGTCGCTAAAGTGTCAGTGGGCCCCACTCACCTATCTGGGCGCGATACAGGCTGCCGACTGACCTCGTCCAGGACAAACTGCTGAGGAGAGTGGGATCGGCTCATCGTGACGGCATCTAGTAAGCAGGCGAGCGTTGTGTCCTTGTGCGCTGTAGAGTCGGGTTCGCTCTGAGTCGCTTCGATTTGACTTCTCGCCGTGCGTGGGCGCCCGCCACGGCCAAGGAAAACTCTTTCTCCTCCCTTCAAACCGCTCACACGCTGCTTGACTTTCAGCAGACTCGTTTGCAATGGGAGCAAATACTTGGCTGTGATTGTGCGCGCCGGCCGAATCGGAACGGCGGCACAGAACTCCGATTCCGCCCGAATCTTTTCACAGGCTTGCCAACGGCGACCGTGCCACCCGCGTTGTCATTTCGAGAAGCTCGGTACTGTAGAGGAGATGCAGACATGCGACACGCAGCGCTTACCGCGCGCGAATGACCCAGGCTGCCCCTGCTTGAATTGGCAGGCCGGCCGCGAGACGGAGCCTTCCAAACGAACAACCGCTGGCCTTCCCGACGCTCGCAGAAGCGCAGCGTCTCCGGCGGGCCGAAGCGCGTCAAGGCATGCTGCAGCGAATCGTGAAGACAGGGGTTGCGTTCGGGCAAGAGCGCGTGATCTTCTTTGAGGAGAGAGCGCCGACCGAGATTGCCGCTCCTCGACTTCGGGTCGCACGGTCAGCAAGTTACCATTTGCCGGGGATCCTCTCGCCAGGACGCCGAGATGCTCCCAGATCAGAGCGAGCTGAAGCGGAGCGTCGCAGCCTGTCGAAGGAACTGAAAGGTCGATTTGTCGAGAGACACGCAGAGAAGTCGCGTCCTTAGCGACAGTTGACGGCAGTACAGCGGATGAGCGGAACCTCGAGGACTGGTCCTTATCAGCGCCTTCTGGTCTTGTAGCTGCGAAGATGGCTGCTGCGGAGGAGAAGGAGCTGCGCGTCGAGGCGCGCTGATGAAAGCCGAGAGAGTCGCGGAAGAGCGAACGACGTTTGATCCGGCGACAAACACACTCTGCTGCCATGTCTGGCGACCCGTTCCACGAAGTACGAGCGTAAGTGACAGCAGGCGTTCTCGGTCGGACCGTCCAGGCTGACCGCGGCGTGCGTGTTACAGCGAAGTCGAAGCGGCGTTACACGACTTGTCGGCGACGGCGTCATCGTACGCCCGCCGAAGTCGCACCGTGCCGAAACCCCAGCACGCGTCCGACCATGACCTGCAACAGACCGTCGCTCAGCTACGAGCGCAACTGCTCGCAATCGAGCCAGACGTCGAAGAGTTGGAAGACGCGATCGCCGCCATCGAAGAGGTTGGCGTCGCACGCAGGCTCGGGATCAGCGACAGTGAAGTCAAGTCGCGCAGAGGAGTCGTGAATCGTATAAAGGGCGAGCTCGAGGTGAGTCATCGGCGTCCTGCGAACACTCTGCCTCCCCTCCCCCGCTGCGGAAACGACGAGTCTCTAGTGCTGAAAGGATCCTCTTCTCGACCTCGACAGGCAATACGGAAGCAATGTCCAGCTGCGGTAACAGTCCGTGTACATTCACGATCATTGCGCTGCCGCTTGAGCTGAGCATACTGGCTCGCAGCAGAATCCGGCAAAACGGAGACCGTCGACTTCTTCTTCGGCATACCCGCCCTCATACCGAGCTACAGGTGACGGCGGTCAAGGCGGTGACGCGCCTCCAGAAGACGATCCGAACGCCGAGTTCGAGATGCAGCATCAAAGTGTGCGTGCGGGCCCGCTTGAACTCGTGAAAAGACGCGCCACTGATCGGGCATGCTCGAACGCCCGCAGCTCCTCATCGAACAGCAAGACCGGACACTTACAGATATTTCGGGCACAGTCGGCTTGCTCCGAGAGCAGGCGCATCTCATGGGCCAAGAAGTCTACGAACAGAATCAGTAAGCGTTCCGCAGCTCCATGCGATTTCAAACCCCGACCGGATTAGAGCTCACTCTGCGCTTGTCCGCCCACAGAATGCTCGGCGAGATCGATGAGCACGTCGATGCGACCTCGAGTCGGCTCGCGAAGGCGCAGAACCGGATGGACCGGTTCGTTCGCGAGCACAGTAAGCCCGCCTTTCGCTCCTCGCTCTTGAGCCTTGCGACGGATACCGCTAACTCGCTCGCGTTGACAGACTCGGGATCCAACTGGTGCATCTTCATCCTGATGGTCCTGCTCTCGATCCTGCTCTTCGTGATACTGTTCATGTGAAGCGGCGCTGGCTGCCCTTTCCCGGATCCCTGTGAGCTCAGGTCTCAGGTCTCGTGACTTTCCCACCCCAAAACCGAGCGCTAACTGTGGTTCGTCTACAGCCTCTGTTGTCGCTACGAGTATACCCGCGGTCGTGCAATACCCATCCGATCTACTCTACCTCGCCGCACTGCAAGTTTCGGCATCTCGACCGCAACCTAAACGCACGTCCTATTAGCAAACCGCTCCGACATTGCTACACCCGAAGTTCTGTGGATCAGATCGCTGCAGCAACGGATTCGGTGTGCGATGCTCAGGCCTTCAAGGCTTCAGGACGGCGCGTTCGGCATGTCCGCGGGACTGCGCGGAACGCCTCTCCGAACGGGACGGCGCTCTCTTTCGCCTTTATCGTATGATACGCACATACGCGCCATGCGCTTTCGCCAGCTTCCGAAGCTGCTGCTACTATGCTTTGCGGTCGAAGTCCGGGCCTTTTGGCGGCTGCCTTGCCAAGGGCAAGGCGGAGCTCTGGTCCTCCAGAGAGCAGGCGAGTCCTCGCTCTGACGCTGGGCACTCTCCGAAGGCTTTCTGATCGTCTGTGCGAGACGGTCTGACAGATCCGATGACGAATCCGGGCGCCGCCTCGGGGCACGTCCATACTATTTCCGGCGGATCCGGCTTCAACCTCGACATGTCTTTCGAGGACGCACGGGCAAGCAAGTGCTCGAGCTGCATGGTCAAGCAAGATATGAGCAACTACTGGACCCCGGCACTCTACTTTGCGCATGCGAATGGGAGGTACGCCACCTGCTGCGGACGATCCGTGGGCAGCGACTGACCAAGTCGCGCCGAGCACAGCTTCACCCTCGTCGAGCAGGTCGGACTAATCGTCTACTACCTCCCGCGCAGTAACCCGAAGGATCCAGGGTCAGTCAAGGCGTTTCCGGACGGCTTCCGGATGCTCGCCGGCAATCCGTATAAGCGCAGCTTCGACGGCAGCGACATGGCCAAAGCGATCGGCGTCAACTGTCTCGGCGGGAGTCGAGAACCGACGCGACAGCCCGACTTTCCGCCAAATAATTGCCCGAACGGCATGCGGCTCGAGGTCATGTTTCCGAGCTGTTGGGACGGGAAGAACGTCGATTCAAAGAACCATCAATCGCACGTCGCCTATCCTGTCGGCGTACGTGAGCCGAACGGTGTCCATCTCCGACGTCGCTTATTCTGGCTGACCCTGCACTGCAGGGTGAGACCGGACCCTGCCCAAGCGGATTCCCCGTCCGAATCGAAACGCTCTTCTACGAGATCATGTGGAGCGTGGATCCGTGGAAGGATCGTTGGAAGGAGGCGAAGAATACATCGCAGCCGTTCGTCCTGTCGACGGGCGACCCGACCGGTTATTCTCTTCATGGGGTGCATGCATGGAAGATTCAGACGAGGACTATTGTGCGAGCGGAAGCTGACGACAAGATAGATCCCCACAGGACTTTCTCAACGGCTGGGATGGTGACGTCTTACAGAAAGCGATCGACGAATGTACGGCCGACAGCGGTGTCATCGAGGAGTACGTCTTGCGTCGTGCTGGTTCGAAGACGCACTGTTCTTTCTCGAACAGCTCACTTAATTGCTTCGTCCACAGGTGCAAGGTCTTCGAGTTCTACGATTACGAAGACGGCAAAAACAAGTGTTTCCAAACGCCAGCCATCGACGAGTCAGTCACGGGAACGCTCGCCGCGCTGCCCGGCTGTAACCCGATCGTGAGCTTTCGCCTCACCCTGGTCGCACTCGTACGGCTGACGATTTCCTCCCTCTTAGAGTGCTGGACCTGAAGACGTTACAGTTTGCGCCGAGAAAAGTCCACCGAAGCTGTTCGACCACATCACGGTGTTCGGCGGGTTGTCCGGAGGGAACCATTCTCACGACGTCGCCACGAGATCGAGCCAACCTAGCTCACCAGACTCAACGTCAGCCAAGTCTTCAGCTTCTGCGGAGACGTTCGTTCAAGCATCGTCTGCAGACGACACTTCCGCAGGCCGAGCTACGGCGGCCGACGCATCGACTTCATCTGCGGCAGGGCCGGATCCTAGTGCTGGGTCTATGATGCCTTCAACCGCGGTTTGGGCTTCGATCGGAGCTGTCGCGCTGATCGGCCTCCTGGTAGCGGTCTACCTGTGCGCACGACGAGGTCCTGCCCCTGCGGCGCCGCCAGACTCTGAGAGTGAGTTCGGGTACATCCTACGAGCGTTTCCTGCGTTGATGGTTGTTCTCTCCAGAGCAAGCTCTCCGGTCGTCCTCGGACGAGGCTCGAAGCGGTTCCGATAGCGAGACTAGCTTACGACATTGAGGAAAAGCGGGGTACGTATTGAGCAATGCAGGCAAGGGTAAGACGAGGAAAGCGAGAATGTATGCTGAATCAGCAGTGGAGAAGCTCTACCATCGCGCCCAGACCTTCTCCGGAAGGACATCACGCATGACAGTCCAATGCACGCCGACGTCCTGGAGCTGTTCGCGCTCGACTTTCCGAACGTCTCCATCAGTGCGTATCAACCACGCGCCGCCTTCGACCGAGTCTGCCTTGCGCTTGAACCTTGCGATGTCGACCTCCCGCGAACGAAAGCGCGACAAGACTTGCTCGCGAATAGCGGGCGAGGGGTACGGCAGAAAGTCGGCCTGGACCGGGTCGCGAAGCTCGAGTCCGACGTACCAGTCCTTTGTGCATAGGATGACGATGTTGCTGTAGGCTGAAGACGTCTCCGAGTCGCTGAAAGCTCGACAACGCGGGAAGACACGGTGCACAGTCGTCAGGATCATCGTCGACGAGACGGCGTTGAAGTCGCCGGCAAAATTGAGGGCAAGCACGCCAGTCGGATGCAAGAGCGTTGAAAGCTGCTGCAGGAAGTCGAGGCGGAAGAGCGAGGCCGGTACTGCCCCGCCGGTGAACTGTGTGAAGAGCGCACCGGTCAGACTCGTCGAGAGGCGTGCGGTCTCCGGAGCTCACCACATCGTGCACTATGTAGTCGAACTGTGCTAGTGATGCGTAAGCCTTCGATCTTCGTTCCCGGGCGGCGGGCGCTTGCGCTACTCACATGACCCGGCCGGTCTTGACGTCCAGCCCACGCTACAGCGTCTTCGAGCACCACCTCACCCATCGCGGCGTCATCGACTGCAAAATACTCAACCGCAAAGTCGTACACCACAGGATCGATCTCGACAACCGTGAGGTTGACGCCATGCTGGGCGAGGGCGCGAGCGGACAAGCCGGCACCGAGACCGCTGCAACATCGAGCTCGTCATCAGCCACTATGACGAGTTTGGGGACGAGTAGACGGAGCGCACATGATGAGACCTTGTTCGGGAGCGGCATGCGGGAGCTCGGCTGGGCGGATCACGAGGCGTACGAGCTCCTGCAAGATGAATGTGGACTGATCGAAAATCGGTCAGTGAAGCTCGATCGCCGTCCACGGAGGGGGACTCACGTATATGCTCTCCGCGTAACGCACAACCGCGCGCTCGTTGTTGAGTTGGGCGCCGTGCTTGCTGGCGAGCGTGTCCCGACTCGGGCCAATCCATAGGCCGCCGAGAAGGGAATGGTCGGCTCGCAAGTACCGCATTGTCATGTCGCCTCGAGCCCCGTCCGCTTGTGGCATGGTATGCTCGCCGACGCTGATCCAGCCCGTGACGCTCTTGCGACTCGCTAGTATGCCTGTCGAGTCGGGTTCCGCGGGCGAGAGCGGGCAATGGCGAGACATGCGCGATGCCACGAACGCGACGAGGAGCGCCAGGGTCAAGGTTGCAGTCTTGGTCGAGGCAGACGCGTTCATGATCGCAAAAGGGTGATTCGAGTGAGGGCGTCCTCTCGCTTGAACAGGGTGCTCAAGACAAGGCGCGAACAGCGCGACGGCTGCCAGCAGGAGACCATGCACGTGTAGCTGAGGACAGATTGAGTAAATACGCTAGCCTTCGGTCCAGTTCACAAAGAGCGTACTGTATAGCACTCTGGCAGAGTGGTGAAAGAGAAGATTTCGAGATGCGAGACGAAGGAGCCCGCGTACAGCGCAAGCAGCACGTAGGGCGGGAAGAGGCGTGACCGCTGTGCAGAAACCATTCAGCGGCCGCGAAATGGGTGCCATTGCGGAGGAGCAAGCACGTACCTCGATGCATGTCAAGCTGTTGAGAAGCCAAGTCCAAATGGCGAGAGTGGATAATCCGCCGAGCAGGATCCGTCCGGCGATGATGCCGTGCTCGAGCCCGAGCCGGAGGAGCGACTCGGCTGTAGCTTCGAGCAAGGCTGGACTGACGAGCTTCCAGAGAGCGATGACGAGCCAGCAAGTCCGCCAGGATGCGTCGCTTTGGGTCACCGGAAAGACTCTCGTTGCGAGGAAAACCGTGAAGAGCACCATGTACGCCACGACCCTCGGAGGGATCGCAGTGGTCGGCGCCGAAGAGAAGAGAGGATTCAGGATGGCGTAGGGCGTGTTATTGTACCACAAAGGCAGAGTCGCCGTGCAGATGGCGAGCCCTCGGATCGCGGCGGAAGGTGGTCGCCCTTTCGGTTGCGCTCGTGACTCCGCTTGCGCCATTCGGTCCGTCTCGCGCCGCCGTACACGCTCCTTGTCGATCGTTGGGCTAAGCGCCATGCTCGGCGCGCCGGGCAGAGCAAGCGGACGCGTCGAGGCCGAGGTCGAGGTTGAGTGAACTCGATCAGGCTGCGTGTGATCTCGGCGGTCGCGGTAGAGACGGAGCGCTCAAGGGCGTGCAGAAGTACTGCACAGCGCCGTCTTCAGCTGCATGGATGCCGAGGCCGGTGCCGGAGGGAGGCTGCCCGCGGGATCAGACCGCTTCTCTCCACCGCGATCGCCCAGCGTCTCACTCTCGCTGTACGGGACAGCGAACCCGCCCGTGCTTGCGTTCAGGCTGTTCTATTCGACGATTTGCAGGCTACCGCGCTCACAGACGCTCAAGACCTGATGACTACCTTGCCCGCTGTCGCAATGCAGTCGAAGGCTTTTCGGACTGTCCGGCGAATGCGCTCAGGCCTACGACGGAAAGGCTTGGCGAACCCGCCCTGCTTCTCGTCTCCCCGATGTGTGTGCTATGTATGTTTTGACACTGCGATGCTGCCGCATGCATACTCTCGCGCTCTCGCTTGGATCTCGCTGCTACAGAGCTGCGGTTTCGTCGCCGGGTTCTGGCGG
Organism: Rhodotorula taiwanensis; assembly: GCA_002922495.1. Lineage (NCBI taxonomy): Eukaryota > Fungi > Basidiomycota > Microbotryomycetes > Sporidiobolales > Sporidiobolaceae > Rhodotorula > Rhodotorula taiwanensis. The sequence continues at coordinate 12,297 of PJQD01000013.1, forward strand.
TTACCGTGTCAGAGAGGGGCGCCTTTGGTCGTGCAGCGGGCGGGCAAGCCTGTGCTACCAGACCCAGCATGCGTGGCGTGCTGAGCTGACCTTGACGATTGCGTGTCGGAGCAGATCCACTGACGAATCCCGGGGCAATCTCGGGTCATGTCCACACGTACGGCCACATTTGCGTGCGCGCTCCTGTCTCTCTTCAGCCGCTCATTAATTGACCGGCTCGTCAGGATCTCTGGCGGATCCGGCTTCAACCTCAAGATGTCTTTCGAAGACGCACGGGCCAGCAAGTGTACCAGGTCGGTCCCGAATTCGACTGCATCTGGTGCGAACCGCGGCTGACTGTCCCTGCCAGCTGCCAAGTCAAGCAGGATCTCAGTAACTACTGGACGCCCGCCCTCTATTTCGCCCATGCGAACGGAAGGTGCGTGCTGAAACCCTCGTAAAGGCGGGCATCGACGGAACCTCGCTGACGGTCGCGCTCGCAGCTTTACTCTCGTCGACCAGGGTGGCCTGTTGATCTACTATCTGCCCCATCGCAACGCCGCCGACATCGGGCCAGTCCAAGCCTTTCCCGACGGTTTCCGGATGCTGGCCGGCAATCCGTATAAGCGCAGCTTCGATGGCAGCGAAATGGCCAAGGCGATCGGCATCAACTGCATCGGCGGCACGAAGAAACCGACAAAGTCGCACGAGTTCCCCACGGAGAACTGTCCCGTAAGCCGCGCAGGCAGGCGATTGCCAGGCGCGACCGGGCGCCAACGTCTACTTGTGCAGGATGCGCTGCGAATGGAGATCATGTTTCCGAGCTGCTGGGACGGCAAGAGTCTCGACTCGGCCAACCATCAGACGCACGTTGCTTGGCCGAGCGGAGTGGGTCATCTGCTCGTCGAAGGTCTCGAGCTGGCCGCTGACTGCTCTGCGTAAGCGCAGGGCGAGCAAGGCCCTTGTCCAAAGACGCACCCTGTCAGAATCGAGTCGCTTTTCTACGAAGTCTGGTGGACCACGGCACCGTGGAAGGACCGATGGGAGGAGGCGAAGAACAGCTCACAGCCATTCGTCCTGTCCACTGGCGACCCGACCGGCTACTCTCTGCACGGCGTCCGTGGTGTCGCTCGAATTGCCCGGACCTCCAATGACGGGTTAACCTAACTCGCCTCTGAACGTCTGCAGGATTTCCTGAACGGCTGGGACCGCAAAGTGCTGCAGCACGCGATCGACCAATGCACCACTGAGAGTGGAGTCATAGAAGAGTGCGCTTTCGGCTATCATCTCCATAGCGTGTCGCGCTGAGACCTTCATCTTGACAGATGCAAGGTCTTTGACCTTTACGACTACGACGACCCGAAGAGTCAGTGCCTTCAGTCGCCTGCCATCGACGAAACGACCACCGGTACGCTCGACGCGCTGCCCGGGTGCAATCCAATCGTGAGTGAACCAGGGATACTGCAGCAAGCTCGATGTCGGGTCCGCTGACTAGCGTCCGGCGTCAGAACTACGGACCGGACGACGTCACTGTCTGTCGGGAAAAGAGCCCGCCGTCTCTGCGTAAGGAGATCGTCATCTCGGGCGCTTTGGCCGGTGGCGACCACAGCTTAAAGGTGGCGACCGCGACCGCGACGCCATCCCAAGGTGACGTGGGAAGATCTGGAGCCGCTCCCGCCGGTGACGCCGTAACCAGTATCGTTTCGACGCAACAAGGCTCCTCCACCCGCGCAAGCGCGTCAGACCGCCCGCAGGCATACTTGAACGACGAGACCTCGGCAGCATCGGCTGTCCTCAACAACGGCTCGAACACCTCGCCAGCCAGTCAAGCAGAATCTGCGAGTAGCGGCATTTCCAGCTCTCCGTGGTTCTGGGCCGCTACAGCTGCTGCCGTGGTATTCCTGACTGCCTTTGCAGCTGTCATGGCCAAACGACGAGGGGCAACTCCTTCAAGCGCAAACTCGTTGAGGAAAGGTGCGAGCACATCATTTTGCACCCGCCGCGAACCACGTTCCTGATGCCGAGCCCGCTCTCCAGGGACAGCAGCAAGACCTCTACGGCGTTATTCGCCCGATCGCGAGTCTTCTGCAGAGTCAAGCGGCTCGGTCGATCGGGAGTGGCCTGTGGCTGCGGGTCGACGACTTAGATCACCCTGATTTGCATGAATCGTCGGATGCTGGCCTCGGACCTGCTGTCCGCGTCGGGCGCTGTACTTCTTTGGGCATTCCGAAGGGTCCGGATGTACGCTTCGAGCCTTTAGAGTATGAGCTAGAATGACTCGCCAGTGACAGAAATTTCGCTGGTTCCGGCGGGCGGACGATCGGCTGATCCGGCGGACCTGGTGTGAGCTTCCAGCGCCTTACTACCGCTCAGCACGCGACCAGACACCGACGCGATGATTCGGCTCCGGATAGCGCCGTCTTGGCCGGTCTCGTACGGTCGTCCGGGTGCAAGGCGCTCGTTGTCGACGTTCCCTCCGTCCGCGGCATCGTCATCATCGCTGCCGAGCACGCCGCCAGCGGTGATCGGGTCCGCTCCAGAGCTGCATAGGCACCTTCTGATCCATACGCCGCACCCGACGAGCACCTGGCCTTCGCACATCGAGTCGACGTCGCATCTCGCCCGGAACTTGTCGAAGCGGTGGCAGGAGAACTCGAAAGTCGCCAAGCTGGGCTTCAACTTTACCGACGGCGGTGTAGGACAACCAGCGCAGCCATGGGACCCGAGCTGGACAAAGTTTGACGAGCCGCCGGTGGAATCGCAGCCCGAGTAAGTCCTCGCAGATGGCTCCGTGGCCATGGTCTCCCGCGCTGGCCATCAGACCTGGAAGCAAGCTGATTCTCTGTGTACGCCTTCAGACAATACTCCGCAACGATCTACCCGGACTTTGTCGATGTCCCGTCGCTCTCGATCGCGGAATGGTCTGCGTTCGAACAGACGCTCGACAACCTCCCTCCAGTCGGTAGCCCCCTGCCTAGCACTTCCGCCGCTGGGAACCGACCCGAACGGACGCACATCTTTGTCTGCACGCACCGCACCCGCGACTGCCGCTGCGGCGACCTCGGTGAACCGCTATATGAAGCGCTCCTCGGCGAGATCAGGCGGCGGAAGCTCGGTGGCGAGCTCACGGCGGCAGAGGCGGGCGCGAGCGGAGTGCACATCGCTCGCGTCGCGCACATTGGCGGGCACAAATACGCAGGGAACGTGCTCGTGTATCGGAGCGATGGCCTCGGCGATTGGTGCGTTTCTCCCGGGAAGGCACTCTTTTCTCTTGCACGCTGTACGCTGATGCCCTACTGTCTCAGGTACGGCCTTTTGCGTGCCGAAGATGCCCCGAAACTGCTCGACTACGCCACCTCGGCGTCTTCGCTGCCTTGGTACTCCCGCTGGCGGGGTCGCCTCGGCCTGTCGTCAGACCAGGTCAAAGCGGCATACGCGTCTCGACCTGCAGCAGAGGCGGAAGGCAAGCTCGACGAGCCAAGGCAGGCCCTCGGCGATAGCGTCGAGCTCGTGTTCAGGACGCACGAGGGCGAGGAACGTCGCGTGAATGGCTATGAGGGCGAGAGCCTGATGGTGTGTTGCCTTCCGCTGAGCCTCGACGAATCGCTCGCTGATGCGATGTCCCCGCAGGAAACCGCTCGCCGCCACGACTTGCCGTCGATCCTGGCGACCTGCGGTGGCCACTGCGAGTGCGCGACTTGCCACGTGCTCATTCCGCCCGCCGCTTCGGCTGGCGGTGACGCTCCCTTGCCCGAGATGACGGACGAGGAAGACGAGCAGCTCGAGTTCGCGATCGGCGCGACAGACGACTCGAGGTTGGCGTGCCAGTTGCCGGTCACGAAGGAGCTGGGGGAATGGGTCAAGAAGGGCGGCAAGATCCAGTTGCCAAGGTACTAGAGAAGGTCCCCCACATAGACAGGCATAGAATCTTCACAGCAGTGCTCTCCTTTGCGATGGTCGTCCAATCGAGTTCGCCGTGACGGAAAGGCTCACTTGCTCGTGCGCTCGGCTACCCACGCAGCAGCTCTTCGCGCCGCTTCCTCCTCGATCGCGCGTCGCCGTGGTGGATGCCGGGCTCCCTCTTCCTCTTCGCCTTCCTCCGCGTCCCAGTCGTCCTTGATCTGCACCTCGCCTCTATTGCTCCTCGTCTGCCGCTGCGGCGCCTCCAGCCCCGCCTCTCGCTGCTCCACCTCGACTTCAAATTCGAATAACAGCACCTTCCCGAGCCAGTCCGTCCGCTCAGGCGGGAACCGGTACGCCCTCTGCACGGCGGGCCAGATCCGGTTCTGCCTCAGTCGGGCGAGGAACGATTGGAGCAGGTGCGCGAGCGGGTCGAACGTCCCGAGGGAGCTTGTGCTCAACCCTGAGACTGAAGGTGAAGGAGGATCTGAGGGCGAGGACAGGTGAAGCGCTTCAAGGTGCGACTGGACCGACGGGGGAGTCGGAGGGAGTTTGTCGATAGAGAGGTAGTCGCTCGACAGAGCCGCATAATTATTCTGTTCGAGCGCGAGGCGCAGACCGAGCAGGAAAGCGATGTGTGGGTTTGGATGACTGGTCTGCGAGGGCGGGAAGCTCGCAGCGAGAGGTTCGAGGCGTGATGCAGCGAGCGCGCTGGCCAGAGTCGGCAAGAAGGACGAGGCGGTCGGGCCCGCCAGAGATGGGACGGCGGTCGCATCTGCCCGCGCCGGTGCTGACTGTGACGGAAGGAGAGACGAATGCAAGTAGTGGAGGACGAGAAAGTAGGCGCGGCGAGCCGGATCGGCCGCTCGAGCCGAGGGCTTGTTTGTCTTTGTCGTGGGGTCGAGAGACAGGTCCTCGAACGGTGCCGTCAGATCAGGCGGGTCACCGTCTGGCGCTGTCGAGCTCGGTTGTGAGTCGAGCGAGGCGGCGGGGTGAAGGGACGAGACGAGGTGCGGCAAAGAGCTCGAGAGCTGCGGCTCGTTCGTGTTGTAGAGCGAGAGGAGGACCGACGCTTCGTAGACTGCCATCGCGGAAATCAGTATGTGTCCATACCGTGCGACCAGTGACGTGCGCAAACGGTACCTTCGCAGGCGAAAGCGTCGATTCGGCGACTCGAAGTGACTCCTTCGCGTAGCTTGCCTGCTCGGAATTCGCCAATATCAGCGCGCGTTTCGCGTTCTCTCGCCGTGCAGGTACGCACGGAAATCGAGGAGGATCGTTCCGAGTTCTTCTTTGCGTTGCGATGCAGCCCGAGTGCGCGCCGGAGTCGCCCATTTCCGCAGTTTGTCCTGGATGTGCGTGCGGAACCGTTCCTGCACCTCGGGATCGCTGAGTCTGCGACGAGGCGTGCACCGATGAGAAGGAAGTGAGCCTTTGCAGAAGCGGCTGAACTCACGAGAGGTGTTCGACTGCTGCTGCGGCGGGAGTGGCAGGATCTCCGGCGGCGGCGAGTCCTCGACTCGGCGACAAGAGCAAGTCGAGCTCGTTGACCTGTTTGCCAATGTGCGGTCGCGCTTTTCTGAGACCAGTCTTGCTGATCGTGCTCGCCTCTGGCCTCGTCGTAGAGTGAGCGTGCGAGCGAGTTGCACCGAACGAGGACGACTCTTGAGTTGTCTCGGCCCACCGGGATTGCTGTACCGTCTTGGATCTCCAAGCCATCTCGCGCCCGTGTACGCTCAGAGACTCTCTCTTCGAATCGCCAGCCGTACCAGTCCGTTCGCTGTTAATCGAGGCGGAATCTCGAAGTTGGCGCGGAAGCGAAAACTTCCGACTGTCGAACGGGTTTTGGTCGAGTCGGCTCGCTACTCGGAGAACCCTCATTGCTGCATCTACTGCTGGTCCAGACTCGCTGATCTAGCTCAGACGGCTCCCTCACGATGGCGCAACCGAGACCGAGGTTCAAAACGAGGTCAGTCTCTAGTTGCAGTCTCCGCACCTCGACAAGCTCGACCTCGTCTCTCTCCTCTCGAACAGCCTGCGGGCAGGCAGGAACGACACGCGCTGGAATGTTCAGCTCGGTCTCAATTCAGTCGGACCGTACGGACGAGTGGCGGTTGTGATGAGGGAGCGGCACCCTCTGCCCCGTCGACCTTCTCAGCTCTTTGCAGCGACGCTGCCTTCCACTGCGCCTCATACGCACAACTGACTCGACCGGTACGGTCGTTACAGCTTCAAGGCCGTCAAGAGCTATAACCCGATCCACACGGGCGGGAAGGCCACCCTGTCCGGAGACGGCACCTGGCTCATCTCGACCCTCAACGAGCAGGCGCTCGTCACCGACCTCGAATCCGGTGAACAGCTCCAGGAACTCAAGGGCGTAAGTGCTACAAGGCGCCCCCGAGAAGGAAGGGAACGGGGGAACTGAACTCGCATCTGCACAGGACACCTCGGCCGTCACGACGCTCGCCATCACGCCGACGCCCGTCTCGCCGCAGGACGGCGGCTACCTCGTCACGTGCTGCCGGTCCCTCGCCCTCCACATCTACTCGCTCCCGTCCCTCGACCTGCACCGGCATATCCCGCGCGCGCACGACGCCCCGATCATCACCTCGTGCGCCGACCCGACCGGAACCCTGTTCGCGACCGGAGCCGCGGACGGCACCGTCAAAATCTGGGACGCCACGCACGGTCACTGCACGCACGTCTTTAAAGGTCACGGAGGTGTCATCTCGGCCATGGCGTTCGACATTGCGAGCGCCGGCGATGGAGGCGTTCAGGGTCGCGCGCGGCTCGTCACGGGCGCGGACGACTGCAAGATCCGCGTGTGGGATCTGCGGACGCGCGAGTGCCTCCACGTCCTCGATGGCCATGTGAGCGTCGTTCGCGGACTCGACGTCACGCGCGACGGCAAGCTCCTCGTTAGTGGAGGCCGCGACAAGGTCGTCAACGTCTGGGACCTCGACCGCGGAGTCCTCCGGAAGACGATGCCCGTGTTTGAGACGGTCGAGGCGGTCGGGTTGGTCGACGTGCCCGTTTCCGAGGCCGGCGACCGGAAGGGCAAGGGCAAGGCGAGCGAAGGGCCGACGAGGAGAGCAGTCTACACCGGAGGCGACAAGGGCCAGGTCCGCCTGTGGGACCTCATGACGAACGAGCAGATCGGAGGAGATGCAGGCAAGCCTACCGGCAAAGTCCACGAGATCCTCGACGTGATGTGAGTCGGGCCTCCCAGAAGCGATCCTCTTGCGAACTCAGGCTGATCTCGAGCCTCACACCCTCAGCCACACGCCAGCGACCTCGTCTCTGACGGCGATCTACGTCGACCAGAACATCGTCACCCAATCTTTGCCGACGCTTGGAACCACCCGACAGGTGATCGGTTTCAACGACGAAGTGATCGACTCATGCTTCCTCAGCTCCCCCGTCGCGTCCACCTCGGCGGCGCCGAGCGACGCCACGACCGGGTCGCAACCGCGGGAAAGCTCGCTCGCGATCGCAACCAACTCGGACCTGATCCGGATCTACGATCTCGACCGGTTCGACTCGACGTTGCTCGAAGGTCACGACGACGTCGTGCTCAGTCTCGCGCGGACTTCGGACGGGCAGGTGCTTGTTTCCGGCGCGAAGGACAACACGGCCCGCGTCTGGGCGCCGACCACGCCGCGGAAAGCGGGCAAGACGGGCGCGCTGGCCGAATGGGCGTGCATCGGGCGGGCGGAAGGGCACGTCGAGTCGGTCGGCGCGGTCGCGACGTCCAAGCGGGATCGGAACTTTCTCGTCACGGCGTCGCAGGACCGGACCGCCAAGGTCTGGGACCTCGCCGCGGTGTTCGACAAGGACGGGAACCCGCTCGCAGCGGCAGACGAGAGCGGTGTCCCGCAAGGGTTGCGGTCAATGTCGACGACCAAGATCCACGACAAGGACATCAACTCACTCGACATTGCGCCGAATGACAAGCTCCTCGCCTCCGGCTCGCAAGACCGGACCGCCAAGCTCTTCGCCGTATCCTACACGGCCGCGACAAAGTCGACCCCGGCTTCCGCTTCTCTGTCCCTGCTCGGCACGTTCAAGGGCCACAAGCGAGGCGTCTGGAGCGTCAAGTTCAGCCCAGTCGACCAAGTTCTCGCCACCGCATCGGGAGACCGGACCGTCAAGCTATGGAACTTGAGCGACTTTACCTGCGTCAAGACGTTCGAAGGCCACTCGAACTCGGTCCTCCGCGTCGACTTTCTGACGCGCGGGATGCAACTCGCGACGGCGGCGAGTGACGGCCTCGTCAAGGTGTGGAACATCAAGGACGAGGAATGCGCCACGACGCTCGACAACCACGAGGAGAAGGTCTGGGCGCTCGCGGTTGCAAAGGACGAGAAGCACATCGTGTCGGGTGGCGCCGACTCGGTCATTACGGTCTGGGAGGACGTGACCGAGACCGAAGAGCTCGAGAAGCAGCAGGAGCAAGAGGAGCTCGTCTTGCGGTGCGTCGCGCTCTCCGCATCGTTCGCTACTGAGCGTCCGTCACTGATGCTCGTATCCGAGTCCACAGCGAGCAAGACTACGAGAATTTCCTCTCGATGAAGGACTACTCGAATGCGATCATGCTTGCGCTCTCGATGGACCAACCTCGACGATTGCTCAACCTCTTCACCGAGGTCCGCCTCAATTGCGGCGCTTCCAACTCGTCGACCGACCCGACTGCCGACCTTCTCTCCTACACCGGCTCCCGGCACGTCGACGCCGTCCTGAAGAATCTGACGCCGCGCGAGATCCGCCAAATCCTCGGCTATATCAAGGACTGGAACACGGTCTCGCGATCGGCCGAAGTGGCGCAGGGCGTCCTTCACGCTTTGCTCAAGATGCACGACGCCGACAAGCTCCTCGCGTACCTCGACGGCAAGGAAGGCGCCGAGGACGAGAAGGCGCAAGCCGAGTTTGAGCGGCTCGTCGAAGAGGCGAACGCCGACGAGGAGGACGGAGACCTGGAGGCGAGGCGGGCCGCGCGCAAGAAGCTCGCGAAGCGGAGACCGGACGTCAAGGCGGGCGACGTGCTGAGCGCCCTCGTGCCGTACACGGAGCGCCATCTGGCCCGCGCCGACAAGCTCGTCCGCGAGTCGTTCATCGTCGAGCACTTGCTCGGCATGATGGAAGGCTTCGACGATTTTGATGTGGCGCCGGGCGGTGAGAGCGACGGGATGCAGGTCGACGACGAGTAGACGTAGACGTAGACTTCGTTCGTACCCTTTTCAGCAAGTCGCGTTCCAAACTCGATTGTCGAATCGCTCGTCGCAAACCAACACACAAATATGTGCGTGCGTAATGAGTGTCTGTAGTATTGCTGCACTCGAGCCCCGACGAAGGAACGACTATAGATGCGATATGAGGTATTCGGGAAGGAGGATAAGGGTACAACAGAAGAGGCCTCGGTAAGCTCTAGAGCTCTAGACCAGACTGCCGACCACACAAGCGGCGAGCAGCGCTGCCAGCCCAGACGTGCCCGCGACGAGGCGGCCCGCCCCGGAAGTCTTGCTAGACTCGTTCGCTTGCGCTGCATCTGCCGTCGGCGCCGGGCCCGCCGTCGAAGTCTGCGTCGTGACGGCATAACTCGACGTTTGCGTCGCCGTCTGGCTCGCGATGGAAAAGACGGTGAACGTGAAGCCACCGTCTGACGAGCTGGCCGAGGCGTCCGACGAGGCAAATGCGTCCGACGAGTTCGAGGCACTGCTGGACATCGCCGGCGCCGCGGTCGCGTCGTACGTCTTGATGCTCGTCGCGAGCGGGCCGTCTACGGTGACCTGGGCGACCTGCGTCGCCGTGTATCCTCCAGAGGCGACCGCAGCCGAGGAGCCGTTACCAGCAGCCGCAGCGGCGGCCGCGCCAACGCCCGACGACGAAGCAGCGCCGAGAGCGGCGCCTGAAGCGCCCGACGGGCTCGAGCTCGTGGAGCTCACTCCCGAGGTGATGGACGGGGCGAACCCGACCGCCGGCGAACCGTTATTGGAGTACGAGAAAACGCTGTAGACGGACTTGAGGAAGAGGGCGCCGATGATCGCGACTTGGTTGCCGTCGGCATCGTACATGTCCTGGCCGAGGATGCCGAGGATGCACTGGTTCTTGTTAGACGAGCTCGCGTCTGCGATGAGTCGACAGTCAGTTCCGGTCGCCCCGAGTGTTTGCCAGCAAGCAGGACTTACAGCCAAGGTAGATGTCCTCGAGCGGGACGTTGTAGTTGACGCCGCCGAAGCTGAAGCCGATCGCCTGGAACGGGCTGACGCAGGGAACGTAGTATTCGCCCGAGCCGTCGTTGGCCGCCGTGCCGCCGATCTGCGCGTACAGCGCCTTTGCGACAGCCGTCGGGACATATGTGAGACTCGTGCCAGTGTCGATCGCGGCGGCGAACGAGGTACCGCTGACGACGTTGCCGTTGATCGTGATGCCGTCGGAGGGAATCTCCCAGTAGGCTTTTGCTGAGACGGCGTTCCAACTGATGTCGCCAGAGTACTTGCTGCTGTCCGTGCAGCCGAAGCACAGCTCGCCGCCGCCGATAGTGCCCTTGGATTGCGATGTGAGGTCCTTGGCCCGCTGCAGGTAGAACCCGAACTCGGGGCTTGACACCAAGCCGGCGCTGATGGCGTTCTCGAAAACCGTCGGCGCGCCCGAAGTCGCGATAGTCGAGAACGCGAGACCGCAGATGCCGTCGGAAGGGAGCGACTCGATGACTTTGGCAGTCGTGTCGGCGAGCGCAAAGATGGTCTTGGGCACGGACAGTCCGCCGACGGTCACTGTGTCGCGAGCGAGGTAGCCAGACGAAGAGCCGGTGCCGTAGGTAATGTCCCATTCGGCGCTGGACACCTCGATCGTTGACGACTTGGCCGTGACGAACTGCTTGTGCGAGGTCGTCGCGTTCGCAGATGGCACAAAGAGGTCCGCGGAGCCAGTATCGAAGATGACGTCTGTTTTGGGCGTGGTCAGTCGCGCAGTCCGAGGCGGGACGACGGCTCAAGGCTCACTGAAAGTCTGCGCGGGCGTGCCGATCCCGATCGAGCCATAGTACGCCGCGTCTTGGCCGCCGGAGAAGTAATCCGTCAACCCGATCGAGCCACTCGACGCGCGCTTGTCGAGGCCATCGCGCCTCCGCCTGCGCGTGTCGGCACGTTTGCTCCCGTCCCGCTTGACGAGGTTGCGGCGTTCGAGCTCTTGCGCGCGCGTGAAGACGTCGTTCTGCCTGCGCGCGAGGGTCGAGTTGCGCGCAAGGAGGACGTGGTTCGCCTTGAAGTTGGTATTGGCTTTGTCGTACTTGTGGCTTGCGCGCTTGAAGTCGTTCGTGAGGAAGCTGTTCATGGCACGCTTATAAGTCAGAATTGCGCTGCTCTTCTGGATATCTCGACGACCGCCTCTATCGCCGCCTCGCCGTCTCGTGCACAGAGGATTACGTTCCTCAGGCGAAGACTCACTCGAGGTTGACGACGCCGTCCGCGGTCCGGAGGTCAAGCATACGTTTCGTGTGCTGAGTCCGCTGGTAACTTCCGTGAGCCTCGACGGGGTTGCCAAGTCCGATTACTGCGGCGACTGCGACCGTGCAGGCCGATGAAAAGAAGTGCATCGTCGATATGGCGCTGATCTAGAAGCGAGTGGGGCGATGCGCGACGACGGACGGAAGACGGAACGTTGGGCAACGAGCGACGAGAAAGGCGAGACCGGCTGCCCTTTTGTTGTACGCTGGTACGTTGGATTCGAAGTGAGATACAGGAGGCGTAGACTGTCGTGAGAGAGGCAAGGCGCGAGTCGGGCGAGGCGGCGAGACGAGACAAGGGGGAGCGAGCGCGCGAACGCGTACACGAACGTCCGGCGTTCGGTCGAGGGTCGTCAAAGAAGAAGCACACGTGATCGTCGAGCAGCCAGCTGCGCGTTCCCTTTCTCTTCAAGAGTGCAGGAATGTCTAGTGAGTAGAGAAATGAAGACGCGTCGTGGAGCCGTTGAGAGAAAAGACCGTTGGCTGCAAGGCACACGATCACTTTCACGTGCGACGCGCGACCAGCGAGTGTATGCGGTCTGCCGCGACGCAACGCGACGTGACTGAGGGGAGGTTCACTGCTGAGCGAAACGACTTGGCGAAATCCGGGCATTCGACTCGACTGACGATGATGCGGAGATGTCAAAACTGACCATAGCCCGGATGACAACCTCGCACTAAGGACGCCAGCTCGGAAAAGCAGATCACACCTCAGCTCTGGGCGAGTTGCGGCGCTCCCATGTCGCGAGCAGCGCCGCCTCCGCCGCCGCCTTCTTCGTCGTCGCACTCGAGGAGGAGCACCGCAGCCAAGTCGGCAGGCCTCGCGAATCAACACCAGCCGGCCGGGATCACGGCCCAAGAGACGAGTCATGCGTACCGGTCGAGTCCGATCGACCATATCCTCGCCGAGCAAGGCCTCGAACGGTATCACCTCGAACCTCCGACTTGGCGAGCACCCTGGATCGTCAAGTCGAGCGACGGCGGCATTCCGACCTCCTCGAAGGCGAACGAGACAGTCGCTTCGGTCGGGCTTGGACCGAACAAGAGCCTGATACGGCTCGCTGGCGCTCCCGCCCCCGTCGCAGGTCCAGGTGGGGCAGCCCCCGCGTACGGAACGGTACCTCTCCATGCAGCAGCCAGCGCGGATGCGGCCACAGGGAACGAGGCGACATGCTCGGCGTGGCCCGTCTTTTACCCGCCGCACGATGGCATGGACGAGGACCGTTTGACCGAGCAAGTCGTCAAGCAAGGGTTCGCCGCCAAGAGCCTCGTCTCGGTGAGCCCGTTCCGCCGGCTTGACGATTGCGGCCCTCCCTTTACTGAGCTTCTGTACTCGCACACAGGCCGAAACTTTCTCGGCGCACCAGCACATCTACGACAAACTCAAAACGGGCGACATTCTCGGGAACCTCTCGCGGCTCGTCTCGGCAGTGAGGGAGAAGGCCGAGTCTCAGTTGCCAACTTACGGGTGCGTCTAGTTGCCTTTCTCCAGCGCGGCATACCACGCTCATCAGCCCGCTCGCAGTCCCTCGACGTTCCGTTTACCGTCGAGGATCACTTTGACCGACTCGAAGCGCGAAGCTTGGTTCTCCGACCTCGCCTCTCCCAGCGTTCCCCTCAGCAAACTGAGTCGGAGCGTGCCGCACGGCTACAAGGGCGAGAAAGGCCTCGACATGCTCGCCCATCGCAGGGTCGAGATCGATCGCGCGGTCTGGTTCGTTCGAGCCTTTGGAGGTGTCGAGATCCAGTCACTCGCCAAGTCACGACCACTGGCCACGGCCATCTACCTCTACACCACCGAGTTCACTGGAGTCGTCTGCGAATTCTTGCGCAAGCAGCTTGGAGAAGTCGTCTTGCCTGGCGCCGTCTCCAATAACCCCACCTCGACCCCGACTTCGACTCACGCCAGTCCGCTCGGCCCACCCGTCTCGACCACCATGGCGAATGCTTCGCGTGCCCGCAGTGGTAGCCTCAGTATGCAGGCCAAGGCGGCGGCGGCTTCGGCGGCGGCGGCAGCAGCAGCGGCCCAGTCGGACTCGTCCAAGCTCGGGACCCCTGGTCTGCTCGATGAGACGAAGCGCAAGGCGTGGGAAGAGAAATACCACTACACGTGCGTTGCAGAGAGCTGCGAGATCGGAACGGCAAGTGAACGGCGCTGACGAGGTCGTTCCCTCTTACAGCATCAGACTGGTCTCGTCCTTATACCGCGAGTCTCTGCTCGACCGCTTGCAGTTCCTGCACTTCATTGTCTCGTTGCTCGAAAGCAGGCCAGCTCTAGCCCCCGGCGACCAGCTCGGACAGCTCTCGTTTGCCGTCTCGCTCATCGATGGCTATCTCGACGACATCCTCGAGAGCGAGCCGGAAACCGCTCGCCTGGTCGGCGGTTGCATGTCCCGCATTCAAGAGGTGAGTGACAGTCTGAGCAAACGCAAGCGAGGCATCCGACGAATGCTCTGAGAACCGCAGCTCGAGCACACGCCGACATCGTCTCTTCGCGATGTCATCCGTACGAACCTCGCCTCGATCGTCAAGACAGCGTTCGGCAAGTCGCCGGACGCATTCGCCTCCCTCCTGCCCTCGCCCGTCTACTCTTCCCTCGCCTTCCCGCTCGTCGACACGGAAGGGCTCGAGCGGGTCTTGACGAAGCCGATTTCCGGCAAACACGGCGAGGGCGCGCCAGATGCCGACACTCGGCTCCGCTCTCAGTTCTACGCTGAAATTGCGGATCTTCGAGCGCGCAGGCAGCTCTTGTCGGCTACGTTGCAAGCACAGTCCGATCCTTCGACAGCCATCGAGGATCTCGCTGCGGACGATCGTGCAAGGCTGGCCGCGATAGAGCATCTCGACGCCTTCGAGTTTCCACAGCGGATCCAAGAGACACACCGCAACATCTTCGTCACGGCACGCCCCGACTTGGTCCTGCACTGGGACATCGCCTTGCCCCTCCTTTTCACCTACGCCACGACGACGAGCAGGCCGTGTGGACCGCATCGCCGTTACGCCGCGGCGAGATTGATCTCGCTCGAGCGGGAACGGCTGCAGGACGGTGTCAAGCGAGTCACGCGTTCGTCGAGCCAGTCGCGCCTTACGCACGTGGAGGACGCCTTCGTCCGTTGGGTCGACGGCCTCGATGCATCGATCCCTCGCTCGAGTATCCGGTCACTCGCGGAGGAGCTGTTCCGTATCGGCGTCATGAACTACGGGGCATACCTGCAGCGAATGATCGCTCGAGGCGAGACCGAGCGAGACTCGAACGGAGAAGGCGGCGAATCGATTCACCTCTGGATCCTGCGCACCGTCCCGCTCGAGAGCTCGCTCGCAGGCGTCAAGAGTCGGATCGCCGGTGGTGGCAAAGTCGTTGCGGACCGCGCCCGTCGGATCGAGCACGCTTTGACGTGTGTGAAGCAGGCGATCGACGACCTCTTCTCGCCCGAGGCCCCGGGAAAGATGGCATCGGTCCAGAGCTCGTGTGCCGTGCTCTTCGAGCAACTCGACGAGGCGATCAAAGACGGGGCGCACTGGAACATCACGCGCGAGATGATTCCGAATGCGCTCTCGAGTTGGCTGCCTTCTACCGAGGCAGCTCTGGCCTTGCCAGCTGATCTCGTCGCCGTCGCGGTGGCGGTGTTCAAGAAAGGAGAAGACTGGGCTGCACTGCTTCAGGTGAGTCTGCTGGTCTATCGAGCGTAAGGTCGCGCGGTCGCGCGTTCTGACAGGGGCGCTCCCAAACAGTTGCTTGCCGCTCTCGTCCAGCTCCAGCTATCCGAAGACACCGTCGGGCTCATCGTCGACGTCATCGAGAGTCGTCTCGACATCTGGGCGGCGCTCGACTTGCTTCCAGACTTGTCGCAAGCTCTCATGGCCAGGTTTGTTTCGATCAAGAAGGCCGAGCAGCCGATCCCGCGGCGCCTCCTCAGCCTTCTCGTTACCTTCGCCGGCCACGACCTCCTCGACGCCGAGGCGCAAATGACACTCAAGCAAGAGTTGCAGTCGATGGTCGTCGCCGCCTCTCCCACGTCCGCGCGCCAATCGCTACCGCAGCTCCCCATTCCGTTGCCCGAGATGCAGGCGCTACTCGCCGACTCTTCGCCGGCGGCAACGTCGCAGCTGGCGTCCTCTCTATGGCATCGATACCGAGGACACCCGCACTGGATCACGGCGCTGCTCGATTCGTCCGTCCTCTACATACCGCAGTTGGGCGCTGCCGAGCCGCTCATTGAGCTGATCACGAACCTCGAGTCGCGGACCCCTCTCGGCGTGTTCTCGGCAGCTCTCGCGCCGTGGACGTCCAACATGAGCGTATCGCAGGCGGAGACGATATTTGGCGGCGCATACGGCGAAGCAACGGCGTTCCTCTTCGCCGAGCTCGGCATCGCTGGCGTGTTCGACACGCCCGCGCTCCTCAAGGACCTTGTGGCGCCGGTTCGCCGTACCACGTTAAAGTCCCTCCTACGAGCCACCGGTACAAGTTGCAGCACGGATACGTCGCTGGCGATCCTTCACAACGTCCAGCTGGTCTTCGCGCCGGTCATCGCACCAGCTAGCAGTCCAGGTGACAGTGTACTGCCGGGCGCGCACCGCCTCCCCCGGCGCCACCGCATTTCCGCTCGACGAGCGGCTCTGACGCGCTGTGTCAACCTGCCGGCTATCGCTGAGGCTCTTGCTGGTCTCATCGTGGAGCAAGAGGTGGCGAGGCGTCTCGGATACGACGACGTCGCGGAGCACACTGGCGCATACTTCGTACGCCTAGCCAGCCTGCCCCGTTTGCGGGCGCTCTTCGCACGTGTTCCACGAGCTCTGCGCGACGGCATGCTCGACAATGAGGCGTTGAATGCCCTGCCGACCGTACAGCAGCTGCGCCCGAATCTCCTCGCCGGCCTTCTAGTCGTGCTCAAGGATGGCGGCGCTGGTGAGCTTCTCCTGGAGGGACGATCCAAGCGGACGACGGGAACTGACTTTGCATGTTCGCAGCTTCGCCGGCGAGTCTCGGTTCGACCGAGGAACTTGACATCTTCCTGTCGGGCCTATCGATCTGGCGGCTCAATGTCTCAAAGGTCGAGCTCGTTGCATGTCTTGAGCGCCTCGAACTCGATCCGACCATATCTGCTGTGGAACGCCACGCCGCGCTGCACACCCTCTCTGGCCATTTCCTCGAGCGAGTCTGCGGTGGCGACGGCAAATCGTACCTGGGCGAACAAGTTGTGCGGTGCTACAGCGGGACGGCTTCCGACGAGGCGAGTCTGCCGTCTTGTGATTGATCAAACTTGTGTTGACTCGCTCCTCTCGTACGCAGCTCGTAAGCGTCGCTTTTGAGCGTCTAGCCGATGCGGTTAGCATCCTGACGGACGACTCCGCTCACGATGACTCTCGCGAGCGGGCATCCACCGTGGTCCGAACCACCTCGACCTTACTCGACAAGTTCCTTCAGGTTGGGACCGCGATCAGCCGCATCGCATCCAGCGTCCGATTCCTCGAATCCATTCGGGCAGCTCTCCTCGCAAGCTGCCGTGCTTCCGCCTCAGGCGCTCGTGTACCCGGCGCCAATATGCACGATCCGGTACAAATCGCCCGCCTTGCTGTATTGGCCCTGCGCTGTCTCGCCAGATCGAAGGAAGGCGAACCTACCGAGCTGCTCAAAGATTGCCTCATTCTCTTGGCGTTCCAGGCGGCGGTAAGCTCCAGACTCTCTCGCTTGGCCTCGTCCTCGTCCTGACACATTTTTCACAGACGTTGTCGAAGGGCTCGTTGCAATACTCGCAGCAAGCGACCCTTTTGCTCGACGCGTGCTCAGCGATCCTGTACGCCTTACCGGATATCGGCCCCTCCGTTCGAGCTCCGACGCTGTCGGGTCTCGTCAACGCCGCGCCGCCGTTCGCCATCTCGTTGGAAAACCTGCCGGATGCCGTGCTAGATCGCCTTTGTCGGCTTTTCGGTCCACGTCATCCGACCAGCTCCGTGCGGAATCCGTGGGAGCTGCTCGACCACGCCGACCCAGCTATGACTCAGGCAGCCCTCGCTCGAAAGGCCGCCATTTCCGCCAACTCGTACTATGCGCCGCCTTCGCAGCTGGTCAACCTCGGTCCGATCGATCTCGCCAGCTTCCGAGCTCGCGTTAGTGCGACGATCCCCGCCGTCACAGCCGCCGACGCCAGCAGTAGCGTGAGCACGTCGTCGGCGCATTCCGGCGCATCGACTGCAGGCACTCAGCAGCATCAGCAGCAGCAGCAGCGTCGCTTCGAAAAAGGCCGACAGACCAACTTTGACTTTGAAACGCCGTGCACGACCCTCGGTGTGGCAGCGCGTGATCACCGGCGGACGCTGAACGTCACACGGCTGGTCTCGAGTCGGCTCGAAGCGGCAGCCGCAGCGAGTGCGCAAGCAGCGCTGACAGCGGCAGCGGCGGCGGCGAGCAAGAAGTCGGCTGCTCCTTCCAGCGCGGCGAAACACGCCTCGGCTACCCCTGCAGTGCCCGTCTCCGCTACTGCACCGCTGGCAGCAACGTCGGGACGAGGCGCCAAGCGCCGCAATAGTCAGCAGCAAGGCTCGTCGGGCGCGTCCGAGATCGTCGTCATCGACAGCGACGAGGAAGCCACGGGAGCAGGCAACAAGGCTGCGACCAGTCTCGCGCCGCCAAAGGCAAAGAAGGCCAAGACCGCTTCCAACGGGTCGAGCGCCTCTGGCACAAGCGGCAAGACGGCGAGCAAGACGACAGCCGGCAAGGCGCCGAGCAAGACGACGCGCAAACGCAAGTAGACTGGAGCAGGAACTTTCCCTTTCTGTTGTTTCTCGCGCGTTGTTGTCGTAATTACCGATTTACCACCATCAAGCGCGTCTCCTGGTTACACAACTCGTGATTGAGCGGCTACTGAACAGCTGTGACGGAGTGGTGCCGAACACATGCGAAGACGCTTAACCGCTCAGGTCGCCGCCGCCTTCTTGCTGCGCAGACGCGGAGTATCGGCGCGAGCAGGTCAGCAGCAGTTCTTCCGTCCTCCAGCCACCTCATGGACCTACAGCTGGAACGCGCACGCGAGGAACGGCGCCGAGAACCCGATGGTGGCGACGGAGACGAACCCGACCGTAAAGCGCGTCTTGCTCTCGCCCTCGTAGCGGAACGGGAAGTTGTTGTTGACGCGGTTCTCAACGTGCATAGCGCGTTGCGACACGAAGCTCGGCTGAGAACAGAGGGGCTCGTCGAAGGTCAGCGTCTCTGTTTGGAGACGAGGGTGTCTGTGAGGCTCACCTGGCGACCCTTGACGGCGCGAACACTGACGGACGTGAAGCGCTGCATCGACATACACTCTGACTGAGTGGTCCGAAGCAAAGAGAGCTGCTCCGAGGCAGGTGCGGAGCGTCAGGCCGTGCGAAGGCTTCGGAAGGGCACCAGCACGTGAAAGTCGCGCATCCAGAGGGGAAAATTTTCCGCCCGAGGCCATAGAGTCCACCCACCGAAAGTTATCGTCCTCGAGAGCTTCAAGCCTTCGAGACAGTAAATTTGCTTGAGGATCTGCCTGAGTCCCGACCCAAGCTCGTTGACTTCGACTCGGAACGTCGTCCATCGCTTGGTCTCGCAACAGCTTCTTCCCTCTCGACTAGCCGCCCAATCGACAACCGGTTCAGATGGCCAAGAAAGCACGAGCAGGTGGTGGCGAGCCTACGGCAGCAACCCCAGTCCCGACGCGCGAGTCGCTACAGAGGATCAGCTACCTCGTCCAGGCTTCCGTCCTCCTCCGCTCCGTCATCCCCGCTCTGCCGAGCAGCGAGGCTGCACGCAGGTCGAAAAAGCGTCGCACGAAAGACGTGCAGGCTCCAGCGCGCCCGCCAACGATCCAGGAAACGGCAGGCGATGAGACCACCGCCGACGTCGCTCGTCCGGAACGAAACGAGAAGAACGGCGCCGGTGCGCCGCTGGGACAGCCTGAGCATCGGCAAAGCAAACGAGCACGCCCCGACAAAGCTCTGCAGCCGGTCGCGAATCATCTAGCGAGCGAGATTAGCTCGGTCGGGAAAAAGGCAACGGTCCGGATGTGAGTAGCCTGAGAGGCGATTGTGTCGCGTAAAGATGATCGTGTGCTCACTACACCTCCAATCAACAGTGACCCTGCTTTGAAGCGAGTCGTCTGTCAGGCGTGCCAGACCGCTCTCGTTCCAGGATTGACCTCGAGCGTCCGCGTCAAACGTGCGTTTCTGCCCCTCCCCAGCGTACAGACGATCTTGTCAGGCTGACGACAAATCATGTAGCATCCAAATCGCATGCTCACATGCTGGTCCACACTTGCAACGCTTGCCGCCACCAGCGACGCATCCCGGCAACACCCCATCTCCCCGACGAATCTGCCATCGCGCCGTGCAGTGCGAACGCCGGCGACGACGACGCGACCATGCAGTCTGATCGACGGCTCACGGAGCGCGAACGGCGCGAGCGGAAGCAAAGTCGTCCCGCGGTTTTTTTCGAGCGGACCGATCACATCGTCGTCCGCGGGAACCAGGTCGTCTCTCGCGACGAGTACAGGGATATGTAGAGGCAGGGAAGCGAGATCGGCGCTCAAAATCGGCGCCAGTACGCTCTACAAGGCGTCCCGTCCCTTGCGCCGTCGGCTCGAACCCAAGCGCCGGCGCCGATCAGACTACGAAGCGCGCAGGGCCCGCCGCATGTGCTGCCCAAGACACCGTTCGGAGCTACCGGCGTCCCGCGCGCTCCTACAGGCACGGCGGCGAAGGTCGAGACGCCGGCCTTCTGCCGATCCAGCCAAGCAGACCACCCTCCGTCCTGCTCGTTCGCCCCCTTCATGTCGAGCGGTCTCCACTCTTCCGGCTCGCGCCCGTCCTCCTCGTCGTCTTCAAGTCGGCGTAAAACCTCCTCGCCGAAGGCGCGCATGCACACCGCGCTCGCGATCGGGTTGCCCGGCAGACTCAGGACCGGCGTTCCGGTCGCCTCGTGCAGCGACAGCATGACGGGACCACCCGGCCTGATCGCGACGCCATGGAACTGCTGCGTGAGACCGATCGACGCAAGCGCCTCCGGTGTGTGGTCAGCCGAACCGAGCGACACGCCTGCGACGGTGAGGATGAGGTCGAAGGACTCCGTCGCTAGCGCTGTCGACAGCGCGGACGACAGATCGGCGAGGGAGTCGCCGCACGGAGGGAGGTGGACCGGTTCGTAGTCGCGTGAGCGAAGGAAGGTGTCAAGGAACGGTGTGATGCAGTCGACAACTTGACCGGGTGCGAGGCTCTGCTCGCGATCGCTGAGCGAAACGACCTCCTTCCCGGTCGCCAGGATCGCTACGCGACCGCGACGCGAGCTTCGATGCGCTTGCACCTCCCGGCCCGGCAAGCCATGCTGGACGCCTCCGGCGGCGAGCAGCATGACCGCTTCGGGCGTGACCTCCTCGTCCACACGCAGCAAGACGTCACCGCTTTCGAACTGCTCGCCTCGCCGCCGGCGGTTCTTTCCCGGATGGATTGGAGCGCTGAAAGCGATCATGTGCCGGCGCCGCGCATCAAGCGACTCCGTCCTCGACGCGTCTTCGACCTTGACGACCGAGTCAAAGCCGGGCGATGGGAAGACCGCCCCGGTCATGATCTCCCAGCATCCGGTCGACGCGGCGTCAGAGCACACCGGCGGAGCGTCGCCTGCAACAATGCGTCCAAGGACCGGCAGCAGGACTGGCGCCGCCGGGGAAGCATGAGCGATCGCTGATGCCGCCACGGCGTATCCGTCCATTGCCGAATTGTCCTCGAGCGGATGCGGAAGGAGTGCGTGGATATCTGCTTGACTCGTGTAGCCTCCTGCACCGCTCGGCTCGGACCCTTCGGCGTCGAAAGGGCGGCCGCGCCCGAATTGTCCAGTCGACGTGGTCGAGGGCGCACGGCGTTTGCGCTTGACGGGTAGCGACCGAACAAGCGACACGGCATCGTGAAAGGCTGTCGCGGTATAAGCCACCTTTGCAAAGCCGGTACAGTGAGTCGCGGTACTTGTCGAAGCGTCGGTGGTTCCCGCCTGCAAGCGCTTCCATCAATGTTCTGACATTACATCCGCGTCATCCGCCGGTCGAAAGCGCGGGACCGCTACCGTTGCTCACTGGTTCAATGCCGTGCAGGCGCTTCTGTGCTTCGGCCCATTCTTCCGGCGTGTCCGCGTCCGTAATCCAGGCCTCGGTCGGAACCTTCACGCCGCCTTTCCCTTCGACAATTTTTCCGCCCCAGACATCCTTTGCGGCTCGACAGGGTCCGCTCTTACCGGCTTGGCAGTTCTGGCGTAGTTGATCGAGGGCCAACGGGGTCCAGACGGAGAAAAGGGGTTCGGGGTTGCCATCGTCAGAGTGGAGATAAAGTGAGACTGGCGAAGCCGGCGCGTGATTTGCGAGAAGGTGCGAGATAGAGTCGCCAGAGAGGAACGGCAAGTCGACGGCGAGGACGAGCCAGGTTGCGTCTGGCTGAGTCGCGGCAGCTTGAAGGATTCCGGCTGCGGGGCCGATGTCGCCGTGCGTTTCTCGATCGTCGAGCACGGTGTTGACGCTCTGTATGTCCGGGATTATCAGCGGATGCTTCGGCAGGGAAGCGAGTGAAAAGCAGCCTACCTCGGGAAGGTCAACGGTGTCGAGCTGATCCTGCCTCGCACTGACCCACACGCCCCGCGGAAACGTCCCTTCGGCGCTCAATCGCAGCAGGGTACTCAGATGATATCGGTACAGGGGCTCCTGTGTGAGCGGATGTTGCAGAAGGTGCTTCGGCGTTCCCATCCGACGAGACTGGCCGCCGAGGAGGAGCAACACGGCGAGGTCCTCGACCACAGGCTCCCGATGCGGCATCCTGTCCCCAGCTGAGGCAGTGGATGACTGGCTGTCTTATGTAGGAGGATGCCCTTTGAGCACAGTCGTTGCTGCGTCCGCTCCGCGAGCTCACCTTCTCGGACTTGTTCCCCACCTCGTCATCGGCTTTCGCGCGCCGAGGCGGACAGGGTGATCGAGAGTTCCGAGGTGGGGAAGCTCGCGATGGATGCTCGCCAGACTCGGACAGGTAGAGGTCTATCGTCCACAGCCAGCCGTGCACTCGACGTCTGATACCGCTCCCGAAAGGTGCGAACCATGCGCGAACACCTGGCCCCTCACCAGTTGCTGACACAAGCCACTGCAGCCGTCTCACTCGGTTTGCTCCGGTTCGGACATTCTCCAAACGTGGGACTGCGCTCGTCTTCGCGCAACATGCCCAAGCTCAACATCCAACCGCTCGAGCGCTACGGGACCCACGTCGAGGTCTCGAGGAAAGCGACCGAGCCGGACCAGATCTGGGGCGACCGGAAACCGTTTCACGGGGACGAAAACGCGTGGGAACAGCGCGTCGACTCGTGCTTCGTCGAGTGAGTGCTACTCCAGCTCTCAGCTCGCGCAAAAGGTCGAACTGACCTCAACTCCGGACTCCGCGCAGGGGTCCAGACGAGGTGGAGAAATGGGTTCAGTCCGCTTGCGTCCTGTGCGTACCGTCCTCTGCAGTGCGAGGCAGTAATTCACAGGTCGTATCCTGACGCTTCGCTACGCCAGATGCTCAAACGGGTGCGGTATGGATGTTGGGGTCAAGGACGGCAAAGTTGTGGCGGTCCGAGGCCGCGCAGACGACCGAGTGAACAAGGGCAGGCTCGGGCCGAAAGGGTGAGACCGCGCTCACGCGCTGCGATCCTGCGGCTAGCATACTGACGGTACAGTTGGATAGACTCTACGGCTGGGCGAGTATGCGGTCCGAGGACCGCCTAACGAAACCGGTGAGTTGGCACGAGCCGCGGGGCGCCCTGTATCTCCTCAAGCTGACCTTGCGTGGCATTGCGTCGCAGTTGATCCGAAGTAAAGAAACCGGCCAGCTCGAGCCGGCGACTTGGGACGAAGCGATGAACTTGATCGTCGCGAAATCGAAAGAGCTCATCGAACACTACACGCCCAACTCGATCGCCTTCTACACGAGCGGCCAGCTCTTCCTCGAGGAGTACCACACGCTCGCAATGATCGGCAAAGGCGGCCTCGGTACCCTGCACATGGACGGGAATACCCGCCTCTGCACGGCCTCGGCAGCGGCATCGATGCGCGAGAGCTTTGGATGCGACTCGCAGCCGGGCTCGTACACCGACTTTGTAGGCGAAGTCTGCTCCGTCGAGTTAATTAGGACTATGCTGACTCGTGACTTTACAGGACCACTGCGACGCGCTTCTCATGGTCGGCCACAACATGGCCGCCACCCAGACCGTCCTGTGGTCCCGTGTTCTTGACCGCCTGGCAGGACCGAAACCGCCGTTCCTGATTGTCGTCGATCCGAGACGGACGTCGGTGGGTCACGCCGCCGTGAAGAACGGTGGCGTCCATCTCGAGCTCAAGGCCGGAACGAACCTTTGCCTGCTCAACGGGCTCCTCAAGTTGCTACTCGACAACGACAAGTCCCACGACGCCGGCTTCATCGGTAAGACTGTTATCGGAGCTTGTACCGGCGACTGCGTCTGACCCGCTTGATCCTCTAGCCAAGCACACGATCGGCATCGAAGCGCTTCGCGACACCGTCAAGGACTACAACGTCGAGCGAGTCTCCGAGATCACCGGAGTGCCTGTCGTCGACATCGAGCGCGCTGCAGATGCACTCGGGCGCAGCAACCGACTCGTCAGTACGTGCCTTCAGGGCGTCTAGTAAGCTTTCCTCCTGCGTTCTAGCTACCGAACTCCCGAGCTCATCTCCACGCCTTTGCCGCAGTCAAGCCAACCAGGCCACCGCTTCGGCCTGTGCCCTCAACAACATCAACTTGGTAAAGGGCGCTATAGGACGGGTAGGCGCGAGCGTGTTCCAATTCAATGGGCAGCCGACTGCGCAGGTACGTTTCCGCTTGAGTGGGTCACTGCTATCCGACAAGGGCATACCGCTTACTCCCTACCGCAGAACAACCGCGAGTGCGGCTGCGATGGCGAGTTCCCTGGTTTCCGCAATCCGAGCAATCCGAAGCACATGCAAGAGCTGGCGGATCACTGGAACATGTGGGCGCATCTTTCGTCCTGGATCTTCGACGACTCGGGGCTGACTTTTGTCCTGTTATGCAGTGAGGTCAAACAGCTCCCGCATTACTCACAGCCGACGCACATCATGAGCTTGCTCAAATATATCGAGAACGGTTCCGTCAAGATGTTCTGGATTTCGGGGACAAAGTAAGCCTCGAGCGCGGCGACCAGACAGAGGTCCCTCCTGATTCGATCGACATCCACACAGCCCAGCTGTTTCGATGCCTGAGCTCGCCCGAGTGCGCAAGAACCTTGCGAGCAAGGACCTCTTCGTCATCGCGCAAGATATCTTCCCGAACGAAACGACTGCGCTCGCCGACGTCGTCTTGCCCGCAGCACAATGGAGCGAGAAGACGGGCGCGTTCACCAATGTCGATCGTACCGTTCATCTCGGTGAGGACAGAAAAGCCGGCGGAGCTTGCCGAGTTGGTACTGACTCTTCCGGTTCGCGACATAGCTCATCAAGCGGTGAACCCGCCTGGCGAGGCTTGGTCCGACTTCAAGATCTTCTCCGAGTACGCCCATCGGATGGGCTTCCAGGACAAGGACGGGAATCCGCTCATCAAGTGGCGAGAGAATCCTGAAGAAGCGTTCGAGCACTGGAAGAGCACGACCAAGGTAGCTTCTTCACCTCGTGACAATGTGCGTCGCCGGAGCTAACTGTCCATGGAGCAGGGCCGGCCTGTCGACTACTCGGGCATGAGCTACGAAAAGCTTACGGGCGGCAGTGGCATACAATGGCCATGCAACGAGGAGTATCCTGACGGCCGGGAACGGCTCTACACCGACTCGCACTTCCCGACCACGGTCGACGAATGCGAGTCGTTTGGCCACGATCTCTTCACCGGCACAATCATCTCGCCTGAAGCCTACAAGGCGATGAACCCGAACGGTCGCGCGATCCTGAAGGCGTGTCACTACACTCCGCCAGACGAGACCACGGACGAAGACTATCCGTTCCGTCTCGTGACCGGCCGCGTGTTTGCGCAGTTCCATAGTGCGTTACATCGCGCATATTACGACTTCCACGCTGACTCGCCCCCTTATAGCTCGAACCAAGACGGGTCGCTCGAAGGAGCTCCATGACGCCGCTCCAGAGTCTTTCGTCCAGATTGCAGACGCAGATGCCGAGCGACTCGGTATCAAAGCGGGCGATATGGTGCTCGTCGAAGGCCGCCGGGGTAAGGTCGAGGTCCCGGCCAAGATCGGCGAAATTGGCGAAGGGAACGTCTTCATCCCCTTCCACTACGGGTCGGCGGATCAGGACCGCGACGACGGGAAGAAAGTCCGGTCCCGAGCAGCAAACGAGCTTACCGAAAGCTCGTGGGACTTTGTCTCCAAACAGCCGGCTTTCAAGGTACGCCTCTTTCCGAGCCTGTGAACCTTAGAAGCCCGGAGTTGACACACTCTCCGCAGTCTGGCTCGGTCCGCCTCACTCGGCTCGAGCCTGGCGTACAGATCCACGCTCACTCTCTGCAGAGCGAGAGCGAACAGCAGAAGGCGAAGGGCGCGCAAGACCGAGACGCAGGCGTCTGGCGCCGGGAAGACCACCATCGTTACCTTCTCGATGCCGTCGGCGAAGTGAGCTGGAGCGCACATTCCGCTCTCATCGAGATAGCGCGCTGACCTTGTGTTGCCTCGGCCGTAGTGCGACATGTTCACCAAGACCGTCCTCGAATTGATGGCGCAGCTCTCCAAGAAGCACGCCGACTCTCAGTGCGTCTCTTTATGCGAGTGCCTCTCCAGAGCTCCACTCCTGACATTTTGAGCTTCCTCAGGGAGATCTCGTATGGCCTGCGGTTACATCACAAGCTGTGCAAGGAGAACGCAGACAAGTGCAAACCGTTCGTCGAGAAGTATGGCGAGGACGACCATCAGGCAAAGGTCGACGTGCCAGCCTTGCGCGCGGCTCTCTTCCCAGAGAACCGACACGAATCCGGACCGTGAGCTTGCCCTGTTGAATTTCGGCCATGTGCGCGACATCAGCTGACCCATCAACCGTCATACAGCTACATGACCATGATGGAGTCAGTTCCAGCTCACCGAGGTCTTGCACGGGCGAGGCGTACTGATGAGCTTGACACCCTGCAGCTTACATGGCTTGAGCACAATGACCTCACACTTGCTCGGTTGGCTGGCGATTCTCAATCCGGCCGTGCAAGCGCTGCACGATCTCGACTTTGCCGCAGCGCTCACGCGAGCAACGAGCTCATTCACTATGCTGCGGTCGTGGTGCGAGTACGTCATTCCCGCTGCCGAGTCAGCTCACATGGCGCGCTGACTGTCTGGCCCACGCAGGGACCACTGCAAAGTTGCTGCGCCGCAGACGCTCATCGTTCCGGTCCAGCTCTGAGAACGGCCGCCTCGAAAAGAGTAGGCGGTGGTTGCTTGTTGTATGCGATTAGGTTCTACGCCCAATTCTGCCAGCCACCTGCCAGGCCGACCGAGGCTGCCCAGTCATGTTGCGAGAGGATCGAGTCGTCAAAGAGGGTGGGCTGGACGGCGATGGACCAGTCGATCTCCATCTCGCCGGGCATGAGTGCAGTCATTCCTCCGTCCTGTGGCGGGAAATTGTACGGGTAGAGGTCGGGCGCTTGCTGAGATGGTCCCGGCGGTGGATTCGGCGGGAGCGAAAACGACGACGATGATACCGATTGCTGCTGCAGATCGGGATTAGACAAGATGTCGCGGAGCGAACTCGAAGTCGGCGTCATCGCCTGTGCGTGGTTCAGGTCTGTCGGGAGGTGCGCGCCGTGGGGCGCATTGTGCGGGACCGCGGCGGGCGGCGGGGCAGTCTTTTCCAAAAACTGATTGGCGGCGGCGCTGCGCATGGGGTCTTGATCAGCGAAGCTCACATTACCGAGCCGTTCCGAGGCGCACCGGAGCATCAATGCGTATTTCTGCGATCCCGCAACAGTCGAAAGCAACTCTGCCGTCTGCAAGACCTCCTGCACCAGTTCGTCGCGGTCGACGAGGTGCGGAAATGCCGCAGCGCATTTGAGGAGGAAGATGCCGGCGAAGCCCATGTCGGTCCGAAGAAGGTAGCCGGACCACTGCGTGCCGCTGCGGTAGACTTGCGAGCCGAGGACCATCTGCAAGGCGCTTCGAGCGTGATCGAGGGCTTCCTGCACGATCTGCGTCACTTCGAACGCCGCCGTCGCAGGCGGGTCGAGCAGCTGCTGCTTGAACGTGTTGGTGATCAATCCAAGCTGAGCGTCGTGATACTGCCGATTATGACTGCGCCGAGGCCAGCTCATCATTGACGGTTGCCACGAGGCTGCGTAGGGAGGAGCGGGTCAGCGGCTGATATGCGGTCAAAATGACGACAAGAGAGCTCACAGATGAGCGCATCATAGTGGGCGTGCCAGTCTTGCAGGACCTGCTTCTTCTCGTAGACGTACGAGATCAGGTCGCCGAACGCCGGTCGCGGGTTCCGCGCGAACGACGCCGTCTCGATCATGATCGAGCGTACGATCGAGTATAGCCGCAAGTTGGCGACGTGGCGAAAGTCGGACGAGATGGCGAAAGGGAGAGAGAGGGCCCGGTCCGCTTGCGAGATGAGCGCGTCGACGTCTTCCCGCCGCATCAGCGTCATCCTGCCGAGGTTCCGTTCGTGCTGGCCATTGATCGTGACGATGTACATCCAAGTCCGGAGCTGCGCCGTGAGGCGCTGAGCGCGCTCGTCGGTCTTTGTCCAGCCATGCGCATCGATCTGGTCGATCGTCGTATCGAGCTTGGCGACGAGGGCGAGGCGGAGTGCGACTCCGGACAGGATGTACGGCTCTTGGTGATAGCACGCCATGACCATCATCGCTTGAATGACTTCGAGCGTCGGCTTCGTCTCGAAAACTTGATCTCGGGCGAACCGACTCGTCTCCTCCGACGCGGCGAGCAGCTCCTTCGAAGGCGGCGCGCATCGCTCCCGCGCCCTGAGAGCGGTGAAGACGACAGCGTTGAACAAGAACGCGCTCCGCTTGCGCAGCGATTCGTACGTGTCGTAGTTCGCGTCGAGGACCGAGCAGAACGGCTGGCATTCCTTCATCCAGAGGAGGACGAGGGCGCGCGCCTCGGTGTCGTCGATTAACCCTTTCGCGACGAGGTCGAACTGGTCCGGCTTCGTCTGAGGGGGACGCGCGACGCGCGCCCGCTTGGCCGGCCGCTCTGGCTCGTCGCGGCTGCCGAATTTCGGCGCGGTTGGGTCGCTCGCGACGCCGCTCGATACGCTCGCGGTGAAAATGGGGCGACCCGTTGACGCTTCACCGCCAAGCGGATGCGGGTCTGGAAAGTTCTCCTCCGCCGTACTCTCGTGACCGCCATCCGCCGCGCCATCGTCCGCACTCGTCTCGCCGTCATTGAGTTGCTCGACCGCATCCTGCAGCGCTTGGATCGGCTGACCGATATGCGTCGCGAACCGGTGCACGTCCGGCGATGCCGACGAGGCGAGGTGCGCGAGCGCGTCGAGCGCCGAAGACCGGTGCCCGCCTGCTGCGAGGTTGGGCGGCAGGCCGGGCAGGCTCGTCCGCCTGTACGGCCCGGCCACGGCCGCGGTCGCAGAAGTACTTGCGAGCGGTGACGTCGAGTAGGCGTGCGAGGTGGCGACGTATTGCGGCAAGGAGGCGTATCCGGGCGACCCGGCGGCGGTGTGCGGGCGGGGACGGTGCAAGGAAGGGTAAGTCGGCGGAGTCGGGATGTGCGCCGTCGAGCCATTGCTGTCGAGGTGAATCGGTGCCGACGGGTGCGGTGAGAGCTGGACTGGATGCGGCATGACTCCGGGGCTCATGCCCGATTGGCTCCCGACCGCCTGCTTGATCTTTTGCAGGACGTCGGTCAGGACGTTCGAGATCTCGCCCATCTGCTGAACCATGGCGTCCATTCTGCGCTCGTTCGTCGCGAGTGCCGCTTCGATGCCGGCGAGTCGCGTCAAGCCGGCGTCTTCGACGACCGACGAGGCGGGTTTGTCAAAGACGCATTCGGTCCCGTTCTGTCGACATCGGACGCAGGGAGCTGCGCCGCCTTCGCACTGTAGACAAGCACATTCTGTCAGCTTGTCCTTGGCGAGAGTAAGGTCGCTTGACGGGAGCCGGAATGTACCGTCTTTTTGAGTCGGCGGCACGAGACGCACTGCGATCCTCGGTTGTCAGCGTCTCGCGGGATTTGAGCCAAGTTGAGAGAACGGCACTGTGCTTACGGCTCTTGCGCCTCGTTTCGCCTTTTCCCTGACGACAATGACCTCTCTGCCGTTGCCGCTTTTCGCCGGCGTCGACGACGACCCGGCTTCGTCGTCGCTGAGACCGGCACCTCCTCCTCCTCCTTGGAGCAGCAGCAGCGCACCCTCGCCGCTCATCGTCTGCAGATCCTGATTCGGCGTAGCTTGCGGCGGACTCACGCTCGCCGTTGTGGTCGTGGTAGCAGTGTGTCTCCGTCGGGGGATCGGAGCAGGCCGAGAAGGTGGTGGTGGTGCCTCGGTCGAGTCGAGGCTCGGCGCTGTGACTGTGCCAGATCCGCTCCGCGCTAACCGGTGAGACGGTCCACCGCTGATGCGCGGTTTCGTATCGACCATCCGATGCCGACGCGGGTTCAAGCCGAGAAGCGATCGACACGGGGCGGCGGCAGATGCGGAGAAGAGCGAGACGCGGAGGCGGGCCGCGCACATGAGAAAACTCGATGTCGCTTCTCATCTACAATAGGTCTTCTTCTTTCAGACGTGCATCCTCGAGACCGTATGAAGTTCGCTCACAGCTGGCGAAAAGAGGCGAGGACTGGCAGCACTTTGACTCGCTCTCCGAAACGAGAACGGGCGCAGGCACAAGCGGCGCTCGACAGTCAACTCGTGCGCACGGTGCGCAGCAAACTCGACGTTGGAGCGCTCCCGTAGCGCTTTGGGAGGCCTAGAGGAGAGGGTATGGCGTTACAAAGGTTTCCAGCGAAAGTGACACATACAAACGGCCTCGCCCCCTGCGCCCGCGACGTCGACGGTGCGGCGCCGTACGAAAATACAGGGTGCCGAGCACCGCAGCAACCGAGGCGGGGGAACGTCGGCCGTGGGCTCCCGTCCCCGGCGCGACGAGAGCTCCTGCCCGAGTCGAACCGCCTAGTGGTGCGAGTCCTTCTTGGCGGCGTTCATTGTCTCGTCGTACGCGACGTAGGCGACGAAGGCGGCGAGACCGAGACCGAATCCGGGGAACAGGTTCCGGAACCTATGGGCATGGGGGATGTGAGTTAGGTACGTGCTCCTTGATGGGGAAGGAAGGCGGCGGGGGAACAGTCCAACGCCTAGTACGCCGTCCCGCCCCGTTCCCCTCCGTGGGACGCACATTGCTCGTTGCGAGAAGATCGGGCTCTGCAGGGGTGGGGCATGGTCTGGGTCAGTCTCTTGTTCCAGTGTTGGTGCGGGCCAGGGCGAGATGGAGGAAGCGTGGGTGCGAACGTACTTTCCGCCATGCCTCGCGCTTCGCCCACGGGTCTGTCAAGGCAGGGAAGAATCGAGTCAGTGCTGCTGTTCCTGTGTGTGCTGTATGGCGTGGTTCGGTTCGTAGGGCCAGAGATGGTTCACCTCGGTACATGGGAGAGGCAGGCACTGCAAGGGTCCAGCGAGTCAGTTTCGCGCTCTGTGTGGGGTCCAGAGGCGCTGCGAGGCCCGAACTCGGACTGCTTACTTGGTACAGGAACTCGCTGGACTCGTGGGAGAGAGAGCTAGAGGTTCACCTTCTCTGACAACGACGACTCGACTTGGTGGCCCTCGAACCCGATTCGTCTCCACTGCCTCCTGGGGAGTTGCCGACCGCCTATAGACTCAATCTACGGTAGTTTAGAATTTATAAGAACGCTTTCAGCCTCAGACTCGACCGAGTGAGTCGCGCGGCGCGTCACCAGGCGCGAAGCAAGAGTTTTTTTCTCCTCCGACCAAGTCGCGCTCTCTCTCCCTCTCTCTCTCGCTCGCACCGGAGCTACGCCAGAGTCATGAGCAAGCCCTACAAGAAGCGGATCATCCAGGAGGACTCGGACGAGTCCGCTTCAGAGGAACCTCAGGTGAGCCCCGCCCGAGTCCATCGTCGTCTTTCCTCCTTCGCGTCGTGCAGTGCTTCCCCCGCCGCGCCATGCGCGCTATACCCTGTCGCTGACGCGTTCACTATGTCTGTCCTTCTATCGCGGCTGCGCGCTCGGAACGCAAACCGAACGTGCAGTTCAAACGCCCCAAGCCGACTGACGATGTCCTCGACCCGTCCACCGGCGCCAGCAACGGCAAGACCCTCGCCGTCCCGAACGGAGACGCGCCGACCGGTCAAGTCGACACCGTCATGAACGACGCGACCGCCGAAGTCGTCGACCCGAAAGCGAAACAGCTCGCCGTCTTTACCACCGGCGGTTCCGACGACAGCGATACGGGCCACGACAACGATGACGACGACGACGACGACGACGTGCCGCTCGCGCAAAAGGCGAAACTCGCCCACGTCGCCGGTAAAGGTCCCGTCCCGGGAGTCGACAACGACGGCGACTCGTCCGAAGACGACAAGCCGCTCGCCCAAAAAGTAAAGGCGAACGGGAACGCGAACGGGAAGAAGGGTCCGGCGGCCGTGGCGCGGCGGAGCCGCAGCAAGGATCAGAGCGACTCGCCGACGACGGCCGGGGACGACGGATCGTCGTCGTCGTCCGAGGACGACAAGCCGCTCGCCAAGGTGACGCAGGCCAAGCGCCCACGTGCGTCGACCAGCCGCGCGAAACCCGTCAAGAAGGAGGACTCGGACGACGACGACGGCGAGTCGCCGTCGGAAGCCGAGTCGGAGGACGACTACGACAGCGACTCGGACGCGCCCTTGTCGGCCAAGAAGAAGGGCAAGGCAAAGGCGAAACCCGCCAAGAAGGCCGTCGCCGCTCCGAAAAAGGCCCCCGCTCCCAAGAAGGCGACCGCGGCGAAGCGGGTCAAGAAGGAGGACAGCGAGGCGTCGGCGTCGCCGGCTCCGGCCAAGAAGGGCAAAGGAAAGGCAAAGAAGGAGGACGACGAGGACGGCTCGGTCGGCAGCGAAGACGACGACGTCCACAAGTGGTGGGAGGAGCAGAACGATGGCGAAGAGAAGGTGGGGGCACTCAGTCGCAGCTGGCAGGACCGGACGGAAGCTGATGAAAGGGTTTTGCACCGAGCAGTGGAAGACGCTCGAGCACAGCGGCGTCATGTTCCCGCCCGAATACGAGCCGCACGGCGTCCGGATGAAGTACAACGGTGCGTTTGACTTGCGCGCTTCCCCCTTTTCTCAGTCCCGTCCTGATCGCCGCCTTTGAACGTGCAGGCAAGGAGATCAAGCTGCAGCCCGAGGCGGAGGAGGTCGCCAGTTTCTTCGCCGCGATCCTCGAGACCGACTACGTCAAGAACCCTGTCTTTGTCCGCAACTTCTTCAATGACTGGAAGAAGGTCTTGAAGCAGCACCCGTGTCCGGACGGGACCGAGATCAAGGAGTACGACCAGTGCGACTTTACGCCGATCTTTGCGTACCTCGAGGCGGAGAAGGCCAAGAAGAAGAGCATGACGGCGGCGGAGAAGAAGGTCGCCAAGGCGGAAAAGGACAAGGTCGAGGAGAAGTACAAGACGTGCTTGTTGAACGGCCGCAAGGAGAAGGTCGGCAACTTCAGGATCGAACCGCCCGGCCTGTTCCGTGGTCGTGGCGAGCACCCCAAGACCGGCATGCTCAAGGTGAGCTTCCGCGGATGTTGCGAGACGAGAACGCCGCGCTCACCTCGGCGGCCCGCTTCCAGACTCGCGTCCGGCCCGAGCAGATCACGATCAACATCGGCAAGGAGGCGCCCGTCCCGCAACCGCCTGCAGGTCACAAGTGGAAGGACGTCGTCCACGACAACAAGGTGACGTGGCTCGCGACGTGGAAGGAGAACATCAACGGCAACGTCAAGTACGTCTTCCTTGCCGCCGGGTCGTCGCTCAAGGGTCAGAGCGACTTGAAAAAGTTCGAGAAGGCGCGCGCGCTCAAGGTGAGTCTCTGCGCATCTGTCAGTCGAGCAGAACGTGCTGACGAGTACCTGCAGGAACACGTCGACCGGATCCGTGCCGACTACACCGCCGACCTCAAGAGCAAGGAGATGGCGATCCGTCAGCGCGCGACCGCCGTCTACCTCATCGACCGCTTCGCGCTCCGTGCTGGTAACGAGAAGGGCGAGGACGAAGCCGACACGGTCGGATGCTGCTCACTCCGCTTCGAGCACGTCACCCTGACCCCGCCGAGCAAGGTCTCGTTCGACTTTCTCGGTAAGGACTCGATCCGCTACGTCAACGAGGTCGACGTCGACGAGCAGGTCTTCAAGAACATGCGGATCTTCAAGAAGGAGCCGAAGACGGTCGGCGACCTCCTGTTTGACCGCCTCAGCGTGTGTAGCCCGCTCGTGTTCCTCCGGTGCCTGGCTGACCACGTGTGTGCGTGCAGACCCAAGTCGTCAACAAGTACCTCGCTTCGTACATGGACGGCCTGACCGCGAAAGTGTTCCGTACCTACAACGCCTCGTGGACCTTTGCCCAGCAGCTCAAGAACACGCCGAAGGACGCCTCGGTCGCCGACAAGCTCCTCGCGTACAACCGCGCGAACCGTCTCGTCGCCGTCCTGTGTAACCACCAGCGTTCCGTCTCAAAGTCGCACTCGGCCGCTATGGAGAAGATGACCGACAAGGTGAGGGTGCTCCGCGGACTGGTCGGTCCGCCTCCGTTCGCGCTGACAGAAGTTCGCCCTGCAGATCCGCGGCTTGAAGTACCAGCGGATGAAGCTGCGCAAACAGCTCTTTGCGAATGCCGACAAGCCGAAGAAGTACAAGGAGGAGTACGGCGACGACGAGGTGAGTTGCGTGCGAGGCCTCGTTCAAATCGGTCGCTGACGTGTTTCTCCGCAGTCCGACCTCGACGACGAGTGGATCCAGGAACACGAGAAGCAGCTCGTCGTCCTCGAAGGCGAAAAGATCCGCAAAAAGTTCGACCGTGAGAACTCGAAGCGCGAAGCCGACGGCGAGAAGCCGATGCCGGAGAAGGAGCTCAAGGAGCGCCTCAAGGCCGCCGACGACCTCGAGAAGCAGATCAAGCGCGACCGGAAGAGCGGGTACGAGGAGACGAAGCTGTCCGAGGACCGCATCGTCAACAACCTCCAGAAGCTCGACGAGCGCATCCAAGTCGCCAAGACGGCCGCCGTCGACAAGGACGAGGGCAAAGGTGAGTCTCTTGTGTCTCCGAGTAGCGTTTGGAGAGCGTCTGTCTGGATAGCTTGTGGATAGCTTGTGGATAGCGTTGGATAGCTTGTGAATGGTGTCTGGATAGCCTCTGGATAGCCTCTGGATAGCCGCCCGCTAGCCTCTGGATAGTACTGGATAGCCTCCGGATAGATTCTGGATAGCGTGTGGATAGCTTTTGGTGGCTTCCGGGCAGATGTTTGACCTCGTTGCTGACGTCGTCGCTGACTCCCTTGCTCCCCTTTCACCCGCCCCCTCCTCCCTTTCATCCCCATCTGCTCTCGCCAATCTACAGAGATCTCCCTCGGGACTTCGAAGATCAACTACATCGACCCCCGTATATCCATTGCATGGTGCAAGGAGTACGACGTCCCGCTCAACAAGGTCCTCACGAAGACGCTACTCGAGAAATTCACCTGGGCGACCGGCGTCGACGCCGACTTTGAGTGGTAAACAACCACGCTTTCAACGGCAAGAACGCCGACGAGCGCCCTCGTCGTCGTCGCCGACGCCGCCGTCAGACCCGACTCCATCTCCCTCTTCTTCTCCCCTTCTGCGCCCTCATCGCTTCTTCCCTCTCTTCCCTCCGCCCCGCTTGTTGTCTACCTGTCTCATTCACACATCATCCTCGCCGGCGCCTACATCTGGCCCACCATCGACGCCATACCCTCCTTGTACAATCTCATCTCTCAAATGCATGCCGCTTGACGAATTCCCAAATTGCGAATGTCACGCTTTCCCCAACATGACGCTCCGCGTTACACTCCTTACCGCCCGAAGTGAGACTCGAGCGAGCGAGCGAGCGAGCGAGCGAGCGAGCGAAGCTATTGAAAGTGGCAGCTGGCCGGCGCGACGCAAGAGTGGACGCGTTCGGCCGACTCGCCTCGCCTGCGCGTGCAGCTCGCTACACCTCACCATGGAGCGCAAGCACGTCTGCATCCTCCCGAGTGGTACGTACGACGCGCTCTACGTCAGTCTGCGGCCCTGACGACCCCCGGAAACATGCAGCGGTGCCGATCGAGGCGAACAGTGCCTCGCCGACGTCTTCGCGTTTCCTCCGCTTGCCGCATCCGCGCACTCGTGAGTCTGGATGCCATAGGAGCTTTGCGATAGAGATTGACACCCTCCTCGACGTGTACAGACCAGCCGGCGTTGTTCCTGCCGTACTCCAAGACTGGCCCCGCCAGCGAGTCTCCGGATGCGCTCCTCGAGGTGCAGCGCATCTCGCTCGACGCCGACAAGCAGAGGTGCTGGTTCATCGACGAGGAGGCGGCGTCAGGTGCGTTCAGGTCGGAGCGGCACACACGCGTCAAGCGACCGAACTCTGACAATCGCTGCTCTAGACGGGTCCCTCGCCATGTTCACTCCCTTTGATCCGCTCTTCCTTGCCATCTCGTACCTGTCGACCCTCCCCCCGCATTTCACCAGTTACGCCGACGTGTGGGAATCGATCGCTCAACGACCCTTCGAGGCCTCCGGCGCGGCGGCTCCGGAAGACGACGCGGGACAGTTCGTCGAGGACCTGACGAGGTTCGGGCATCTCGACCTCGTCCGTGAACGCTTCGCAGCGGTCTGTGACTCGCAAGGTGAGTGCGCCGCTTACATGCGGCTCGCTCAGCTTGCCAGCGACTGAGGCCCGAATGACAAACTCGCTGACCGTCCCTACGAGCAGACGACTCTGACGGCAGCGTTCTCCTTCGCTACAGCGCGTCCAAGGCTCTGACTTTGCTCCGCGCAAAGGTAGACGCGCTGGCCGCGCCCGAGGACGGCATCTTTGGGCCCCTCGCGGCGACCGAGCCGGGTGAAGAGCGCAAGCCGGAGCTCGATGCCGCCGCAACCGGAGCACAGGCGTACACGGCGGTCACTCGTGGTCTCGGCAAAGAAGACGTCGGCAGCGGACACGGCCTGAGTGCCGAGATCCAAACCGGTACGTCCCGTCGGTCCGACCGAGCGAGGGTGTTTGTCCCGAGCGCGCTGTCTGAGTGGCGACGAGGTTACAAACGCTGACGATTTTCGCGTATGCTATCAGAGAGCCGACAGAAGTACGCGATCGAGGTTGTCGCCAACTATCTGCCGCCGCCCGTTGCGAAAGAGCTGCGGCAAGCCTACGAGTACATCTCCCCGTCGCGCTGTGCCGTCTAGGCCTTGCAGGCTCACCCCCGGTAAAAATTCCCCTGCAGATTCCCGGCTCTCAAAGCATATCTCTCGCTCGTCACGCCCAACTCTGTCGTGCTGAACACGACGTACCTGCCCGGACGCGGCTCCGCCAAACTCGAAGGGAACGGCAGCGCCGACGACCTCGGCGGCGGGTCCGCCGCGAAGAAGCGCAAGCTCGAGCAGAGCAAGGGCAGCCGCGGCGTCGAAGCGCTCAAGAAAGTCAACACCAAGGGCATGAAGAGCCTCGCCGAACTGTTTGGGAAGCAGGCGGCCAAGACAACCTCTGCGCCCGGTTCGGCCGGTTCAAAGGCTGCGTCGCAGACTGACAAACCTTCTGCGGCAAAGAAGAAGAAGACAGCGTCGAAGTGAACGGCGTCGTCGTCCAGGCCCTGCGTTGTCGCCAAGTGTGCGCCGGTTTGCGAATGTGCATCTCCTGCAAATTGTACCGATCTCTATACTTTCCTGTTGTCTTATCGTAACTCGCAATGCATTGCCTCTCAAACACTTCTCGGAGTGAATGGAATGCCGATGTTGCTGCGGTGCGAGGCCGGGGCAAGGTCTGCTGGCCGCTCTCCGCCGCCGCGCCTTCTTCGCGATCGCACATGCTCCGTTCCGCTCCTTCACGCCTCAACAGTCTCGCCCGGCACTTCTCGACGAACGCGCCAAAAATGGCTCCTCCTCGTCTCAGTCAGTCTTGATCTCTTGCCGTCGTGACTCTGCGTCGACTTCTGCGGCGCGACTCGCATCGTCCACCGTCGTCATACCTCGTGATATGGGATGGGGATCGCTCGCAGAGTTGCTGCTACTAGTCGGGATGCTGCTTTACGCTATCTCGACGCTAAAACACTCATCGCCGCCCCGCTCCGACGTGTACGCTGTACTACAGGCGCTGACCAAGTTCGTGCCTCCACTTTGATCCCCACCTCTACGAAAACCTGCTGCAGACCACACCATGTTCCGCATCAAGGATGCCAAGGTCTCGCTCAAGTTCTACACCGAGATTCTCGGAATGGAACTGGGTGAGTCGGGCGCGAATTCGAGACTGAGAACCTCGCTCCGCGGATTCTCACGCCTGCTCCGTGCCTGTCTCTCGCAGTCCACAAGTCTGACGGCGGCGACTTCACCAAGTGCGTCCTTGTTGCTCTCGAGTCGCAGATGGGGCGACGGGACTGACTCCTCTGCCTTGCATGACTCGTCTGATCTCGCCTCTCGCGTTCGCCCCGGCTCGCCTTTCTTGACCGCACTTGCTCGACCCTCCATACCTTTCGTGCGACTCATCCAATAGCTACTTCCTCGCGTTCCCGGAGGAGGGCAAGGAGCACCTCTCGGCGGAGGAGAAGG
Organism: Rhodotorula taiwanensis; assembly: GCA_002922495.1. Taxonomy (NCBI): domain Eukaryota; kingdom Fungi; phylum Basidiomycota; class Microbotryomycetes; order Sporidiobolales; family Sporidiobolaceae; genus Rhodotorula; species Rhodotorula taiwanensis. Next base: position 50,424 of record PJQD01000013.1, read on the forward strand.
CGGACCGCAAGTTCATGCGTGAGGGTATCCTCGAGTTGTGCCACAACGTGAGTGTCCGCTTCCGGAGCCAACATCCTGTGCAGTGAACCCGAAGACAAGCTGATGTGTCGCCTGGGCGCAGTGGGGCACCGAGAGCGATCCCGAGTTCAAGGGGTACGCGAACGGGAACGAAGAGCCAGGCCGTGGCGTGAGTCTTCCGCATGGTCTCTGACTTCAGCAGCTTTGCCCTGGGCTGACCAGCAGTTCCTTCCACAGTTCGGGCACATCGCGATTTCAGTTAATGATGTTCAAGAAGAATGTGACCGGCTCGAGAAGCTTGGCGTCGAGTTCAAGAAGCGCCCGCAGGACGGCAAGATGAAGCACATTGCGTTCATCTACGACCCGGACCACTATTGGTGCGTCTACTGCTTCTTTCGGTCACGTTCAGGACGAGTACTGACACTGGTCTCTGGCAGGATCGAGATTGTTCCGAACGGTGGCAAGAAGGGCGAGTCGGGCATGTAATCCGCTCGGGCGGAGCTCAATGTGAATACAGAAGTCTTGCGTGCATGTGTCAGTACTGTGCCCTGGGGAGGTCTACTCAGCTTGAGCGTAGCGTGAGCCTGGACCGGGAGCCAGCTTGAGAAGTGCCATTCCCCCTCCCCATGTTGCATCGGCGGCTGCAGGAGTGTCTCGCGCGCTCCCGTGCACGCCGAACTCTCCATCACTCCAGCGGCAGTCTGGCACATCGTCCAGAACCTGAGGAGCACTCCGGGCTGCGCGAGTCTCGAACGAGTCAGAACAAGGACGACGCGAGCGCAGCGGAGCTTAACCGAGCGTACCTCCTCGTGGACCTGGAGGAGAGCTTGTCGACAGTTGACCGAGTGTGTTCTTCCACAAAGCTGATGGCATCGCTACGAGCACCTTCCCAAACCCTTCCAGTTCCTCTTCCCCCTCTGACTCCTCGTCGTGGTCTGCGAAGCCTCGGAGGTGTCAGTCAGATGCGCCGCTGCGGTGTCTTGCCATTAGCCTCGATGGTACGAGCAGCTGATAGCAACTCCCTCACAGTAGCTTGCGGCGCCGGGCCGGACGTGTCGCTGGCGGCGGTCGAGGCTGTGTTGAGCTCTGCTGACTTGCGTCAGCAATACGAGCGATGCCGGAGCACGGAAACTTCCTGGTATACTCACTTGAGTTCTCTGCCGAAACTTTGCGCCTCTTGCGGCTCAGCTCGGGCGCGGCGGAAGCACTCGCGCTAGCAGTGGCGCGTCCACGCGATATTGACATTGGGCAGGAAAAGCAGCGACAGCAAGCAAGGAATCAGCGCTGAAAGTTGCGACTTGCGACGCGTCAAGACTTGACGCGAAAGCGACTTGCGGTCGAGACCCGAGCTGGCATTGCGCGGGCTCGCCGACGCGAGCGCGCCGCACACCTTCACTCGAATCGACGCGCGTGCCCTCTTTCCTTCCTTCCACTCCCCCTCCCGCCCTTTCCTGCACTTTCTGTGAGTTGAGTTGCTCTACTTGCACCGCTGTAGGCCAGTCAGCGGGAGTAGAGGGCTTGGCCGAGCGCTCCAGCCACTCAACGCCAGACCCGCCTCGTCCCGCTCCGTCGTTCGTCGGGTCAATGCGCTGACTCCCTCGCCTCTCGTCTCTCTTGTCCGCAGCACGATGCCCAAGGCTCCAAAGACGATAGCCTCTTTGCGGCAACCCTCCGACCCGGCGCAGGCGGGCCGCCCCCCATCAAAGTGGCGATCCGCGAGGCAGGAGGTTCGTGTTTTTCCGTTCTCTTCTACGGCTCCACTGCCTCGGACCACCTCGGACTCCCTGCCCAGATCACTGTAGCAGTCCTGACGTCTGGCTCTTGTGCTCAGGACTCGACAACGGGGCCACCCCGGGCGGCAACATTTACCACTGGAAGACGAGCCACCGACGCGAGAAGCTGCTCCGGCAGCTCGACAAGGGCGAGAAGAAGATGAGCAAGCCCTTTCCAAAGCTCCTGGAGTCAGGTGCGCGCCTTCCCTACCCTCGCGTTGCGCGGGAGGCGAGCTGAATCCGGGTAATCTCAGGGCGGTTGGTCGGAACCAATCCGACCGAGGATGAGCTCGAAATCGTGTACTACATCGCGAAAGGCTTTGACCAGGTGCGCACTACATGCTCATAACTTGTGCGTGCAAGTAGAGTCCAGGCTGACTTGTCTGCAATCAGCACGTCATCGCGTTCCAGGAGCTCAAGGAGAACCTGCGCTTCAACCTGCAGCATGGCCGAGACCTGCCGCAGAAGCAGACGCTGGCCGAGCTCTGCGTCCAGACTATCTGTATGTCCTCTCTTCAGTTGGTGGCCTAGAGGCCGCATGGCTGACAACAGGAAGATCCTCGCAGTTTCAGCTCGCGTGCTCCTTGCTTTCTGACGTCCTCCTTGATCTGGATCTGTTACGCTCTCTGGCTGTATGCGTGTTCATACAGGTTCGGTACAGTATACTTGATAATGCTGTCAGGAGAGGAAAGTGCCCTAGATGGCTTTTGCAAGGTACTTTGCCAAACGTGCTCACACCGAAAGTCCCGCGCTAAAAAAAGGAGCAGATTGACAAAAAGCTGTTCCTCTGCGCTTGGAAGAAGCCCTCCAAGTTGGCAGCAAAAGCCGAACACCCTGTGCTGTGTAGGAGCACCGGTGCGGGCAGCAAAAGAAGAACCGACCTCGGTGGGGATCGAACCCACGATTTCCAGCTATCCTGAACAGGCTTGATATTCAAGCTGTCATCGGAGACTGACGCCGTGCCACTTGGCCACGAGGTCCTTTGTTGTAGAGGTGTCCCATTGATGTGTACACATCGAGATCTGTCAAGAATGCCGCCGTCGTCGAGTGGAATTGCCGCACGATGATCCCCATCTTTTGTCTCGCTCAGTACCCCTAAATGCTGCCGGGCGCCGGGCGAGGGGGAAGTCTGCTTTGCGTATCACTGTCTGCTAAGTTCCCAGGATCCAGAACCTATGCCTCCCGAGACAGGCCGTGTCGCTGTCAGCGACGACGCCATTGGGAGTTCCGTTGTGGCGGCTCCGTACGAACCTCGGCTCGCTCGGCTGAGAGGCAGGTACCTTGCTTGACCCTTGCAGTAGCAGTTGATAAAGCGTAGCTGCGGTTGTACGGCAGACGCTCGCGACGTAGTGGCCGCAGCCCGTAACCTTCTCAAGTTGCACCTCCTTCCGAGCCTGCTTGCGAAAGAATCTCGCGCTAGCAGCTTCTGCGAGAGCTGTGTACAATGCATTCAGGTGGCCATGACGAGCATGTATATAGCGTTACGGGTATGAGGGCAAGCACGAACGGCTCTCGCGCGAGGACGCGTGCAGAGCGCCCGAGTTGTGCGCACACGGGCGTCGCTCAGTCGTAATCGATCTGGCCCGGGTGGACCTCCTCGACGAGGTCCTTGCCGCCAACCTCGCCTTGCTGGCCAGGCTCGCTGTTACTCGTCCGTTCGAGCTCGGCGGCCCAGAGCGCAGCACCGGCGGCGGTCGTGAACATCAAGGCGGGCCCGAACAGCGGGATCAACGACATGGCGATCGACATCATGCCGAAGCTGCGCGAGAGTACACGGGTCAGATCGCCCCACTTGACAAGGTGACCGGCTTCGGAGGCACTCACGAGGTGTAGGCGGCCGACCGCTCCTCGACAAACCTTTCACGCTGAGCCTTGTCGTACTTCTTGAGCTGGAAGTACCGCTCGTGTGCGGTCCTGAGCACAGTATCAGAACGTGGCAGAGTCANNGAGGTAGATGATGCCGTAGCTGCGCAAGATGGACAACCGATGTCAGCCGCGTTTTCTCCCTCGTCAACGTCATCCGGGGCAAAGTCTCGCTCTTGCGGAAGTCAAAGAGATGTCCGCTCCTAAGCGCTCGACTCACATCGGGTAGAGGTAGGCGGTCGACTTGATCGCTTGCGAGCCGAACGAAGTGACCGCTGCGGCGTCCTGCTTGGCCAGTTCAATCCCTTGCTCGACCTTGCGTTGGACGAGCGACGCCTTGTCCTGCCCGCTGGAGACCTTGTTACCAGTGCTCGACATGGTGTAATGTGCTGGACGAAAGCGAAAGGGAGAAGCGCTGCTTCGGCGTAGGCGCGGGTCGAGCAGCTGGCGGAATCCGCGATGACCGCATCGCCTTCGGAAGGAGCGATCGACAGTAAGGGGGAAACCTCTGGCAGGAGAGATGAAAAGACAGGCTGATATGAAGGCAGTCCCTACAAGCCAGCGCGACTCGATGCGAGCGACTCCGAGCACACGGTTGAGAAGGCCGAGCTCACCCGAGCGATGCCGGCTATACGGCCTCGACGGACCCTCACTCGACTGCGCGGAAAGTAGCCCGAGTTTGGATCTAGGCCTTTATTATGGATTGATTAGCGAGGCGCTGTGACTAATGCGATCCCCACCCTCCGCCGAGTCCGAACCGGTCCAACTCGCTCGCGCCTGTCTTCGACTCTACACCTTCCCGTACGCATCCTCTCCCCCGTACAGTGAGCCGAAATCCTACGATGAATGTGACCGTACTGGGCTGACCTCGCTAACGTTGGTGCAGCTCCCCCGTTCGTCTCATCTCCGTCACCCGTTCTGCCGGGCGGACTTGTCGGAACACGGCAGGCGCTCTCATGTAGGACCCGTACTGACTTAACGGGTCGCCCATACCTTCTCTCTCACAACAGCCCACAAAGCATCAATAGTGAGCGAGCTTTGGACGAGCCGCCCTGGTCGCGCGATCGCTGACATTTCCTCCCACTCGCAGTGACTATCGCTGTCGGTGACACCATCCCGGACGTCGAGCTTAGCTAGTGAGTGCAGACGCACGTAAAGATCAGCGGGAGCAAGACTTGACCTTCGCGCGGCTACAGCGTTCCGTACTCGCCCGAACTCGAGGACCCGTCGGTTTGCGGTCTCCCGTGAGTAGCGCACCGAGACTGCCTTGGCCGCGCTAGCTCGATCTGATCAGAGCCCTTCTGACGCACACAGGGGCAAGATCCAGACCGGCAAGGACTGGAAGGGCAAGAAGGTACGCTTGTCCGGACCTCGGGTCCCATTCCACCGGCATCTCTCGTTCTGACGTGCGCGCCCGGACCTCCTCAGATCGTTCTCTTCGGCATCCCGGGAGGTATGCTACGCCCTTGAAAGTCGGTCTTAAACCTCTACTGAACAGCCTTACCCCGCTGTCGATCAGCTTTCACCAAGACCTGCTCGGAGAACCACCTGCCGCCTTACGTCACCTCGTACGACCAGTTCAAGTCCAAGGGCGTCGACGCGATCGTGAGTACAGTCTCGAGACTGTGGAGGAGGAGCTCGGTGGTTGACCCGAAGCATCGTTTCCGCAGTACTGCATCGCCACCAAGTGAGCCCTTCCGCTTGCGCGTTTCTACTGCTCTCTACTTGATTACTGATCAATCTGCATGGCGAGTCAGTGATCTTTATGTCCAGTCTGCGTTTGGCCGCGTTATGAAGACCGGCGACAAGGTCATCTGCTGCGCCGACCCGGACAAGAAGTTCCTCGGTCCGGCCGGTCTCGTCCAGGACCTCTCGCACGTCGGCTTCGGCGAGCGCGCCAAGCGCTTCGCTCTCGTCATTGACGACTGCAAGGTGCGCGCGATCGCGAGTCATGGTGGGAGGACCGAGCGGTAGACTGACAGACTGGAGGCTTGCCCGCATTGCAGGTCACTTACGTCGGCGAGGAGACTGGTCCGGGTGAGTCCCGTCAACATTGGGTCATCTGCGCATATACGGCGCAAGCCAGACTGACGCTCCTCTCTAATGGCAGGCGTCGGACCGTCGGGCGCCGAGGCTGTCCTCGCCAAGCTTTAAAGCGGCCGTCTAGCTTGAGGAGCGAGAGCGGGCTGCGCCTTTGTAGCCTCGATCTCTCTTTGGCGTGCATGAAAACCAACGAAGTGGTAGTCTTTCTCATCCGAGATTTCGAGGACAAGAGGCTCCCGTGCGAATCGGGGAAGACCACCCTTGCCTGGCGCTCCGAACTTGACATGCAAGGCGAGGTCCGGCTACTTGGCCGACGCGTCCGCTTCTCTCTGACGCTCTTCTAATCGCTTCTTGACCACCTCGAGGTCGCGAATCTCGGTCTTGACCTGGTCCCGCTCGCCCGTCCTGAGCTTGAGCAACTCGTCCAACCTGCGCTCGTACTCGTCCTCGTCGATCCGTTTCAGCGGAGCGAGGACGCTCAACTTGTCGGTGAACCACGACCATCCGGACGACGCGAGGCGGTCGGACCGTTCGGAAAACGTTTCGCGGCCCGGATCGGAGAAGGTCGAGGGATGTCGCGGGTCGACGTGCGTGAGGTCGCTCAGCGGGGATGTGTCCTGATTACTCGACGCGGAAGATCGAGACGGCAAAGGAGAAGAGGCGAGCGCCGGCGCAGTTGAGCCGGCAAGCGGCAGCTCGTCTCCGCCGGGTTCCGTCATGCCTGCCTCGATCCGTTTGATCCGCCGGCGTTCCTCGCCCCACATGAGCAGCCTGATCCGGACGACATCGAGTTCGTTCACGATCCCTTGCAGGACGGTGCACCCGAGGGCGAGGGTGACGCCCGCCCGAGTGTGAGTTCCGAGCGGAGTGGCGGGCGGTCGTTGGAAGTAGGAAAAGGCGGAGCCGGCAATGAGACCCGAGACGGCGGTCGGGAGGAGGTTGTGCGTATGAGGTGAAGGTGGCTGGGCGGGCGTGGCGGCATGTGCTGGAGGAGGAACGGGAGACGGGTTCAGGGAAAAGTGAGTGAGGAGCGGAATGGCGCCGTATTCTCGGATGCCTGCAGTCGCGCGCCCGCTTGGTCAGCGGATCATGGGGCTCGAAAGGATACGCGGCGACTGCGGGACTGACTGAAGAACGTAAAGGCAAAGATGCCCGTCTTGATGCTCGCCTGGAACGAAGTCGGGATCGCGGGTTGATTCCTCGCGACGCCCGACGCTGCCCCTGCTGCCGCTCCTAGTCCAGCTACGGTACGTACAAGCTCCGAGGTCAGTTCCTCCCGTGTCACTTTGGCCGTAGAGCCAGGGAAATGGAAGCGAAGACTGTACTGGCTGCGATCGAAAAGTAGACGACTCGGAGTGGAGCCGTCCGGAGTGTATGGTCGAGCAGCGACTGGGGCGGATCTGATTGCGCCTTCATAGCGGCCATAGCTGGAGCAGTAGTGCGTTGCGAGAGTGTATGCTCAACGTTCGACCGCGAGGACTCGGACTTTGGTTGACTTCGCTCGAGTAGAGTCGCGCGCTCTTCTCGCCACTCTGGGGCAGGGATGGCCTTTGCGCATCAAGTCGGAGGCCACGCAGCTACGATCCTCGCTTCGCCCCTGTCGTCGTCGACGCTGATCAAACCGGCGAGCGACCGCGAACTCGAGTTCTACCAACGCGTCGGACCGCGACTCGCAGACGGCCAACTCGTCGGCGAGTGGACGCCAGGCTTTTACGGGACGCTGAGATCTCACAGGCCACCGCCCGCTGCTGGCTCTGGCGATGGAACTGCTGCTCAGGAGGACAACGCCGCAGTCTTGTTGAGGCAGCCAGACGTACGCCCCTGCACCATAAGACTCCGAATCGACCTGAACTACATCGACACAGGCATCGCTGACTCGGGGGGAATGCCTTTCTACACGCTCGCTTTCAGATGCTCGTCCTGGAAAACTTGACCCACCGCTTCCTCCGCCCCAATGTGCTCGACATCAAACTCGGAACCCAGCTCTACGATGAGGACGCGACAGACGACAAGAAGCAGCGGATGCGGAAGGCGGCGGAATCGACTACGAGCGCGGCGACCGGGATCCGCCTGACGGGGTTCCAGGTAGGCTCGCTTGCTCCCCCGTTCGGCGCATGGCCGAAGGGTCCGATGCCGTTGAAAGCCGACTCGGGACCTGCAGATGCTCATCACTTCTCACGCAATCTCGGCAGGTCTGGAATCGCGACACGCAAGCCTACGTACAAACCGACAAGGTGTTTGGCAAGTCGCTCGAGGCGGACGAGCTCGCGCTCGGGTTCGCCCGCTTCTTTTGCCCTCCCGACTCGCCCCTCTCGCGTGCCGAACAACGCATTATCGACATTACCGACAGCACGTCAGCAAAGGAGCCGAGTGTCGGCTCGGATACCGGCTCCCGCGCTGACGAATCTTCCGACTCACTTCGAACGCACCCGGCGGGCCCTCCTGCTCTGCCAACCGACCTCCTCCTGATCGTCCTACGAACCCTCCTCCGTCGATTAAAGCAGCTCATTGCGCTCTTGTCGACCGTCGAGATGCGTATGCGCGGCGGATCACTACTCGTGGTGGTCGAAGGCGACCCGGACGCACTCGAGCGAGCGGTGCTCCGACTTGCGGGACCTCAGCGGGCCGGCGCTCCTGCTCCCCAATCCCAAAGGGGCGGTGCTGTCGTCAGACAGGCAGAGTCCGAACAAGCAGCCGCAGATGACGACGGCGACGACGATGGTGCGAGCGTCTCGACGACAGACGAGGAAGGCAACGCGAAGCGCGAAACGCTCCTCCCGCTCGAGATGCGCCTGATCGACTTTGCCCACACGCGTGCAGCGCCGGGTGAAGGGCCGGACGAAGGTGTCTTGCTCGGGTTACGGACGACCGAGCGGCTGTGGGGAGAACTTGTCGCGCAACTCGAAGAGCGCGAACGGTAACAGGAGCGCGACGATCGGTGAGACGGCTCGACCCCGGCGCGCCGGAGGCTTGTACAAAACATACGAGGAATCGATTTGCAGTGCTACACATGCTAGACTTAGGAGATCAGTCGTGCGTGAAAAAAAAGGTGGCGGAGGGAAAAGACGGGCCGTGCGCCGGGCAGAGGCTGTCTGGCCACGCTATGGTACAGGTACGTGCGGAGACTCTTCGTGAAGGCGTCGGGGTCATTCGCTGTGTCGAGCTCGAGGAAGGATGCGTCATCGCAGCCGAAGGCCTCATCGGCCGCCCGGGTAGACTGGTGCGCCGTACAACTGTCGACCGGGTTGCAGAGGCGCCGATGCTGCTGCCGCCGCGACCGAATCTGCTGCTGCCCTCTGCGCCGCGCTCATCTCGGACGCGCTCCGCAGCGGCAAGTGCTGATAAGGCGGCGAACCAGCGTCATCAGATGCAGACTGGCGCAAGCGAGCCCGCTCGTCGTCGCCCATTGGGCCCGGTCTTGAGGTGTCCTCGATCCGGTCTTCGGTGGCCCAGTCGCGCTTCATCGCCGGCGACGTCGAGTCCCACGGATCCGAGAGGTGTGCCGGAGTGAATCCACCGCCGACCATGTTGTCGCTGCTGCTGTCACCGACCTCGAGATCGGGTCGCCACGGTCCCACCCACGCCGCTTCGGCGAGAGATCGTCGCCGTCCGAGAGCGGTCGTCCCGCCGCCGCTGCCATACTCGAGGTCTTCGACAGTGCCGATAGGGGCACCCGACGCGGTCAGAGACAGCTTGGAGCCCGTCTCGGCCTCGGCCATCTCGCGCATGATCTCCGGGTACAGCTTGCGCGCGCGCCTGTCGAGATATAGGCGCGTTAGTCAGGCGTCCTAATCACTGAACGAATTTCCTCCGATACGTACATGTAGACAATATACAGTGCTAAGACCGTCGCTGCCGCTGTGCCAAAGAACACAGAGAGCGAGATGACTTTTTGCTGGTGCACCTTGGCCGGGTCGGCAGTCTGCTTGTTGACGCCAAACTCGTATCCGAGCCAAACGACGGCCAACTGCTTCGGGAGTGAAACGATGCTGTAGTCGCGCGGAGCACATCAGCTGCTGGCTTTGTCATCGCTCTGGTTTCGCGCGAGGAAGACATACATGGCAATCGAGTAGATCCAAATTGACATGCCAACGGTCGACTGGATCGCCGTCACGACGTGTCCGGGTACAGCAGAGAATCGGACGACGATAATGCTGTGGTTTCGGCTCGGCAAACGTCAGCTGAGGGCCATGGGCGCCGTTCGCGCGCGAGCCCCTTACATCCACAGGCTTCCGTGTCGCATCATGCGTGCCACGCAGGCATAGAAGATGTTCTTCCGCTCGATTCTGTCCAGCACGGCGATCAGTACGACTCGTCACGACAGGCGAGTGATATGCGAAGGGAGATGCTCACTTGGCAGCATGGTCCGTCAGGAAGTACCTGAAGACGTAGTAGCAAGCGACTTCGCCCAGGAAGGTTCCGGCGCAGGCGATGGCGAAGCCGACCCAGACTCCCCAGATGAGTCCGACGACGAGGAGGACAATCTCGTGGCCACCGAGGGGCGGGAAGCTGAGGATGATGAGGACGACGATGGGGATGACCCACGACGCCGGGAACTTGACGATCGTCTCCTTGTGCGGTTCGAATTGGTCAACGATCTTGTCACGGAAGATGGCGAGGAGGACGACGGCGATGATGAGGATGATGCTGACGAGCCACCAGACTGCGAAGGTCGAATCGGGAGGGCAGGTGTCCAGGGATCGCTCCCGTCAGCGCGCCTATCGTCAAGCCATCACCATGAGAATCACGCACCCCAGTATTTGCGTTTCAGCGAGGACCGCGCCGTCTTTCTCCAGTCGTGGGTTCTGACGAACTGCCAGATCTCGCGTCCGGCGTCCTTGGCGTCGGCCCACTCGCGCCGAATCCAATTCGCGGCGCCCATCTCAGCCGTTACAGTCGCCGTCTAAAGGCTGTAAGCTCGAGCCCGTATGAGCGATGGAGCGCTGAGTAGAGAGAAAGGGGGGACTGGAACGAGTCCGGCTGGGTTCGACGTTCGTTCGCAGCCGTTTCGAGCGGGCCCCGGATTCGCGGCCAAGATGAGGTCGTGCAGTAGAGGAGGGAGACGACTCGGCTGTAGACTCGATGCTAAAGCTCGACTGGCTGCGTCGGCCGATGTTCTCGTTGTTGCGAGTCTTTGCGATGGAAGCCGCGAACGAAGGTGGCTTGCGACTTCGCACAGAGACTCCGCGATCGACTGGAAAACTGCTGCGCGCGCGCGTGAATGCACGCAAGAGAAAGGAGGCTGTGCAAGTTTACCAGTGAGCGCCTCCCCTCAGTATTGGCGCGTTTTGGCTTGGGAAAAGGGAAACCTTTGGCACGGAGACTATAACGCGCGTGAGTCCGGCTGCGCACGTCAACATCTCTGCTCTCTACAGCTTGTGTCGACTGCGCTGAGCTTGCGAACGGCTCCTGACGACGGCCGGAGTGAGATTCTAGTCGACTCGGCCGCGTTCCTTCGTTCTCGCCTCGACCAGACTTGTCCGGTAGCACAACGTCGCAGGCCGGAAGGGACAGAACATAGGGTCCACGGGGACAAAAGACACGTCGAGGTGAGTCGAGCACATACATCTGGGGCGCGACGAGTCGAGCCGAGGTCATGTTGCCCGACCGACCGCCGAACCGACTCGTCGCGACTTCAAAGCCATAGAGCGTCCAGTGGTCTCGCAAGAGCACCCGGTGGATACTATCCAGGATATCTGCATGGGAGGTGGACGTTCGAGGGGAACTGACGCTTGACTTGTCTGCCTGTCGGCAGCCGCTCGAACCTCGTCCGCCTGTTTGTTTGGTCGCGTCTTTGGTCCGCCTCTCGGCGACTAGACGGTCGTGCAGCCCACCTCGACCAGCATGGCTCGACCACGCACGCGGGTATCGACAGCACCTGCGCGGCCTGTCCCCTCCGCGAGGTATCTGGCCGCGGCCTGCCTCTTGGCAAGCGCATTCCCGACGGCGGCCAACGCCGCGAGCAGCACCTTCTGGCCCCAAGTCGACTTTTCCGCCCTCGGCACAGTCGCTGTCGTCGGTGACTTCGCAGCCCTCTCGCTCTACGATCCCGCGAGTCCGCCTCAGCCGTACAATCCGGCAGCATCCACCCTCGTTGCCAAGTCGGCAGACGGGACGTTCCGCCAACTTGGCGTAACGGACGAAGGCGGCGCGATCTACGCCGTATGTCAAACTCCAGATCAGCACGTCTACGTCGGCGGCAACTTCACACGAATCGGAGGCACCGAGGCTGCGAACGTCGCGTCGTACGATCCCTCCGGTCAGACGTTTGCCCCGTTAGGATCCGGCGTGAACGGTGTCGTCCGGACGCTATCATGCAACGGGACGACGGTCTACATTGGCGGTGATTTCTCGGCTCCGGCTGGAGTGCAGGGAGCCGGGCCGAACGTCGCGGCGTGGGCGGCGTCGAGCAAGGCTTGGACGGCCTTGCCTCTGTATGGCTTCGATGGCGCAGTCGACTCGATCGCGCAGTCTCGGGACGGGCGGTCTCTCTTCTTCGGCGGCGCTTTCTCGACCACCTTTTCCAACGGCACCGTCTCGAACGGCACACTCGCTTCGTCTATCAGCACCGGCGCCTCTTCACCTTCCTTCCCTTCCCTCGGTTCTTCCCTCACCCCGATCTCGCTCAATACTTCAGACTACTGGGCTTCGCCGACGACGTGGACGTCTGGCTACGGCCGCCCGCAGTACATCTTTTGCCCGAGGAAGTCCGACGGCGTTGGCGCGAGCTGGCTCCTCGTCGACGGGCAGACGGGTTTCTTCATCGTTCGTATGTACCGTGAGCTCAATGTGCGGGGCATTCGGCTCGGCAATACGTTCGTCGAGGGGCGCGGCACTCAGAATTTTTCGTGAGTAGTCTCCCCGTCCGACTCTGGCCTTTTCGTTAAGACGGTGGCTGACTTCCGATCTCCAGGGTCGTCTCGATCCCGAACGACCAGGTTCTCACTCTCACATATGCCTCCGACCCGACCGACCCCTCGTCGCCTCTCGCAACCTGCTCCGACAATTGCCCTCTCGCCCACGACCCGTCCGTTCCCTACCAAGATTTCCTCTTCCCCGAAGGCACCACGCTCGCCGGCTTTCAGCTCAACATATTTGGCTGGTACGGGGCGGGTGGCGGCCTCCACCTGCTTCAGCTACTCAGCGAGGGATCGTTCGCGTACGCCGTTGAGAACCAGAACGCCGCACCCTGCACGGCGGGCCTCGGCGCGATGGCCCAGTCCAGTGTCACGACACAGGGCGACTGGACTCAGGCCGAGGTGACGACGTCGATTGCGGGCACGACGCAGGAGGTCCTCGTCGCGAGCGTCGTGGGCGGCACGAGCGCCACCTCCGCCCCGAGCGTGACTTGGACGCCGGCGATCTCGCAGGACGGCCGCTATGCCGTCTACCTCGTCACGCCGGGATGCACTGCTGCGGGCACCTGCGCCAGCCGTACATTCGTGCAAGTTACGGCGACTCCGAAGGATGGCTCGGCGACCCAGACGACCGTGGATCAGACGAACTCTCAAGATCAGTCGACTTTGATCTACAACGGCACTCTCGCGGCGGTCCAGGGGAGCCTCTCGGTCACCATGACGCTCGCTTCGGGAGGCGCGCCGACGGCCGGCAAGACTTACGAGCTCGTCGCCGACTACATCAACCTCGTCGCAGCCTCTACGAATGGGACTTCGACGCGGATCGAGCGCGGGTACGGCCTCCTCGAGTACCCGCTCTTCCGTGCGGGCACGTTTGGCGATGCCGTGCCGACCGCGCAGGTCCAGAGCATGAACGCGTCAGCGACGATGACGAACGCGACCGGACTGGATGCCGTCGCCTTCGGTCTCGCGCAGGGCTCGACGGTCTCTTCTCTCGTTGCGGACGACGATGGGTCGGCCTCCAAAATCTTCTTCGGCGGAAACTTTACGTACCGCACCGGCTCGAACGCGGCGACCAACGTCATGGGCTACCACGCGAGCGAGGCGATCTTGACGCCGAACGGAGGTCTGAACGGTCCCGTCAAGAGCGTCACCGCCGTTGATGGCGCGCTCTATGCCGCCGGCACCTTCACCGCTACCGCAGATAACGCCGTGCAAGGTCTCGCCGGCCTCGCCAAGTGGAACTATTCGGCGAGCGCCTCGGCGTGGGAAGCCTTGTCCGGAGCACCCAACGTCGGCCCGGCCGTCGCCCAGCTCGCAGCCGCCGAGCACGCCAACGGGCTCTCGCAGCTCATTCTCGCGGGCGGCGCCGGCTCTGGGCTAGCATACTACGACGTCGAAGCGTCGGCCTGGAACAGCACAGCGGCCGGCTTCTTCCTCGGCAATCTCACGGCCGTCGCGACAGGCGCGCCGACGAACGCGAACGCTACCACGTACCTCGCAGGGAACGTGCTCGCAGCGTCCCGAAGTTCAGTATCGGGCGGAGCTGTCCTCAGCGAGGACAAGCACAACCAACCTGTCCTCTCGCCCTTCGGCTTCAGCTTCAACTCTTCAGCTTCGTCAGGGAGCACCAAGTCTCAGCGACCGGCTCGGCGATCTGCAGTTGTGCATGCGGCGGAGACGACGCTTGACCGGCGGTCGTTCTCGCGCGTCTCGCTCGAGGCAAGGGCTCCAGCACCCTCTCCCGCCGTCAATCTGACCCTGCCGTCGCCGCTCAACGCCATCATCGACGCCGGCGAGGACGGCCAGGTTCTTGCCGGAACGTTCTGGAAGAACGGATCGGACGGGCTAATGCTGGTCGGCGGAGCCTTCGCAACTCCGGCGGGTGCGAACGCCGTCGGCGTCTACGACCCTTCCGCCGCTTCGGTCCTTTCGCCTTTGAGTGGACTCGCACTCGATGGCGTAGTCACGACTCTGCGAACGGTGGACAACACTCTCTGGATCGGCGGCAACTTTTCGACCGCGGACGGCCGTCAGGGCTTGTCGAACTACGACCTCGCTGCCGGAGCGGTAGTGTCGAGCATACCCTCGTTAGCGGGTACGTCCATTCTACTCTCTTTGGCGCGACGCGGCAGCTGACCGAAGCTTCGGCACTCATAGGCTATTCGGGCTCCAACGCCACGGTCAGCGTCATCACGCAGAGACCTGGCTACGACCATCAAGTCATCGTTGCTGGCGCATTTGCTTCGGTCGGTTCGCTCTACTGCGCGAGCATCTGCCTATGGGACGCCAATGCGATGCAGTGGTCGTCGCTCGGTGCGGGCCTTCCAGGAGCAGTCGGCGCACTCGACTTTGCAGGGGTAAGCGAGCACCGACCCCTGTCTGTTCAGTCATCGTGACTGACGCATCAAATTTGCAGTCCGGAGCGTCTTCGCTTGTGGTCGCAGGCTCCTTCGTCGCCGGAGGAGAGCCGCACTACATCGCTCGCTGGAACTTCCAGAACCAGACTTGGCTCAACGTTGGCCCGGCTTCGGCCCTGCCGGGTCCTGCGACGGCGGTCTCTGCCGACGACCACGACGAGAACAAGATCTTCGTGGCCGGCGAGGCGACGTCCGGCGAGCCGTACCTCATGTACTGGAACGGTACCGTCTGGCAGGATGTCAACAACCAGACGCTCGCTCCCGGGTCCGGTATACAGCAACTCGTGTTCGTGCCGCTCGTCAAGGATCACGAATCGAACGGCGTCCTCGAATCGAACCGGATGTTGCTCGTTTCGGGCAACCTGCGCATCAACAACACGAGCGTGTCTTCTGCGCTCTTCGACGGGCAGAGTTGGTACCCGTTCCTGGTCGCGACAGCCGCATCGGGGTCGACGGGCGCGATCTCGCAGCTGTTCTACTCCGTGACGAACTTCTCGCTCAGCGCCGCAAGGCATCTCGCCGTCGGCCTCGTCATCCTAATCGCCATCGCTATCGGTCTCGGTCTCGTCTTCCTCCTCGTACTTATCGGCCTCTTCGTCGCACTGGCCCGTCGCAAGGAGGAGGAGCGCCAGTATCCGCCCAAGGAGCCGACGCGCGACCAGAGCGACGCCAGCTTCGGCCATCTTCAGCGACCGTCCTCCTTGCTCCAGACTGTGGGCGCGGCGACCGCTGTCTTGCTCGACGGGAACGGCGAGAAGGCGCGAGCGCACGACGACGCCCTTGGCGCGGACAGCAGCTTCGGCGACGACTCCGGCTCCGAGTTTGGCGAGGAGAAGGAAGCCTCGAGCGCCCTCGCTCGGTACTCCTTCCACGCCGAACATCCAGGGGAACTCAGCATCTCTGCGAACGAGCAGCTGTCGATCCTTGAGTCGGGCGATCCGAATTGGTGGATGGTGGCGAACTCGCAGGGTCAGCGGGGGCTGGTTCCTCTCTCCTATCTAGCATAATTGTCCTCCGTCGCGTTTATCAGGATACCTTTCGCGCCTGCCGTCTCGGCAGGCCCAGACGAGATACCCCTCTCTTTCGGATTTACCCCGCAGTGCTGTATTAGATTCCCCCGTCCTACTTTTCGTCCGTCCTGGACTGGAGAGCATTGGCTCCTGAGCATTCTTGTGATAGTCTGGCATGCCAACGGGTCACGCGCGCAGGGCTCGAAGCTCGCCAATTTGAGAAGGTTCACAGTCTGCAAGCTCACACGGAGCGCTCGCGCCGCAGTTATCTCGACGGCGGATCTGAATCGTGACACACTGCAGGAGCGTCCGGTTGCTCGTCGCTCGTCCAACGCAAGGTCGAGCAAGAGATCGAACTCGCCAAGCAGGACGCCGCAGCGGTCACTTCGTTCGGCTCGCAAGCGATCAAGTCGACCGCCTACCTCTATCCAATGTGAGTTTATCGCTGGGGAGCAGACATCTCTTTGACTTCAGCGAGAGCGACCTTTCGCCCCGGATGACGTTGACGAGGGAGAGAGACGCAACTGACATCGGCTGTCCATCTTGCGCCAGCTACGGCATCATCTACCTCNNTGACTCTGCCACGTTCTGATACCGTGCTCAGGACCGCACACGAGCGGTACTTCCAGCTCAAGAAGTACGACAAGGCTCAGCGTGAAAGGTTTGTCGAGGAGCGGTCGGCCGCCTACACCTCGTGAGTGCCTCCGAAGCCGGTCACCTTGTCAAGTGGGGCGATCTGACCCGTGTACTCTCGCGCAGCTTCGGCATGATGTCGATCGCCATGTCGCTGATCCCGCTGTTCGGGCCCGCCTTGATGTTCACGACCGCCGCCGGTGCAGCGCTCTGGGCCGCCGAGCTCGAACGGACGGGTAACAGCGAGCCTGGCCAGCAAGGCGAGGTCGGCGGCAAGGACCTCGTCGAGGAGGTCCACCCGGGCCAGATCGATTACGACTGAGCGACGCCCGTGTGCGCACAACTCGGGCGCTCTGCACGCGTCCTCGCGCGAGAGCCGTTCGTGCTTGCCCTCATACCCGTAACGCTATATACATGCTCGTCATGGCCACCTGAATGCATTGTACACAGCTCTCGCAGAAGCTGCTAGCGCGAGATTCTTTCGCAAGCAGGCTCGGAAGGAGGAGCAACTTGAGAAGGTTACGGGCTGCGGCCACTACGTCGCGAGCGTCTGCCGTACAACCGCAGCTACGCTTTATCAACTGCTACTGCAAGGGTCAAGCAAGGTACCTGCCTCTCAGCCGAGCGAGCCGAGGTTGGTACGGAGCCGCCACAACGGAACTCCCAATGGCGTCGTCGCTGACGGCGACACGGCCTGTCTCGGGAGGCATAGGTTCTGGATCCTGGGACCTCAGCAGACAATGATACGCAAAGCAGACTTTCCTTCTCTCAGAGCCCTCGGCGCACCGAGGCAGCATTAGGGGTACTGAGCGAGACAAAAGAGGGGGATCACCGTGCGGCCATTCCACTCGACGACGGCGGCATTCTTGACAGATACGGATGTATACACATTAATGGGACTCCTCTGCAACAGAGGACCTCGTGGCCAAGTGGCACGGCGTCAGTCTCCGATGACAGCTTGAATATCAAGCCTGTTCAGGATAGCTGGAAATCGTGGGTTCGTCGTTCGTACGGGCTGAGTGCTTCCCACCTCGGGCACATGGGCAACCTAAGCGGTAAGCGGGAGGTCAAGAAGGGAGCATTACGCTACGGGACAGAATATCTGGGTATCAGGGCGGAAGTTCTACAAGTCTCGATAGAGAACGGGTCAGATCAAGCTGCCCGTCGCCACGCCGACGTGACCGGTCTGCTGTGTCGTCAAACCGGCGCTCAAGGGCGTTGACAGCGGGGGTAGCTTGCTGCCGCCGAATGGGTTGAAGCCCGTGGTCTGCGGCTGCAGCGGGCTCGTCGCCGTAGGCGCGCCTGCTCCACCGCCGCCGAACGAGCTCGAGCCGTTCATGTTTGAGGACTGCGCGCTGAAGCCTCCGGTCGGCTGTGAGGAAATCGGCGAGGCAGACGACCCCATCTCGGACGCCAACTTGCTGCCGAAGGACGAAGTCGGCTGGAACGCTCGAACATTCGATCCGGCAAAGCCGGTCGATTGTGGCTGAAGGTAAGGCGCCGACGACTGCGGGTTTGACGACGACATGGTCCCAAGAGAGAGCGAAGAGAAGGGCGCCGACAAGGA
Source organism: Rhodotorula taiwanensis (assembly GCA_002922495.1). NCBI lineage: Eukaryota > Fungi > Basidiomycota > Microbotryomycetes > Sporidiobolales > Sporidiobolaceae > Rhodotorula > Rhodotorula taiwanensis. Next base: position 68,607 of record PJQD01000013.1, read on the forward strand.
GGACGAAGGGCCTGAACCGGAGAAGGGTGTCGAGCCGGTCGGGGAGAAGGCGCCACTCGAAGTCGCAAAAGGCGAAGTCGGAGCACTCGACGACGCAGGCTGCCCATCTGACCGTGCGAGGTCGGTCGCGATGCTCGCAAAGAGGCCGCCTGTCTTTTGCGAGATGAGCGGGGCGGTACCGCCGTTGGCCGCCGCGGCTTCCTTCTCGCGCTGCTGCGCCACGAACGTGGAGAAGGGGTCCATCTTTTTCGGCGCTTCCGACTGCGATAGTTGTTGTTGTTGCTGCGGCTGCTGCTGCTGCTGGGACTGGCCGAACGGCGTCCACGGCGACTGATCCGGCGAGTTCTGCGCACCCGTCTGCTGCTGCGCCAGCCGCGCCGCGAACGAATTCGAGGCGAGGTCGTTCATGCTTGGAGCTGGAGGCCCAGTTGGCTGCGGTTCGGTTTGCGGGATGACGGTACCCGGCGCGGGCGCGAACGGATTCCGCATACCGGTCTTTTGCTGCGTGAGCGGCGCGATGGCCGGCATGGTGGACGAACGAGTCGGCATCGACGAGTACGAGGACTGCTGCTGCTGCTGCTGTTGCTGCTGTGACGCCGGCTGAGAAGGGGCGGGACTGGCTGCGGGAGCTGGCGACGACAAGAACCCAGTCGACTGCGGCATCATCGAGGTCGGTCGTGCCTGGAACGGGTTGCCAGTCGGCTGCATGATCATGCTCATAGCTCGTTGTGGCGCGCCGAAAGGGTTGCCGGTCGCCTGGGGCGCAAGCTGCTGCTGCTGCTGCTGCGGCAGGCCAAACGGCGACGACGATTGCCCGAATGGACCTGGCACACCAGTCATCTGTGGCTGGACCATCGGAACCGGCGGTGGCATCGGAGACGAGAATTGCATGCCCGTCGGTTGCGATGCGAGCCCGAACGGATTCGGCATCGCGCCCGTCATCATCGTGCTCTGTCGGAACGGGTTCGCCTGCATCCCCGTCATCTGGGGCTGCATGCCAAAGCCGGCCATCTGCGGCTGCATGCCGCCGAAGCCAGTCATCTGCGGCTGCAGGAACGGGTTGCCCGTCATCTGCGGCATCAGGCCCGGCTGCCCTCCGAACGGCATGCCTGTCGGCTGAGCTCCCATGAAGCCGCCGTACGGCGATCCGGGAAAGGCGCCCATCTGTTGCGGCTGCGGCGAACTGAACATGGACGTCTGCTGCTGCTCGATCGATTCGAAGAAGTCGGTGAATGATTTCGGTGCATTTGCCGAGGGAGCGGAAGACGACTGCGGGGCGGAGGTGGTCGCTGACGATGCGGCGGTCGAGGCGGCGGCGCTCGGCTTTGACTGGGCGACCGGTTTCGGAGTCGTCGCTGCGATGTCGCGAGGTCAGTTTTTTGCGCTCGCTTTCAGGAGAAGCGAGAGTCAACTCACAAGCAGGGCGGCCGCCGTCGGCGATCCGCTTGTTCTCCTTGTACTCTTGTCGGTTCTGCTCAAAGTTCGGGTCGTTCAGGTACTCCTCGAGCGACTTGGCGAGCGACAACGGTGCGTGTCTCAGGTTCGGGATCGGGATGTTGAGCACGTTGTAGAGTCGCTTGGCCGTGCCGAGGTAGGCGACGACCTTTTCCGTGTCGCGGCAGAACGTCTTGTAGATCTTGAGCGCGAGGGTCGCGTCGGTGTGCGACATCTCAAAGTAGTGCTCGAGGACGTTGATGACGCCTTCGTTCACGGCGGTGAAGAGGACGAGCAAGTCCTTGACGAGGAGGCGGAGTGCCGTCATCGAGACATCGTCGTCGACGTCCTCGGTGTAGAACTACCAGCATCCAGTCAGCGACATGGTGGAAAAAAAGGAGGGCCCAGCGAGCAAGCTGACCTTGGCTTCGACGAGAGCAGCGATCATCCGCTGAATCTCGCGCGTCTCGCGAAGGAGGCCCTGCTCGACCGTGAGCGTCTTGAGCCGATTCGCCGCTCGCCTGTCGCTCTTGTCTCGGACGACGTCGCGCTTCAAGTTGCCGTACGACTTGATACGGCATGCGAGGTACTGGCCGTATGCGGCAACGTTGGCCGCTTCTGGCGACGAGAGCGAGAGCGACGTCGACGAGGTCGAGAGGTACGAGAAGACGGCGTCGAGCTGGCCGGAGCGCATGATGGTATGAAGAACGATGAGGGATTTGAAGACGACCTGCGGGCGGTGACGGGGGCGGTTTTCAGTTGTCAACACTCGAATTGGGCCAGGCGATAAGAGGGGTGAACGGACCGTCTGGCTCGGGTCTCTCATGCGAGCCGAGAGGCATTGAACGATCTCACGGATCTGACCATCCTGCTGGAAAGTCGCCTGAACGATTGGGTCGATGTACTGGGCGTGCGAAACCAGACGGAGGGTGTCAGTCCCTGTTTTGCTGCGGATCCTCCAATTTGTGTCTCGGATCCAAATCTCGCCCGGAGAGCTCTCCTCCCCGTCCGCCGAGTGGACCGATTCGCGGGGAGCTCTGGCGTGGACAACCCAGAACGAGCGAGGTGCTCGGGTAGCGCGTGTCGCCGTCTCGTTCGTGAACGTCATGCGGTGATCCGGCGGGGGAGCGACACCACAGAGGGCACGGGTTTCCCGACTGACCTTGGCTTTCGGGGCGGCCTTTTTCGGCTTCGTAGCCCCTTCTATGGCCTTCTTCATCGACATGGCGTCCCTGTACCGTCAGCGCGGAGGCGTCTGTTGAGTCCGGCCGAATTGAGCGGAGCGAGTGGGGCGCGTAGGGAGGACGCAACGGTACGAGGCGCGAGTAGAACGAGCAGGAGCGCAGAGCGTCACAGAAGCTCTTGGCAGTGTCCGCGAGTCAATCTGAGCCAACGTGCGGCGGTGAGGGAGGGAGGAAACGGAAACATCGTCAGTTCGCTCTCTCCGCTGGTCGACACTTGCCCCATTCGGCGTCAACTCGCTCGTACAGCTCTCGCCAGGGCCAAGCAGCATATCGGCACTCGAGCAGGGCTACTAGAAACGAATCGCGTACCGTCGCCGTCACACTCGCTCGCCTGGGAAAAGGCCACCCGCCTCGCCGTCGACCCGTCACGCTGCCATCGCTCGGCGCACAGGAGACACAAGCACGAAGGAGGGCGCTTCCTTGCAAGTGTCCTGCAAGCCGACCGTCCGACAGCAGAGCACGAGCCCAGATAGACGAGGATGGACGACTTTGACGCGACCGACGCCGGACGCGACGACGACTTGACCGCGATCGAAGTCGCAGACGGGCTGCTCGAGAACGTCGTCAAGTGCCCAGACTGCGCCAAACCTATCCTTCAGAGCGCGATCGAAGACCATGCAGGTGCGCGCGCGCTCATGTTCGCTGGCTCTGACGGGAACATGACGGTCTCGCGGCCCGCTGACTCGCCCCCTCTCGCACTATCCGGGCGCGAATACTCAACAGTCAACTGTCAGGCTATCAGAGAAGGACGGCCGCTCGATGCTGCGACCTCTCACCCGCTGAAACGCCGTCTCTCCGAAGGTGCGTTTCCTGCCATCCGCGCCCCTCGTCCGCTTGCCACTGACAGACCTCCTTCCAAACAGCTTCGAGCGGCTCGACACAGCAGCCGAAAAAATCGAAACTGGTCGTGCACCTCAGCGGCGCGGTGCCCGACAAAGCGAAACCGCCGCCGGCGCCCGGGACCTCTCCGGCCGGAACTGCTCCCCCTTCCGCCGGGACCTCCGCTTCGACCGCTTCCGGTGCCCCTGCTCCCGAGAAAAAGAACAAGCGGAGTGAGTGACGCCATGCTCGCGTCCGGAAGCTGGAAACTGACCGCCCTGCGGCCTCCTTTCAGTTGTCGATGTCGACCGGCAGTGCGGCGTCATCAACGACAAGGGGTACCCTTGTCCACGCTCGCTCACCTGCAAGACGCACAATATGTCGGCCAAGCGCGCCGTCCCGCACCGATCGCAGTCGTTCGACATTCTCCTGTTCGAGTGGCAAAAGGCAAGCAAGGCGAACCAACAGCGAGCCGAAGCGGCCAAGGCGGCACAGGCCGAGCACGGCGCCGCATCGGGATCGGGTGCCGGCGGTGGCGGTAGTGCGCCCCGTCTCGCGCGCGACCTCAGCAACGGCAGCCAAGCCGGCCTCGACGCGCCATCGAAACCGAAGAAGCGCAAGAGCGGCATGGCGTCGGCCGCAGCCGGCGATGTCCCCGGGCTCCTCGGAGCCGGTGGACTTCCAAAGTCGGCGAGCGAACGAAGAGCAAAGAAGGGGATCGTTTACGTCGGCGAGTGGGAGGAGAGCGACGACGATGCAGCAGACGAGCTCGTCGACTCAGACGACGAAGTCGAGGCCACCTTGAAAGGTCTCGGGAGGGTCGAGCGCGGCAAGCCACTCATCTTGCAACGGGGAGGCGGTGCCGGTTTCGCCGCGGCCAGCCTATGGACCGGCAGGAATACGAAGCTAAACCGACTGCGGGAAACTCTGCGAGACGTCTTCCGACCGAGGGCGTCTTAGAAGCTCGTGCCCTTTGGAATCATGTTGTAGCCCGACTCTCACGCAGTACCTTGTCGTATGTCACTATATCGTATGCTTACACGCATTTACGCTGGTGCGGCCGGCCAGAATGAGCTCAACGTCGCGAGGTCTGCGAACGGCAACCAGTTTTGCGCCGCATCCTGTCCCGCCCATTCCGACCTCGCGAGCATCTCGGCAAGGATGCCTGTGTCGAGCTGCAAACTGCCATTCGGATCCTCGCGCGGCTTGAGCATCTCAATAATCTGCAGGCACCGCTGCGCGAGCGGCTCAGTCGACAGGAGCGAAAGGGTCGTGCACGTAAGCGAGACGAGGCCGAGCCAAGACGAGCGTGAGGGTGACGTCGGGTCGGCGTGGAGGGCGATGAGCGGCACGAACGATGCGTGGAAGAGGAAGTGTCTGCGGATCGGGAAGAGGCGTCAGCGCCTGGAAAGGCTCCGGGGCACAGCTAGAATCTCGGATACGCGACGACTCACAATCCGTACCACCACTCGAGGCGATTCGGACCGCCTCTGTGACTGGACAGGAACTGGTGTATCGCCGAGATCGTGTCCGCCGCGCTCTGCAAGCAGAGTGTCGCACACGACGCGTCGAGGTCGTGGTCTGCGGCCTCGGGCGATCCAGGCTGCGGGGCGAGCGGAGCACCCTTGAGGGCGCGCTCGAGGAACGCTCGCCGATGCAGGATGATCCGCAGGTTCGAATACCGCCAGAAGAGCTTGTGTGCGGAGAAGGAGAACCGCGGGTATGCGGTTCCGGCTTCCGGAGTCGGCTGCATCCACGCCGGGAGTCCGCCCTTCCATTGTTGTAGCGATGCATCCATCGAGAGGAGGTCTGAAGACGCTGCCGGCGGTGTCGAGACTACTAGGTTGTAACAGACGTTGCCGAGTCGGTGGAAGGAAGCCTGATGGATCAAAGACGTGTACATGGTCGGTTCGGGCGAGGACGGCGGAATCGAAGTCGCCGAGGGTGTGAAAGCGCGGTCGGTCACGTTATGGACCATCTGCACATCAGCCTCGCCCGCTGGGAGGAGCTGTTCGTTTCAAAAGCGAGTCAACGACATGCCCAAGGAGAAGGCCGCCGGGTACGCACAATGGGACGACCGAAAGTGATGCACGCTCCAGCGTCAAAACACCAAACTGTCCACCATATGCGGCGTCTGCAGAGCCAGCGCGTCAGTGCCTTCACTCGCATCAAGTGGGCAGGACAACCCGCACCGGACTTCGCGCTCAAAGAGGCTGATATTCCAAGACGGCAGCTCGCGGTGCAGTCCAAGACTCGTCGCCATGCGCGTGGCGATCCCGAGATAGATCGAACCGGCGTTCGGCTTGTTCCGCTTCTGGGTGATATTGCTGAGCAGCGTGAACGCCTGAACCAACGTCAGGTTGCCGACTTCGAGACAATCAACGTTGACGTAGGCGAGAGCTCGCTCGAGGAAGTAGTCGACGGCCTCCATCGGGCGGAACGACACGAAGGCGCCAAGAGCGAGGACGACGTGCGTCAGGATCTGCCAGCCCGGACCGGTCGGCGGCGGAATGACCTCGTTCCACTGGGCGCGGAAGGTCGCTTCATGGACAAGCGGGTACTCGACGTGGTAGTAGGAGAAGTAGGCGTCTATGCAAGCCGTCATTTCGGCATCTGTCGCGCGCCAGCCTGAGGAATCGCACGGCGGGCCAGGAGGGATCTCGATGTGCGAGACGCCCGCAATGATCTGCAGGATGCGCAAAAGCGTCGCGCCAGATGCGAAACCTGTGTGGACGTGTTCCGTGAGTACCCTGAACCGTTGCCCCTTCAAGCGATCCGACTCACCGAGGTAGCCTTGGCCATCCGGTTCCAGCGACAGGCTCGCTGTGCCATCCTGACTGGGCTTAGAGCTGTTGCTCCGCTCATTCCATTCGTAGCCAGATGCGTTGCGTGGCTGCTTCTCGAGAGCTTCCGATGAGGAGGTGAAGGCGGGAGGGAGGAAGAGGTTCGACGCGCGAGGGCCGTTCGAACCCGAGGCGACCATCGACATCTGAGCGATCGGGGCATAGGTAGAGCGAACATGTTGGTGAGCGGAAGGGTAGGCAGGCGGCGACCCGCCGAACGACGATGGACCTGTGACCGCAGGTGGCGACAGGAGCGGGTGCTGCTCCGCGGACTGATGAGCGGGTCCAGCCTCGAATGACGCCGGCCCTCGAGGCGGTGACTGTTGTTGGATCTGAAGCGTCGTCTCGAGCTCGCGAATGCGGTCTTCGAGCCGTGAAGTGTATCTGTCGTCGTCGGAGCGAGATCAGCGCACGTCACTCCGCTTCATGGAACGACGTCTCCCGCTTACGTTCGCCTCGTTCTAGCTTCCTCGGAGGTGGTCGCGTATTCGCATTCCTTCTCGTTTTTGAGGCAGTGCTGGCAGGGCAGTTGCAGGTTGCACTGCAGCGGGAGGTGATCAGATTCTGATCCTCGCTTGCCGGTGTCTCGTAGCGAACCTTGCGTTTCAGTCTCCGGCACTCGATGCACTAGATGTGGTCCCATGTCAGCATAACTTGCTGAAACGGGATCGCCATTGTCTCCTAGCAGCAACTCACAGATCGCGCCGGACCTCCTCCCCCTCGTTTCTTCTCTCCGGCGGAGAGCCCAGCGCCCGGTCGCTCGTACGGCGAATCCGACGACATGCGTCTAATACAGGGTTCCGCTGTCTGCTCCTCTGTATGCACGTCGAACGCGGGGCGCTCAGCTGCAGGCGTTCGCCGGTTGAAAGAGCGGGGCGCGGGCAAAAACTCCGCGGACACTCCGCGCGCCGCGGCTCGGCATCGGGGTGCACTCTCCCCTGCATTCTATATGAGAGGGCTATGAAACGAGATCGACCGGTCTGCCGTCGTCATGCCGGAGTTCTTTTTCCGCTCTCTGCTTGTAGCCCAATTTCGTGCCTGGGCTCATTCCGCTCCGCTCGATACCGCGCCCACGCCACACCTCACGACCACCCCGCTCACCTCGCTGTGCATGGTGGAGGCTACCTAAAGAACGAGCGGTGTATCGGGCTGGACGGAGCGCATTCGCCCGTTCGTCGCTATCGGTCTTGCGGCTCTCTGACCTGCCTACGAGACGCTCGGGATGCTCGCACCAACGAACTCGATCATGCTTTCCGAAATTGACGAACTCGCCGAGTACATCTATGCACGTTACCAGGCGAACGCCGACGGGCGTCGCTTCATCGTCGGCGTCGCCGGTATCCCCGGCTCTGGCAAGTCGACCTTGGCGTATCCGCTGACGGAGGCTGTCAACCGGGTGAGCGGACGGACAGACCTCGCAACCTGCGTCGGTGGAGACGGATGGCACCTCAGTCAAGCGCAGCTGCGGGAAATGGAGGTGAGTCTGGGAAGGGCGATTCCTCGCGAGAGAACAACGCAGGGCTCACGCTGCGTCGTCACAGGATCCCGCTCATCTCTTCGCGCGCCGAGGCGCTCACTTTACATTCGACGGTATCGGCTACGCTCGGTTTGTCGCAAGCCTCGACGAGAAGGATTCTTGTCCGTTCCCGCTCTTCTCGCATCGCGAGAAGGACCCGGCAGACGGCGGGCTCGTCCTCCCACAGAACCGCATTGTGTGGGTTGCTTCGTTCTCTCGGCGACAGCGCCTATCTGTGGGCTGACATTGACACTCACTCGCAGCATCATCGAAGGCTTGTACGTCCACCTCAACATGCAACCTTGGCGCTCAGCGGCGGCCCGGCTCGACGAGCGCATTTGGGTCGAGACAGCGCGGTGCGCAGCCTTTTCATCGTCCTTGATCGTGAACGCAGCTGAGACCCTACTTCACCTTAGGGATGAGGCGCGTGAGCGATTGGTACGACGACACTTGAGCGAAGGCGTCGAAACTCTGCGCGAGAATGCCATCCGGCGAGGTATCCCTTTTTTCTCATCGTCGACTCCAGCATAAGGTGGCTGATGTCAGGACCGACTTTGCAGCGGAAGATTCGGACCTGTGAGCCCGAGCTGCTTTGGTCCCCTCGGACCGCATACGGCGGTGACTGACTCACTACGATCGCGCAGCATCAACGGCGATTTCGTCATCGAGAATTCCCTAACTCCGACACGTGTTTACGGGCTCCATTCGTCGCCCTCACAGTTGATGCCGCATATCGCTGTCAGCGACCGCATCCAATGGTCCGCCTCCCATGCGACCCTCATCCCCGCGTAGAGATCCGTTCGAATAGACATTCCCGTTGTGTAAAACTTTGTCCCGACTGCCGCCGGGACTGTAGAGGAACCGCCGAGTCCAGACGGCCTCGAGCCTTTGAAGGCGAGACGTGCACCCTCTAGAGTCGGCACAAGCGTCGCCACGAAGATTGACAGGGGTGGCTGCTTAGAAGCGAGCAGGGCCGTCTGCTCTCTCCGCACCTGTGATGTTGACTTACCGCCGAGCACATCTGAGAAGCGAGACTTGAATTTTCCATTGACCGAGGCTACAAGCGCCTGACTCTTAGCTGGCTCACAAGCGCACCGCTTTGGGTGCGCCAGGACTTTCAAGGCGCGATCAATCGGAACAAGGTCCTCGACAAGTCCAGAGAGGTGCGATGAAGGCGTAGGTATAAATACAAGTGGTCAAGCCGGACTACCATGGAAGAGAAGGAGACTTTTGCGACGTGAAGTCCTTCAGACCTTCTCGGGCTTCGTGGAAGCGGAGCGCTCGAGGCCGAGCTCTTGCCGCACGGCGGCCGTGATCTCACGCTCGCGAATCGACGACTCGGCCTTGAAGATGTCGTCCATCTCCTCGAGCGTCTTGAGACGCGTCTCGGGCAGCGTGAAGTACGTCGAGACGAAGGCGATGGCGGCGAAGGCGGCAAAGAAGAAGTACGTGCCTCCGTGCGGGATCTTCTCGAGCATGATCGGAGAAACGAGACCGATGATGCTGTGGCGGAGAAAAAGATATCAGCCTCTGGCCACACCGAGCCAACCCGACGAAGATCGACTCACAAATTGGCCATCCAGGTCGTGGACGTCGTGATCGACACAGCGGTTGCGCGAGTCGAGAGGTTGAAGATCTCACTCGGCAGAACCCATCCGATCGGCGCCCACGAGTACGAGAAATTGACGTCGTAAACATAGATAAATGCTGGAAGGGTGAGGCATGTCAGGGTGGGCTCTGAGCCGAAGCAGACATCTTTTGCCGCTCACCGATGGCGACGCGACCAGCCGTAGCGTGCTTGTCCCACTGGCCGGCGAAGGCGGCGACCATCGAGCCGACGATGACGAGAGAGACACCGCAGCCGACAGCGCCTGCGAGAAGGAGAGCGCGACGACCGACTCGATCGATAAAGAAGACCGCCGGGAGTGTGAACACGGTGTTGGTGATACCGTAAACACCGGTGGCGAGCAGGGACGACGTGTTCGGGTCGAGACCTGAAAGCTCGGCGGAAGCTGTCAGCGACCGATTTCGAGAGCCGGAAGTTTAGCTGTACCCACCGAGTTGAGCAAAGATAGTAGGGGCGAAGCTGTCGGTTCGGGGGTTAGTCAGATTTGAAGTGGTCGCGAAAAGCTGCTGAAGTGCTCACTAGATGATGCCTGCGGGGATGGGAAATTTCGTGTCAGTCGATTCATTCCGATGCATTTCGCGCAAGGAGACCACTCGCAATTGCATCCGATGAACTGCTGAAAAAACATTGTCGTGCAGCCGATGTAGAGCCTGTGGAAGTTGCTGCGAGACGTGACCAGGTCGAGGTACGGCTGCAAGGCCGCGCGGAGACCGCCTTTGCCCGCGGTCGCGATCAAGCGGAGCTCCCGCTGGATCAGGAAGTCGGCCTTGATCTCAAGGAACTCGGTAACGACCTCCGGCGAGTCGGTGGACGCGTGGCGAAGGTAAGAAAGAGTCGTTTTGGCCTCATCGTCGCGACCCTTCTCCACGAGCCAGCGGGGCGAGTACGGCATCCAGAAGAGCGCAACGCCGAGGATGATAGCCGGCAAGATCTGAATACCGACGGGAATGCGCCAAGCTGCCTGCGATTGGCCGGTGCAACCGCCGGCGGGAACATCGTGGTAGGCGTCGAAAGTCGGGTTTCCGTTCAGGATGGCGCCGGTGTACGGGATCTGCGGGGCGCAGCGGGTCCCGCCGATGTGCGAGGTACCGTAGGCGATCCAGTACGAGAACAGGATGCCGAGCGTGATCGAGAGCTGCTGGCACGCGACGAGCGAACCACGGAGATGGGCCGGAGCGAGCTGATGAATGCGAACGCAGCGTCAGTCCAGGCCGCGTTCTCCTCAGCGCAAGATCACTCACCTCGGCGATGTACATCGGAGCGGTGTGCGTGAGAGCGCCGACGGAGAAGCCCGCGATCGCTCGTCCGGCGAAAAGGTAGCCCTCGTTCCTTGCGCCAGTCTGGAGCGCAGCGCCGAGGACGAACGTGATAGTATGGAACTGGATGTTCCTCCGGCGACCGTGCATGCTGACGAGCGGACCGTTGACGAGAGAGCCGAACCAGGCGGCGAGGAGAAGAGTGGAAACCCACCAACCCTGTGACAAGCGACAAAGGTCAGCCGAGCCCTTGAGATCCGGAGCATAACTTGAACAGACCTTGAGCGACGCATTCATATAGATCCGAGGGTACGCCGCGCCAAAGCTCTCCAAGACCAGGACATTGCCAACGACGCCCTGGTCGTAACCGAAGAGGAAGCCGGAAAGAGAGGCGAGCATGCAAATTCCGAGCCTGCGCGGCGAAGAGGGCGTCAGTCTCATCGTCAACTCTCGCAACGCCAGGTACGACGCACATGCGCTTGTCCTTGAGGAGCCCGACAATGCCCGACTTCTGTTGGCTGCGGACAATGGCGGCCTCTCGAGCATCGTGGACATTGTCGAGGAAGTGGTTCTCGCCCTTTGGCGAGTCGAGACTGTGTGTCGACATGAGCGGCGGTGAGTCGAGGAGGAGTGCGGATGGGAAAGAAGCAGAGAGAGGAGTAGCGGGGGCCCGTCATCAAGCCCTTCCTGTCCCACACGAGAGGCACCATAGCGTGCGCGCGGGTGGCAGCGGAACCGGAAAACGGATCAAGAACCGCCCCCACGAAGATCCGACGAGCGGAGGACCGGAGGAAGCGAATTAAGGTTGAGGGTCGGATCCAGCAGCTTTCCATCGGGCCAGAGAGTCCGCGACCAGCTGCAAGAGATGCCATCGCCTACATCGTCCCGATCGATCCGCTTGAGCGAGCAAAGCGAGCGGATCAGCAGCAAGTTGGGGGAGAGGGCAGCTGCAGCGCTGGCGGAAGCCAGGAGCGGTGATCGACGAAGCCGTCGGGCCGAGACAGAATTAGATCTTCCTGCCGCGGCTGCGGACCTTGCCGAAGGCTGCCGCATCACGTCGAGTGAGGCAGTTGCAGAGCAGAGCATACTCTATGAGCAGTCCATTAAGTAGGCAGTGTAACGCGGATTGTTTCTATCGCAGACGGGACACAATTGCGGACGGTTTCGCGACGCAGCGACCTGCGAGCAGCTGTGTCATCGCAGCCTGAGCCAACCCGCTTAATCGAGCGTTCTGACAAAGCACAGTGGCGGCACCGCGACCTGAAGCACGAAGGACATGAGCGCCGTGTCAGGCGTCCTCCACCGCGCGTCGGTGTCGTCCGTGTCGTCGTTCGAGATCAGCAGCACCGTTCCGGTCGGTGACGACAACACGAGACCGTTGCTACTGTTCGTCGCCGGCTTGGGGGACACGCTGTTGAGCGTCGAGTACGTCATCGGTGTAGCAGCAGCGGTCGGCGAGCAAGGCTGGCGGTGTGCGCAGGCACTGCTGAGCAGCAACGGACCCGGGTGGGGAACAGCGTCGGTCAGGCAGGACGCCGAAGAGCTCGCAGACTTGGTGCGGTACTTCAAGAGGCGCGGGGCGGCCAAAGTGGTCTTGCTCGGGCACAGCACAGGTCCGTGCACGTGCTCAATCGGTGTCGCGAAGAGCTTCTTGCACTAAAGTCGTCTTTTTCGTTGCAGGCTGTCAGGACGCTATTGCGTATCTCCACCTCGCCCGCGATGACGCTGCTATGCCACAGCTCGACGCGGTGATCTTGCAGGCGCCGGTGTCGGACCGCGAAGCACCCGGCGTCAGTGAGGGAGTCAATCGCTTCCTGCCGCAGCTCGAGTACCAGAAGGACTCGCCCACCTTTGCGTCGCCAGAGCTGGCCTCGCTACTACAGACCGACATCGGAATCACGCTCCACCGCTTCCGCTCGCTCGTCTTGCCCCCGACCGGAGACACCGTGAACCTGGACGTCTGCGAGGACTTTTTCTCGTCCGACCTTTCCGACCTGTACCTCGAGCGGGTCTTTGCGCCCACGACGTGTCCGATCATGTTTGTGCTCAGCGGCGACGACGCGTCGTACCCCGAGCGGATCAAGTCTCGCTTGCCGGACCTCCTCCAGTGCTTCAGGAGGTCAACCCCAGAGCCCTACTCCAGCCGGCACAGCTGCATCCTACCCGATGCCGACCACAGCCTCAGTAGTGTCTCGTCCGCCGAAGCTTTCAAGCAACAGGTGGTCGCCTTCCTCGGGGATCTGTGACGGCGGTTTGCCACCTCGTCGCGGCGGGCGGGTCGGCAGGTTCTCGTATCGACGCCTTGTGCGGTCCTCCCTTGTAATGATACCCGGCGCATACACTCACTGATACGCTGAGACATGAGCGCCCGTTCTTGAACGGGCGTGCGAGACAGCAGAGGCCAGACAAGGGGAAGGGGAGAACAAAGGCTGACGTTTCATCTGGTCTCGGATTCCGGTCCTTTGCTCGCCGCTCTTTTCCGTGATCACCACTCGCTCTGCGTCCGTATGTCATACCTCTCCGTGCAGTCATGCTGGGAGGGAAATGAGGAAAAAACTTTATGTTGACGCCCGTCCCTTTTCTCCGTGCGCGCGCCTGTCGCGACGCGTCAACCTCGCCTAATTCTTCCTCTCCCTCCTACAGCCACTTTAGACCCGCTGTGAGTACCGTCAGATAACCTAGTGGAGCTTGGAGACGTCCCGCCGTGCTGACCGCGTCCTTGCCCTGTCGCGTTCGACCCGCTCCGTCCGTCTCCCCACCTCCGCCTTCCGCTTCAACTCGATCCCCTTGCCGGCCTCTCACTGCACCCGGACGCGTGCATTGCCGTCCAATAGTCATTTCCAACACCATGTTCGCTGCTCTTCGTACTGCCGCCCGCCCCAGCGTCCGCGTACGTCTCCCTGCTGCTCGACCCTCCTCTGATAGCCAAAACGGGCAAGTCAGCCGGAACTCCACATCCTTACTGATCCCCTCGCCTGCTGCGTCACAGGCTTTCTCGACTTCGCGCGTCGCGCAGCGCGACATTGCCAAGATGACCCTCGTCGGCCGCCTCGGCGCGATGGAGGTCAAGGAGGGCAAGAACGGCCGCCAGTACCTCAAGTACGCCATCGCGACCACCGACCGCCGGCCGCTTGCCCGCGAGGGTGGTGAGTCACTCTTTCCCTTCCCGAAGCCTAAGTCGCGCTCTTCGAGGAGGCTGGCGGGACCGGTCGAGATTCGGGCACGATCCCCCTCTCGGGGATTGCCACTCGACACCTGGCGCTTTCACGCTGCGCGCATGTGGTGCGCCGTGCGACTAGGCAACTGACCACAGTTTGCTCCCTGCAGAGACTCCGGAAGAGCCGACTACCTCCTGGCACACTGTCTTTGCCAACGGTGACGCCGTCGAGCGCCTCCAGAACGTCCAGATTGGGTAAGCGAGGCGTCGACGTACGGATGCAGCAACCGCGCAAGACGCACTGACTGACGTATGGATGCGCTTCCGTAGCTCGCTTGTCTTTGTCGAGGCAGCGTTCCAGGTCCGCAGCCAGCGCGACGAGGACTCGGGCAACTACTCGACCCAGATCCTCGCCACTCACGGTATGTCGCGGACCACGAAAAATCTCGGGCGAACAGACTTCTGACTGCTGCGGTCGTGCTGTACAGAGCGCATGTCGGTGATCTCGAAGCCGAAGGTCCGCGAGGAGGCCCAGCAGTAAAGAGCGAACTAGAGTTGTTCCTTCGTCGCTCTTCCTGTCTCATAAGCATTTCGCCTTTCCTCAACACGCTCCCGCCATTTCCGAGCCCTTCTGCCTTGCTCTTTGGATGGATCATAGCTAGATGCGTTGGTTCCTATACCAGCTGTACCAAGATCCCCATTCTCTCCCCTCCTGCAATTCTTCTCCACTCTCCCCTCCTGCCATTCTTCTCCACTCTCTTCGTTTGAGCTTACGAACTCAGTTGCTGTGAGAGGAGAGCAAAGTCGACTGTCGCGTTCTGAGAAAGTACCACTTGCGTCAGCAGTTCGGACGGCGCACGAGCATCGCCATCCTCGACCAAGAGCGGTTCCCTCTCTCGACCCGACACGCATAGACGTCGAGCCCGCTCCCGGCTCGTGACATGTTCACGAGCTTCAGCGAAGGCGCAGACCACCCGGGCGACTGGAATGGTGCGCGTAGACTCGCGGCAGTGGCCTCGCACGTGCAACTCGGTTCGCTGACCGTTCCCCGCCTTTTAGACGAAGCTGCGTACCTTCCTGGCCGATTCAAGGCCCATGCACGGCCCACCTCGCCAGCTGTGAATGGACCTGTCACGCCGGACGTACCCGACTATGGCCTGAGAGCGCTGGCCGCTGACAATCATTCCGAGGCCCCACCCTTTGTACCGAACCGCGCGACAAAGCGAGCGCGCGCGCTCGAACGGACACTCGATGCGCTCTCGCCCGACAGGCGACGGAGGAGGGAAGCTGAAGACGAGCGCGAGAGCTTGCTCGGACCGTGGCTCGCTCGAGAAGGATCCGCCGCCAAGTTGCCGGCACCGTTTGTTCCTCCGCATCGTTCGACAGCTCCGTCGGCTTCGACTCGCCCGCCTTCTGCTCGAGCACTCACGCATCCTGCGCCGACCGCTCTCCTCGAATCGTATGAAGACGATGATGATCGAGGATTGCTCCGCCCTGGACGGCGAAAAGTGGACAATTGGATGTCCAGCTGGTGGCGACGCTGGGCCGTCCTCGTCGGAACGCCTTGTATCCTTGTGAGCAGGACCTAGCTAGTCGTGCGCCGATCTCGGCGAGTCGGTCGCTAAGTCTTTCGAGCGAGCAGATCTGGCTATGGGCAGCGGTCCCTTTCCCAGTCTCGGACCCGTACAAGGAGGAACCGCCTTGGCGTGAGTAAACACAGACGAGTGACGCTCACATCAAGCTGAGTCAATGAGATGCGTAGACATACCCTGGCCGCCCTGGAGCGGAGGTAGCTCGCCACCGCCTGCGGACAGCGACCTGCCGGTCGACGCCAACTTCTGGTTTTTCCTGACATTCTGTACGTCCCCACTGGCTCCACGTCAACGAAGCTTACTGATAGTCCTTGGCCTGGTAGATTACGGCACCTACCTCGCCATCGCCCTGGTTTTCGTGACCAAGCTCTTCGACCTCTTTCGCTTAAATTGGTGGCCCTCATCGCTCGGTGGCTCCGTTTCCTACGTCGGTTTCTGGCTTCTGTCGCTCGTTGTCGGCTTTGTGCTACACACGATGCGCTCTGACGGCCTGAGGCGGAGGGGAGCGTCTCGACCACGACTTGATCTTGCCGACTGGCAGCGCAAGACGACCTGGGTCCTGCTCGCATTCGCCACGATGGCTCTGCCTGCTCTCGCCTGCTTCGCAAAATTGCGAGCAGATCGCAGGAATAGCTACCGCCGAAGCTTGACCCCTGCGCAGAAGACGTGAGACAAGCGAGCAGATTCGATTGCCTGAAAACGTAACTCTCAAGTCGTGCTGACATCGCCCCATGGACCAACAGCTTCCTCGAGCGGCAGCTCACGCAGCGGATGCCTCGATCGTACCGTCGCTTCCTGTGGTTTCTCGGCGTGATAGGCTTGACGTTGCTCGCCCTCATTGTCGGCCAAGCTTTCGCCACGGTGTACCTGTCGACCTTACCACATTCGAGCTTTGAAGGTCTCGTCTATGTCTGGACGTGGATTGCGACTGTCAACGTGCGTCATGTGCCCTGCTGCCGGGGTGACTCGAGCTGAACCTTGGATGCGCGTTCCGACACAGGTCCTCTGGGCTTTCAGCAGCTGGATCTTGATCCGCAAGGTCCGAAGCAAGGCGCTTATCTGCGTGTTTCGCTTCTACTATTTTCTCCTCTACTACGTCTTCTACCGGACGCTCTTCGCCCGCCTTCGCTCGCCCGACCAAGCCGTTTCCATCACCCTCCTCTCGTCGGTCCTCGTCGTCGCGTGGTACCCGATCTCGATGAGCAAGACTTGCTGGCGAGTCTTGCGACGTACAGTCGGGGTCGAAGCCGACTGGGAAGAGTACGCCTTGAACCGTGGTACCGAGCTGTACCTCCGAAACCTGAGCGAGAACGTCACAAGTGAGTCTTCGGACGTTCCGCGAGGGGATCGGTGCAAACGGTCCTGACTGGTCCGCCTTGCAGTGATTGCTTTTCTCGGCTGGGTCACAATTCTACACCTCGGGCCGAACCGCGCCATCTACCCCTTCTTTGCATTTGACGACCCGAACGACCCTTACACGTTCCGACTCACGCTGTCGGCTTCGTCCGTCATCTTTGCCGCCGAACTCTTTGCCGGCTATATCGCTCGCGCGGCATGCTGGATCGCGTACGGTATCGACGTGACTAATCTCGGTCTGGACCAATTCCGCGAGCACGTGAGTCCGCGCTCTTTCCGTGAGCCGTAGGACCCTCAGAGCTGATGTAATTCGGACGGCAGCCAGAGCTCGTCATCGCTTGCGTCTTCACCGCTTGTCACGTCTTATCCGATATGCTCTTGTACGTTGAGGATATCCGGGTGAACGTTGCTCGCCGGCTGACTTGAGAATCGCGAACAGCTTCCTCGTCAGGCTCAATTTCCGCTGAAGGTATAGGTGACCACGCGCGGAATTGCAAAGGAGATATTCTCTACTGAGGGTCTCCGGTCGGAGAGTGCAAAGGCTCCGGCGTGGCGGGTTGTGCCGCATGCACTGCAAAATTGGCGGTGATGTGATCGAACGTCTGGCACGCACCGACCCCGCGCTCCTCCTCGTCCGAATCGCTGCCAAACCCGTCACTCTGGCTGTCCTCGCCCTCGTCAAAGCCGGATCGCAGGAGGATGCCTCCGAACGGCGGCGAGTAGGTCTCGTCCTCGAAATCCGCATCCGTTGGCGGAGCGATGGCCGGATGCGGCAGAGGCGGGCTTGTATCGGCTACCGGTAGTGCCTCGTATGGTGACGGGGTTCCAAGAACGGATGGCAAGCCACCTCGTATCGTCGGGGAAGGTAAAGCGTGACCCGCCGCGTTCCCGCCTGGCAAGACAGACAGGACGCGCAGAGCATTCGGATTAGGCTGACTCGGCAGTGCATACGTGGGCTCGTGCGTCGCAATCGGTTCCTAGAGAATTTCGGTCAGCAAGACGTAAGGCGACCGGAGCGGGGAGAGCCTTCCCATACCTGAGATGGCTGCGCCCTGTGCTCTTCTGTCGAAGACGGCTGCTCGGCTTCGGGAGCGTAGTATGATTCAAAGAGCTCGGCGGCGGCATCAGAGTCCGATCCGGCCGAGACCGATGGAGTAGAGACGAGTGATGGAGTTCTCGGGGAGGACGGCGTCGCGGAATGAGTTTGGAGCTGCAGCAAGCCCGCCGGTGCCGGCGCTGCAGGGTAGATCACGAGGTTCGGGTACGTTCCGGGCGATGTCGCTTGCGAGGGCAGAATGAGAGGGCGAGACACTCGGGGCTGATCAGACCCGGCTTGCTGCGCACCGATAGCGCGCGCCACGACTTCCGGCTTCGGAACAATCCAAAGCTCTGCTAGAGTCGGTTCGTCTGGAGCGCACGCTTCCAGGGCGGAAGGCTGCACGGTGCGGTCAACCAAGCTTCCGAACAGCTGGCCGAGCGTTTCCGTGCCTTCGATACTGACAAGCTGGGAAGGATGCTCGACTCCATCGAGGAGGGCGTGCTCGTTGATGTCGCGAAGCCGGTCAAGCTGCTCCGTCCAGTCCACCTCTCGCGTGGTGGAACGTGGTCGAAACGGTGAATTTGACGAGGCCTTTCGGAGAGAGCTCGGCGCTTCGGGTTCCGAGATGGGCGTCGAGGTTCTCGGCTCAAAGGTTGGCGGGTCGCGAAGCGCGGTGCCGCCGGTTGCGAGGGGTCCGTGTTCTTCGGCGGGACGACGGGGAGACGGCGAGGTGGAACCTCGCAAGCTGCTGCAGCTTGAAGTTGCGGGCGTCTGCGGCAGGATGTAGGATAACGATGGACCAGACGGTGACCGCGCTCTGGAAACGGCGGTAGCCGGATGTTGATCCTCCGAGCTCGATGCGCGGCTCGGAACGGCGCCCTCTTGCAGTGCTAACCATTCGGTGTACCACCGCGCTCGTTTCGGGTCGACGTCGAACTCGATCCGGCCCACGAGAGCTGTCATTAGGTCTTCAGCTGATGAGGCGCCGAGTACAAAGCCAAGAGACGGGCAACTCACGAGGACCGCTAGCGACATCGTCACCCTCGGCGAAGAAGCGGGACCAGAGGATGGTCCAAGTCTCGTCGGTCACCTTGACCGGTTCATTCTTGTCTCCTGACACGTCCGGAAGGTCGAGATAGACGCAGATACCGGCGACGGAAGGGAGTCCGTAATCTCGCGCGATCAAGGCGACCTGGGCTGCGAGCTGCGGATCCTGGCATCAGGTCTTCGCTCGTCCCGCATGACCGTGATCTAACGCACGGAGGACTGTAACGGCGTCAAGATCCCGGCTCTGAAACGAGCGGGAGGGCCGTAGCCCTGCGCGAACCCGCTTACGACAGCCGGTGGAGGTGAATGTGGCAGCGCCGCCGGCGGAATCTGATAGCGTACCACTGCGTCAGCGGGTCTACGTTCTGTTTGCGCTGTGCAGAGGCACTCACAACTGTCAGAAGCCATCTGCTGCGACCGCTGCTTCGGATGCGACTTATCGACGGCACGCTCCCTCGCGCCCTTGTCCATCTCTCTGAGTCGACCATGTGAGCCATAACGACGGGAGTGACGACGGGGGAAATGCCGCGACGCGTGGCCGGAAGCGTCGCAGCGGGTTCACAGAAGCTGTCTCTCGTCGACTGCGCTGGCAGGCGGTGCGGAAACAACGGTGGCCGGCGACGCGAACCGGGGGACAAGCCGAGAAGGCTCGTGCGCACGCACCGCTTTCCTTGACGGCGCGGCGCGACGCGTCCGGCTACGTCACCGCTCCTTCATTTGTGAAATCTTAAGCAGCGCAAGAGCTCGACCTCAGTGTAGTGGCGTGGATCAGGTGGTAAAAGCTCCTCGCGCTTCCATCGTGGTATTCGAAAATTGCGCTCTTGCAGATCTCGATTGCCCGTCTAGACCTTCCACTTGCCGACAAAGGCATCAAAGACAGCCAGCGCCGTCCATTTCCTGCCAACAGCGAGGAAGTCAGAACGTGGGAATTCTGCAGCGAATCATCCGGCCGGAAGGGGGCACGCACCGGTTCTCCGCCTCCTGGAAGACGACCGATTGGTTGCCGTGGAACACTTCGTCGTCGACCTCCTCCTTGTGGCGCGGGAGGCAGTGCATGAAGAGGGCGTCCTTGGCCGCACCGCCACGCTTCAGCAGTTCGTTCGTGACCTGGTAGCCGGCAAAGTCCTTCAACCGCTTGGCAGTCTCCTCCTCCTGGCCCATTGAGATCCTAACGCCGCGTACAAGGGTCAGTGCATCAGGACAAGTGCGGCATTTGAGGAAGGGAGATTGCCAACGGACCAGGTGTCGGTCGTGATGACGTTGGCATTCTTGACTGCCTCGGCCGGGTCATTCGTGTAGATGATCTTGCCCTTGCCGCCTTCTTGCTTGATGCCTGCGTTTGCACGCTCGACGACTTCCGGCTCGAGGTCGTAACCCTTCGGCGTCGCGATCTGAAGGTTGACGCCCATGCGCGGGTAGGTCACCATCATCTCGTTCAGGATGTTGTTCGAGTCGCCGACCCATGCGATCGTGAGTCCTTCGAGCGAAGAGAGGTCGGTCGAGAATGGCTGACGGAATTCGAGAAGCGTTTGCAAGTCGGCGAGGATCTGGCACGGGTGGTACAAGTGCGAGAGGGCGTTGATGACGGGGACAGTCGAGTGCTTGGCGAGCTCCTGCGCACGCAAACGCATGTCGTCATAGTCAGCACGCAGGATCGAAACTTACGAACGCGCAGACCTTGCCTCACCTCGACCTCTGAGTGGTGGCCGACACGGGCAAAGATACCGTCGACCATCGAGCTGATGACGCGCGACGTGTCGTACAAGCTCTCGTTCACGCCGAGCTGAATGTCTGAAGACCCGAGGAACATAGGATGGCCGCCTATAGGTGCGGTCTTGGGGTCCATTAGCCAGTGAAACCGCTGAAAGCTGGGTAGGCGGAACGCAAGGGCGAGGCTTGCCGGAACGCACCGAGCATCGTGATGGCCGTCTCACTCGAGACGCGCGTCCGCGTACTCCGCTTCGAGAACATGAGCGCGACCGTCTTGTCGGTCAAAGGTTTCCCCTTTGCCGCTTCCGACGAGGCGGCATCCGGCTGCTGGAATTTCGCTCCTTCGCTCCGGCCCGCTTCCGGGATGGCGATGCTCTTGTAGTGCTTCTTGAACGCGAACGCCGAGTTGATCAGGGACTGAATTTGCGGCACGGTCAGGTCGGCGAGCGTCAACAGGTGCGGCGGCTTCAACCCGGCTTCCGACGGTAGCAGCGTCCGCGCGGGCGCTGTAGACAGCGAGCGGTACGCGATCCGCGCCGTACACGTGCAGCTTTGCTTGGTCGACTTGAGCAATTGCGTCGAGAGCATTTTGTAGCGTCTATGGCGAGAAAGATAACCGCTCGAAGCGTCGACACCCCACTTCGGAAAATTGACTCACTTTGCGTCCGCTGCGGGCGAAAGTTTTTCTCGCAGCTATTGCGCCGTCTCCTCATGGAATCGTATGGTCCACGCGACAGTGAAGTTTGCAGGCATTGAAGTATGGCAACAGGGGGTGCGGGCGAAAGACGGGAAGCAGGGTGAAGCTGAGCCAGGGTGGAAAAGGACGGTGCGCAGGTCGGAAAGCGACCGGTCCCATACATGCTCACTCCTCCCAGCGGGCGTCGATCCGATGATCCTCGATGAAGCCACGTTCGAGATTTTGGTGGAGGACCGCCTGCAAGATCGCTTCGACCGAGTAGATCTTCTGATGGTGCGGCGCAGCGGCGAGGGCTTGCCACTCGCGCTTGTCCTTCTCGCACGAGACGACGAGGGCAGTCGGATCCTTGACGATCTTCTTGACGAACTTGGAGAGGTCCTTGGTGTGCACCTGCGCAAAGCCAGCCGTGAGCGGGGAGGGGCGTCGCAGAGAGCGCGAGGAAGCGCTGAACGCACCGTGCCCCCGCAGGCAGATATGACGCGCTGCATGACGCTTGTATCGGGCTGGATCTGGCGCGTCACATAGACGTTGTAGCCGTCAAAAAGCTTGCGTTGCCGCGCGCGGTCCAAGATGTTCTCGAGCGTGTCGCCGATCTCTTTCTCCTTCTTGACGTCCTTGAGCAGGTAAGGCATCTCGTCTGCGGTACGCAAGTCAGCGTGGTCTTTTGGAAACGGTGGCATGCGCTCACTCACCGATGAGACGGTTGGCTGCGAGACAAGCGGAGATCCAAGCCGGCGTGACGATCCTGGGAGCATACGGAAGGCCTGCGGAGGGGCTCCGTAAGCAAATGCGAGAGACCTTCGGAAGGGATGCGCGACTCACTGCAGAGGAACTTCTCCGTCCGCGAGATGCCCTTGACCACGAGGTGCGTGGCGTCTTTCGAGGTGTCGGTCCAAGAAGCTCCGAGCGTCTTCATCTTCTGCTCAGCATGGAGCGGCTCGGTCAGTACGAGCATGGCACACGTGCCAGGCATCTCGGCAGTGCCGTTTACCTTGATGTCGGTATGGTCCTTGTCGAGTCCGAGGCCGGTCGAGATGATCTTGACCTTCTTCGGTTTGCTGATGGCAACCAGGTCGCTTCAACTTTCGGTACATGCGAAGAAACGGAGAAACGCAGACGTACACTGGAGCAGGCTTGGCGTTCGGCGGTCGGTCGAAAGATGAGACGGCGCCCCCGTCCTGAGTCGTTCCGTTGGCGGATGCCTGCAGGTTCTTGACCTGCTTGCTGACGGGCGGTGCCGCTTTGCCCGTCTTCGGTTTCTTTCGAGCAGGTCCCTCCTCCAGCCCGCCATCGTTGTCGTCGTCGTCCGATACCGATTGCTTCCGACTCTTGGCTTTTGGTTTGGCCGAGGCCTTGCCCTTGGCCTTCGATACAGGCGCCGGGGGCGCGGCCTCATCCTCGCTCATCTCTTCGTCCTTGATGTCGTCGTCGTGCGTGACCTTCTTGCTCGGGCTCCGGCTCCGTCGAGAGACGCCACCCTTCTTCCGCCCGCTACTCTTCAGCTCCTTCTCGAACGCGTTCCGGTCTTTGATCTGGTCGACCAGGGCCGCCTGAGCCTTCGCCGCCGCGCCACGGCGAGAACCTCCCTGCACCAAGTTCTCGCCGCTGATCATGGCGAAAGCCTTGGTCATCTTGTTGGCGGACGGCGGCAGGTGATCCGAGGACGAGGACGACGAGGATGCCGAACTGAGGCCCGAGTCGGACCGATCCCGCTTTCGCCGAGCACCGTCGCTTTTCGAGCCGTTGCCCTTCGCCGGCGTCTTTCTGGCTGCTTCTGCGGCCGGCTGACGTGCAGCTGCCGGCGCAGACTCAGCTGGGACAGCCTGCTGGACCGGCTCCTCAGCCTGCTCGCGGTCGGCGGTTACTGGCCTGGGCGTCTTGGTCCGTGATCTCGGCTTCGCTGGCGATTCCGCAGCTTTGCTCTGCGGGCGAGGCGATCGGTCGATGGTCGGCGAAAGACTCGGGCGACGCTGCTGTACCGGCGCCTCCTCCTCCTGCTCCTGACCCGCAGCGCGATCGATCTCCATGCCCGCTTGATCGGAACCGGGGGCAGCCCCGTCTTGCACAGGTGCGTCGGCCCGTTCGGCCTCCTCGAGCTCCTCGATGGAACGCATCGCTTCGTTCCGCTCGACACGAACCTCCTCGCGAGCGGCCCACCGGGCGATCACTTCGCGAGTGAACGGCGTGTCGCCAAGCAACGTCGCATAATGCGTCCCACCGGCGCTCGAGCCTGAGAGAAGGTAGGAAGGGTCTGCGCTCGGAGGGATGTAGCGCCAATCGAGGATGAGCGCCTCGAGCCACAAATGCGTCACGAGCGGGATGTGCCATTCGCGAGCGTGCGAGACTTTCGAGCCGTTCTCGCTGCGAACACGGGAGGCGAGATCAGTACCCTGTAGACACAGAAGCTAACCGCCGAGGTAAACTCACGCAGCCGAAATGACATAGTCTGTCTGTTTGGTCATGGTCCCTTCGAAAGTGCCGCCGAGAAGCTCGATTAGGGTGCGGACATAGTCGCGAGACTCGCCGGCATAGTTGGACACCGTCACGACCGGCTTGCCGCCGTGATTGCCGACGGGCCAGTCGGGCAAGCCTTCTGTCGACGGGACGGGGTAGTACCCGATGCGACTGAGCGGCGAAAGCAAGGTCTGCATCCTCAGGCAGTCGTAGAAGTACTGTGGGTTGCCGATTGACAGTCCGGCCTCGTAAGCCTGCACAGAGATTTCTGCGTCAGTTCCGAGGCGTCACGAGAGGGCTCATCTGGCCGGGCTCCTACCGTCCAGTACTCCCATCCTTCTCGCACGTGGATGATGACGATATCGCTCTCCTTGAGGCGCTTCTCGGCTTGCCTCCTCGCCTCCCATGCGTCGGCGCCGTCCGTCGTGCTGGCCCTCTTGTTCCTGACGGCATCTTCAGCCTCCTGCTCACTCGCGGGGAAATCGTCGGGCCCGTAGTGGAATGACGAGCAGGTCCCTCCGTGCCGACTGATTTGGGCTCGGAACGCTTCTTCCATCGGGAAGGTGAGTGCGAGGACCGAAGCGAGGTAGACCCGCTTGTCGGCAAAGAACCCCCGGTGCTCGTCCATCTCCCGGTCGTCGTCGCGATCTTGCGCCGCCGCCTCGGTGTTGTCGTCTCCAGCGACATCGGGCGGGTAGGCCGACTGCGACTTTCGCTTGTTCGAAGCAAAGTCGACCGTCGTCCGAAGGTACCGCTGCGTGTCGCTCGGCCGGCTCGCTCCGCCATCTGGTATCGCACCACTTGCGTCTGGATACCCGAGGATGACATAAGTCGCCGTGTTCGGAATGACAGACGGCGGGCCATCGACCGCCGCCGTCGAAGTCGAGCCGGCGTTCGGACCGCCTGGCAATCGAGACCGCCAGTATTCGAACAGGCGATCGGCGAAAGGTTTGCCGGAAGAGCCGTCACGGAGAGTTGTGGCGTACGGCGGGTCCGGAAAACGATAGACAGCAGTCGGGACCAATTTCGAGTGCTTGAACGACTCTTCAAACCTGCGCGTCGTGACAAGCATGAGCGAGCGGATCCTGACCGCTCAGGCGCGACTCTGACGCACCATTTCGGCAGGACGACCTGCATGCCGAGCTCTGTTCCATGCTTGAGCGCCATCTCGTATTTCCTTCCGGCACCGCTCGGGCAGATCAGGTGCGTCACTTCGCGCGTCAACTCTTGCCGAGACTGGCCGCCGAGCGCGACGACCGCTTGGAAAATGTCGCGCCGATCTGTCGGTGGGAGCTGCTAAAGTGCGCGATGGCGGGTCAGTCGGCGCAGTTCTCGCAATATGCAAACCCTGGTGGTCTAAGGCCTGCCACGGCAGCTCGCTCACCTCGGACGCGCTGACGACGACGCCGGAGAAGAAGAGCGTCTTGTCGGCCGAGTAGAAGCGAGGCCTGCAAGGTGAGGACCTGACAGTCAATTCCGACACGCGCCCCAGGAGGCAGCGAGCGAGACGCACTGTTGCTGGCCCTGCAGGTCAAACGAGCGAGTCGCCCATGCCGGCTGTCACAGTGGCATGATCAGATCAGCATGAAGTGAACCCCAGCGGTGATGAGCGCAAAGTCTGTGCGACCGCTTACCGTCACGATGTGGACCTTGTCGTCGGTCCCGTTGGTCGCGCCAGAGTGCGCCTCTCTCGCTTTGCCCTTGCCCTTCCGGTCCGACTGGGGTTCCCGACCGTTCAGTGCCTGGATGAGATCATACTCTCGAAAGTCGAGCGAGTCGGTGATGAAGTGGGTCAAGCGACGTGGGTCGAACCGAGGCGGACGGCCGTCGGGGGTCACGAACTGGTCGCCTCCGTCGGCATCGACGTCAGCGCCGTCTCGGTAGGGTGGGCACTGTTGCGCGCCGCCTGACTGGAGCAGATCGTGCAACTGTTCGGGTGCGCACAGAGCGTGTGTCAGTGGGCGTAATCGGCCAGTTTTGACATTGTCGAGGATGACTCACTGCAGCTCGGACTGGTTTCCTGAGGGACTCGTTCAGGTAGTAGCACACGCTGTTGAATAGCGACTGGTTCGCGATTGGTCCTTCTGGCCTGTCTGACGATGCCATGGTCGGCGAATCGGAGACGACGCCGGTCAAGTCACGCCAGACGGTTCGACGTCGCTCGGTCGGCAGTCGGGTCGAGTGGGGTCTATAGAGTGGTCAGCGACACTGTCGAACTCTGGATTGAGCGTTGTAGTGGGCGCTACGACGATCGAGAGAGCGCGAGGGTTTGGGCGCGTCGAGTCGCGCGCGGGTTGACCTTGCCCGGCACCTCTCGTCGCCGCTCTACGCGCAAGCCAGGAGCTCTGAGACTGTACAGACCTCTCAAAGAGGGTATTGCCTCGACCCTCCTCTGCGTCGCTTTCGCTACGCGTTCGACTCGTCGGCCTGAACTGTGACCGGCGACGGATCAATCAACCCTCGACAATCACCGACTCGCTTCCCCGGACCACAGACTATCCGAAGCCTCGGCTAGCACCAATGGCAGATCGAAGGAGGACTACAATGACGACGCACTCGGTCGGAGGAGCGGGCGGCGTCCCGTCGTCGATCCCGAGACCCCCAAACACGCTCCGGCATAGTCTCGCCCCGAATGCAGGGAGGGCCAGCATGGCGCCCGGCGCAGGCGGCGCCGCGAGCGCATTCGGGAGGGCATCGGGACGCGCGAGTATGGCCCCAGGCGCGTTCGCAGACTCGCAAAACTCGCAGTCGGCAGGACCACCGGGCGCGAGTCAGGGCAGTCAGTTCTCGCAGGGCCACGGAGGACCGCCGCACCTCGTCGCGCCCATGACGGCCAGTCGCGCCGCCAACGTCTACACGAGCTTTGGCGCGAGTCAGAGCGCGATAAAGTCGCAATCGGTCCTCCGGACTTCGATGGCGCCCGACTACGCGCCTGCGAGGTGAGCCGTTTCCCTCCGCTCTCGCCGCCAGCTACCCTCGCCGCGTCGACACGTACTGATCTCTCGGTGCTCGCAGTGAACGGCGGGGCTCGACGTTCCGGCGGTCGACCATGGCCAATTCGGTCATGGCCACCCCCGGCGGCCACATGGGCATCGGCGCGTCGTCCCGCGCCAACGCCGTCAAAGACCCGCGAGATGCCCGACCGCGCGTCGTCCGCGAGCGCATGGCCCAAGAGATTGTCGACTTTTGCGAACTCCGCCAGCACTCGGTCGCGCTCCGTGAACTCCTCCAACCGACCGGGAACCAGTTCTACAACATCTTCGAGTACCTCGTCAAGCAGTACGCCGGGATCTCGTTCGGCGACATGCTCGGCAACAAGGCCAAGAAGGAGGACGAGTGCCTCGCGATTCTTCGGGCGTGCCAGTACCCGTTCGCCGACTCGATCTCAAAGAGTCACCTGCAAGCCGTCGGATCCGCGCAGAGTTGGCCCAACATGCTCGCCATGTTGCACTGGTTCGTCGAGATGATGAACGTGAGTTCCAGGACGCAGACGCTTTTCAGCCTCCAAGGTCGAGCTAACGTTGGCCTTGCTGGACCGCTCGACAGAGCCGGAATGCCGCCTTCGACTCGTACCCAGAGATCCACATGCCGGCTCCCGGCTACCAAGACCGCCTCCTCGACGGCGAGCTCGCCCCCGAAGTCGTCATCAGCCACGCATGGATGGACCACCTCGCGCGCGTGTACGCGCGCTTCTTGAATGGCGAGGGCGAGCAGCTCGAGCCGGGCAACGAAGATAGCCCGACCATGTTTGCCGCCGAGGAAGACGAGTTGCGGGACACGATCGGTGCGTTTTTCGCGGCTCTTCGCAAGCGCACTCCTGGTGTACTCATGCGCGCACGCCTGCTACTATTACCTGGGTGGCATTGACATGCGTACTCTTGACTTCTGCAGAAGCATCTTCCGGAGCTCAGCGACAACGACTCGAAGCGATCCGTGCCGAGCACGCCAACCTGCTCGGTCAATGGGAGAAGCTCGAATCCAAGCCGGATCCGGTTCACGCCTACACGGAGCACTGCTCGAGGGTCAAACGCGATGTGGAGAAAGCGCACGTGTACATCGAGAAGACCAAGGCGACGATTGCCGCGATCGCGCAGCAAAAGGCCGACTTTGAAGAGGACATTCAGCGAGCGCGTGAGTCGGCACCTTGGTCTCGAATGCGTGGTACCTTACCACCACGCGCGGAACTGATTCTGAGACGACAACCTGCAGTGCGCGACCGCGAAGAGAAACGCGATCAGCAGGCTCAGGCCGAGCGCGTCGTCCGCGGACAGAAGCTCACGCCGCTCGAGATCCAGAGCTTGTCGTCCGAGCGCGCCGCCCTCACTCGACAGATGCAAGATGTTCAGCAACGATATCGGACGGCCGTCTCGCGAACGATGAACCTCGAGATCGATCTCAACAAGCGGATCGACGAGGCGACGGCACTGTGTGCGCGGTACGAGGAGAAGGCGCAACCGCTCGGGTTGCTTAACGGTCCGCTCGAAGGCTACGAAGACATTCCGTTCGCGCAAGAGATCAACGGCGCGAGCGACAACCCCGTACCGGAGGGTCTCGGAACCGAGGTCAAGCCGGCGCTGTCCAAGCTGCGGCAAAAGACGCGCGACGAGATTCGCGACGTCAACATGACCGACTTCCGGATCGAATCCGAGTTGACAAAGCTCAAGGAGATCCTCGCCGACCTGCGCGAGAAGGAGACGGTCGAGGTGCAGGAGCTCGACGTCGTCGACCACGAGAAGGGTCAGATGCAGGAGGTGAGCCGAAGCGGCCGGATGTGTCAACCCGCCTATCGCTGACGCTGACTTCCGTGACTGCAGGCCATGGACCGAGAACTCGCGACGACAGGGGCCGAGTTGGAGCGCCTGCAGAACCAGGTCCTGGCCGTGCAAGCGACCATGAACGACGCGCTCGCTGCGGCAAATCACCGCTACGAGCAACGGGTAGTCGAGTGAGTACGAGCTCTCTTCATTGCAGAGCGAATCGCAATCTGACCGGAGTCACCACGCAGGCGAATGGCTGCCTACGAGCAAACCTCGGCGCTTCGCCGCAAGAACCGCGATGCGCTCGAACAGGCGATCGAACAGTTCATGGGCTACAAGGAGCACATGACGGACGGCACCGACCGCCTCGCTACTCTACTCGACGAGGTTGCGGCGACGGTCTGATTCGCCTGCGCGCAAGCCCGCCCCTTCCGCTTCCATCACCTTCGCCTTTCGTTGTAGACTCGATCTTGCTCGACATCCCTTACTTATCCCTTGCCTCTCACTCTAGCGATGTTGTGTAATGCGCTTCGAATCTGATGTTGCGCATACGTTCTTGGAGGAAAGGATACACGTTACGACAAGAAGGACACTCTGCGGCTGGCTTTACAAGTCAACAGTGGATGCTATGTATATGGCGAGGTGCGAACAAGGTATTGAGGTGGAAGAGGTATCGTTCGTAGAGGCGGTCTCGATCACGCACGGCGGACGAGGCGACGTCTGCGCATGCCCATCCCTTTCGCACCCGGGCGAGCGCCGGTTCCGACGCGTTTGCCAGCTTCTTGCTTGACGACCTTGCCGGCCTTTTCTCGTTGAAGTGCGGCCGCCTTGGGGATGACATCGCCCGCGACCGGCTTGACGACGCGTCTTCCAGTGCCAATCTTCGGCTTCTCGCCGGCTGCCGCCTTCTGAACGGAAGACCCGTCGTCGGCAGAAGCATCGCTGCTGGAAGTCGCTGGTTTCCCGTCAGCGCCGCTCTCGGCGAGACGGACCTTTTCGGAAGGGGGTGGGTGCAGCGACTTGTCGTCCGGTGTGCTAGCGCCTCTGGCCGCGGCGTGGGACGCGGGCTCGGCCGCGCTCGTTGCGCTATCCGATTCCTTGCGGTCGTCGGCTGGGATCGCAATCGCCTCCTTGTTCTTGTCGACAGGGAGGACGAGTGCGGCCATCGGGGCAGCGTCGGCCGCTCCTTTCTTGGCGGCGACACTCGGAGCGTCTTCGAGCGCGTCCTCGGCGGCAGATGTTGGTGCCGAGCCTGATGCCTCATCGACGCGCGCCGCGACGGTCTTTTGACCCGCCTCCGTCTGGGTCGTTTCGCTACCCGCCTTTTGCTTCTTGGCCACGGCGGCCGCCTTGGCCTTCTTCGGCGCCTGTGCTTGCGCAAGTTCGGCGTCGAGTCGAGCGACTTCGTGAGGCGCGTACACACCGGCTTTCGCCTTGGCCTTTTCGACTTCGTCGCGATCTGCCGGTTTCAGCGCGTCTTCGGTCTTGCCGAACGGTCGCGCCCTGTGATTCGCCGGCGGTTTTGTCGCCGCACCGTCTTCGACATCTTGCTGCCTGACCCCGGCGATGGCGAGGATCGGATCTTCGTCGGCGCGGTACCGCTGGTGCGGCATGCCCCCGACAGGCTGCGGAGCGCTATCGGAAGACGACCCCATGTCGCCCATGATGCCTGCGCCGTTGCCCCAAGTCCACTTTCGTTCGCCGACCTTGCCCGCAGGGAGGCCCGAAGAGGAAACGGAACCGGGACGGGTGGCTGTCGCGGACAGCGAGGCGAACGCGGCCGCGTCGTACAATGTCAAGGTATAGACGGTCGCGAGCGAGATGGCGAGGGCGATGAGACCTCGTCGCGAGCTCAGGAAGCGAATCGCTGCAGACGATGCCATCCTGTGGCGAGTCGGAGCGGACGAGTCGCGTACGCGAGGGAAGCGGGGGAGAAGAGGGAGAAGTGACTGCTCAGAGTGCCTGCTCGTCGCGAGTCGTGGTCTCGTTGGTTGGGCGGTGCGAGCCCCGAGTGTGAAGGGCTTGTGAGCCCCGGTACGATCCTTTGAAGAGTCGAGCTGATGGCGAGAGGCAGCGGGACTTAGCGCCGAACGCGAGCGAGAAGCGGAGGTTGAGCGATCCGTCTCGGCGCTGTCGATCACGTTGCGCGACTCTTTCGGCAACCGGGTCGAGCGCGGGTTGCAACGAGTCCCCTAGAGTCACTCGCTGGGCGGTGAGATAGAGAGAGGAAGTGAAGTCTCTCTTTGCTCGTATCAGAGCATTCGGGCACCGGCGCCGAGTCTTGAAGAAAATAAGGTCCGTCGGAACCGTTTCCGATAATTCACGCCGCCGCAGCAAGTCTTCGGTATGAACCTCCGGGCCGTG
The DNA here is from genome assembly GCA_002922495.1 of Rhodotorula taiwanensis. Taxonomy (NCBI): domain Eukaryota; kingdom Fungi; phylum Basidiomycota; class Microbotryomycetes; order Sporidiobolales; family Sporidiobolaceae; genus Rhodotorula; species Rhodotorula taiwanensis. Next base: position 99,519 of record PJQD01000013.1, read on the forward strand.
CGGTTTGCGACGCGCGCTACTCTTTCGCACTAATGTCAACGTTGACCTACGAATCGTATGTCATTCGACGGCGAGAAATACTCGGAAACGGCAGTTGCAAGCGGCAGAAACTGCGGAACCTGTCCGAGAGCGGAAGTCGGATGTCGCGCTTTCCTCATGGGGCGACGACACGCTGCCCACTCGGCTGAGCGAAACAAGCTGCAGCAGCTCGTTCGCGACGCGGTCGGATAAAGGCGGATAAGTAGAGTGTTCGTACAAATTGCATGGTCAGTTTGGGAAGGGCGCGCTCGTCTGGGGCGAAAGAGCGTCCGCTAGGTCAGATGGTTAGTGTGTGTGGGAGGGTGAGCTAAGTCAGGTACAACCGCGCGAGAGATCGTGACACAGGTTAGAGAGAGAAGAGGGTGAGTCAGATGCCGTCGTAAGCCGTTTAGTACCCGCCGGGGCCGGCCGGGTAGCCGCCTCCGTAGCCTTGCGGCGGCGGCGGGCCCTGCTGCTGCTGCTGCTGGGGGTAGCCGCCTCCGTCTGCACGCGCGCGCGAAGGTCAGCATCATTGTCTGACTGCACTGTCTTCTCAGCGCGAAAGGACGTACAGCCTCCTTGCTGCGGGTAGCCTTGGAAGCCGCCTCCGCCCATCGGAGGACGACCGTGCGGTGGCGGCGGCGGGCCGCGGTTGAAACCACCCGGAGGACCCCTGCGAACAGAACCGCGTCAGCTACGACCCCCCTCTGCGCTTCGACTTGGTCAACGAGAGCCACGACTGACCAGTTCTCGGGGATGCGCCAAGGAGGGATCTTGTTGCCGGCTTCGTCGAGCGGCTGGGGCGGACCTGCCATCGCAAAGCCCGGACCACCTGGGCCAGGACCCATTCCCGGACCGGGCGCGCCGGGTCCACCCGCGCCAACGGACGGCGCCGTATCGGTCTCGCCAAGTTCGGCCATGAGCGAGGCGTACTCCGAGTCGAATTGCTGAGCCGCCGATGGAGGGCCACCAGCGCCGGGAGGTGCGCCGGGCATGCCCATACCGCCGCCAGGAGGACCTCCGAAGCCGGGAGGACCGCCAAAGCCACCGCGGCGTTGCGTGCAGTCGCGAGCCATATGACCGGCGCCACCGCAGACGCGGCAGATGATGTTGGCGCTCCAGTTCTTCTGCTCGGGGCAGTCGTATTTGCGGTGACCGAGACCTCCACAGTTTCTGCGAGAAGGCGACGTCAGCAACCTGCACGGACCCAAGGCAAAACCAAGAAAACGACGCACTGGCAGACTTGGTTCTCGTCGTCACGAAGAGTACCGTTCAAAGCGGCGAGCTCACGAAGCTGGTTCCGCTTGTGATCGTTCTGACCTTCGGGAACAGATGCGGCCTGCGAATGGAGGAGAGTCCGGTCAGTCCGGGTCAAAAGCGACGGACAGCGACACGGCCAACACGTGCCGTCTCGATGACGCTGTTGATCAGCTTGACGCAGCCTTGCACTTTTTCCTCCGTGTCGGCCGTGATCAAGCAATGCAGCTCGTCCGTCTCGTCCTCTTCGCGGTGACCGGGCTTGCCCTTGCCCTCCTTGACGGAACCCTTTCCGCGGATACTGATCCTGGCGCCACTCTCGCGCTCCATCTTCTTGAGCGAGTTGCCACGCGGACCGACGAGGAGACCGAAAAAGTTGATCTCGGGGAACTCCTTGACGGGAATGTAGACCTTGTCGGTCGGGCGGCCAGAGTTTTGCCGTTTCGCCATGAGGTAGTCGGCCGGCGCGCGGAAGTTGGGGTCGAGCTTGATCTGACGCTCGACGAGGCGCATCCGCTCATCTTCGAGCTTCTTGCGGTACCGGACCTCGCGCGTGTTGGTACGGCGACCGTGCGAGTCGTACGTGGGCGGCGGCGAAGGCGAACGGAGGTGGTCGGGCGGGACGACGTTGCCGGTCCGCAACGACCTTCCGATCTCGTCGAGACGAAGAGTGACTGTATCAGGGAGGAGCGCCGGTAGCGACAGGAGAAAGGAGGGCGACAGGCAAGTCAGCAAAAAGCGTGTGACGAGCGACAGCAGGCAGCGTCTCCAAAGCCGGCGGATGGACGTACGGGCATAGTTCTCGAGGTCCTTCTCCTGGACGCCTCCCGTGATAGCGACGGGCAAGACGGCTTCCTGCTTGTCACCCCAACGACTCTTGCGCTTGCGCTCTCCCGTCGGCGCCGGTGACTCGCTCCCCATCGGGGGAGGAGGCGGAGGCGGCTGGGGCGGACCACCGCCCATCGAAGACGACGACATGGGGCGACCACGGTCGTCGAAAGCGGGACCGCGGTCGTCGAACCGGCTCGAAGACGAGCGGCCGCGGTCGTCGTAGCCCGAGGGAGGTCCCGAACCGTAAGAGTCGCGAGGCGGCGGGCCGCGGTGGTCGTCCCGGCCGTAGCCACCTCCACTACCTCCGTTCGACCTGCCATAGTCGCCGCCGTTGCCGTAGCTGTCGTGCGGCGGCTGTTGACCGTCCGACGGCGGTCCTCCTGCTCCACCGCCTCCTCCCCACCGCCGTTGCGCAGCGAGCGGAGCCTCGTTGGCGCCCGTCTGCCGTGCGTTACTGCGATACATCACAGCTGAGCTTCAGCCGTGCGCGAGAGTACGGTGGCGGATGATAGAGAGAGCGAGGACGAGTCGCTGAAATTGTCGCGAATTGGGTCTCACGCGTCGCAGCTCCTCGACCGCAACTGTTGCCACTTTTGCTCGTCTGATCGGCGCTTGCTGTCTCCTCAGTGGATCTCGATACAGGCCAAGGCGGCACGCACCGAGCCCGAGGGTGATTTCATCCACTGCAGGCCCAGTCACCTTTCGCGAGAGTCCCACCGATCCAGATGGAAGCCAAATGGAGACTGTTCGCAGCACAAGACAGCGCGGACTACAATTAGGAGAGTCTGGAACGAGAAAAGTCGAAGGGAGAGGTATGTGCAAGGTGACTCGAGGGCGCCAATTGAAGCGAGAGCGTCGAGTGTCATGAACCTTCGGCATACTCGGCGCCGCCTTCCTCGACGTACTCCTCGCCGGCGTACTCGTCGTCGTCGACGCCGGCCTCCTGGTACTGCTGGTACTCGGCGACGAGGTCGATGATATTGGATTCGGCCTCGGTGAACTCCATCTCGTCCATACCCTCGCCCGTGTCTGCGCACTCGCTCGCTCGCTCAGTTTCTGGGGACTCGATGACGAGAGAGAGAGGATAGGACATGGACTTACACCAGTGGAGGAACGCCTTGCGTTTGAAGAGCGCCGCGAACTGGGTGTGCGTTCGCCGGAACAGGTCCTGGACGCACGTGTTGTTCGAGACGAACGTCGCCGCGACGGGCGAATCGACGGGCGGAACCGACGTCAACGCCGTCTGAACCGCCTGCGGGATCCACTCGACAAAGTAGTCGGCGTTCTTGTGCTGCATCGACTGCATCGCGTCTTCGACCGCCCGGCTCGACAGGTTCTCGCCGCGGAACAGCGCCGCCGCGGTCAAGAACCGGCCTGACCGGACGTCGGTCGCCGCCATCATGTTGGCCGGGTCGAACAGCTGCTGCGTCAGGTCGGCGATCTTGAGGCGCGCATAGTCCTTGTTCGCCGGCGCGACGAGCGGCGCGTACGACGAGGTAAGAAAGTGCAGACGCGGGAACGGAATCAGGTTGGTCGCGAGCTTGCGCAGGTCCGAGTTGAGCTGGCCCGGGAAGCGGAGCGGCGTCGTGATTCCCGACATGACCTTGGCGATCAGGCTGTTGAGCTCGGCGTACGACGGGCTCGACTTTTTCAGCGTCTTGTTGAAAATGTTGTACAGCGCCTCGTTGTCAAAGTTGAACACGAGGTCGGCGTGCTCAATCAGCTGCGTCAACGCGAGCGTGGCATTGTAGCTGCGAGGCGACAGGGCCGTCAACTTTCAACCCTTTTAGTACGACTGAGGGCGCGACCCCCGACTCACGGTTCCACGACTGTCTCGGATACTTTGGGTGACGGGAGGACAGAAAAGGTTGCGAGCATGCGGTCGGGGTACTGCCCGAGGCGAGGCACTTGAGTGACTAGGAACAGGGGAGCAAAGGCAGACGCGTTGGACTCACCTCTTCTCGCACTTTGCTCAGCAGCAGAGTACCGAGTCCGGATCCAGTACCGCCGCCTGCCGGGAAAATGAGAGCGTCAGCAGTCAGTCACAGAGCTCGGCAGAAGCGAAGGAGTTCCGCACCGAGGGAGTGGACGAGCTGGAACCCTTGCAAGTTGTCGCACGCCTCGACCTCGTGCCGCACTTGGTCCATGATCTGGTCGACGAGTTCGGCGCCTTCAGTGTAGTATCCTTTCGCCCAGTTGTTACCCGCGCCCGACGTGCCAAAGACAAAGCCGGAAGGCCTGAACAGGTGCCCGAGTTTCGAGGACCGAATCGCGTCTCCAGTCGAAGGTTCGAGGTCGACTTGGATCCCTCGCGGGACGTACTTCTTGGCAGCGGCTTCTACTCGTGTGGACGGAACGAGAAGCAAGCGCACAGGCAGTGACGCGACCGGGGAGGAAAGCAAGCGCGAGGATCAGCCAAAGTGGGGGTCAAGTTTCGGGAAGGGATGTACTGACCGGAGAAGAAGACATCGAGGCGGTCGGTCTGGACGTGCGATGCGCCCTCGACGATGTGGCCGTCGTTGTCCAGGCCGTGCTCCTGGAGGATGTTCTCCCAGAACGCCGTCGCGACCTGGTTTCCGGCCTGACCTGTTTCGAAGCGGCATTCCAGCGCGTCAGTCAGCCTCGGATGGGTCGCGCGTCGGTTCAGCGGGAAGAGAGCCGGAGTTTCGACGACCCGGGAGCACAGTCGTAGGCCAGCGTCGGTTCCACGGCGTCCATAGCTCGGCGGGAGACCCGAGTGGCCTTGTCCCGAGTGTTTGGAACGCGACTTACCGACTTGCAAGGTGATCAATTCGCGCATGACCGAGTCAGTTTGTGCACTTGAAGCGCGTGAAGGTAGCCTGTAAGGAGCGCAAGGTCCGAGCAGAGAGGGAAAGCGAGAGCGAGAGAAGTCCGCCACTCGGATCCCGAGACCACGCGTCGTCGACTCAGGCTGGACACACAGCGCTCACACGGCTCGATGGATGATCAGCAGGCTTTGTCTTACAGCGTCTCGACCGCCTACTCTGACTCGGGCTACCTGAGCGAACCGGCATTCGGTCAGCCCACGCGTCGTCGTCCCCGCCCGCGCGCCAAAGTTGACTGACGCGTCACACGCCCGCTCCTCACAGCTCGCGAGCGACCGCACGCTCATTCTGGCACGCGCAATGAGCTCAAGTCGATGCAGGCGCGGTCGCCGAAGCGCTCTCGAAACTACATCAACGCTACGGCGGACCGCTTGACCGAACACCTCGTCGAGACTGCCGACGCTATCACCGCTTCGCGACGTTCAAACACGCGCCCGAGCCTCGGAGCGAGAACAACCGTCATCTCGGTCGGCCCGCACCGATTGTCCGACGCAGCTCGGACTAGACGCGACCCGCTGCGCATGGCTGCAACGAAGCACGACCCGCTCACTTCGCCACCGCCTGCTAAACGTGCACGTCAGCGTAGCCTTCCGGTTCGCGACCGCTTGCTTTACGGGCACGATGACCAAGAAGGAACAGACCCTCAGGACGAAGACAAGGGACGCCACCTGCAGCTCGTTCAAGTTCCGTCCCCTCGCTCTGGCAAACCTCGGACGGTCGTCTACAAGCCTCCGCCGCCTGTCTCGTCCGTAGCAACCGGAGTGGGTATGATCGAGCTACCCTCCTTCATGCGCTCGTCCGAGGTCAGTCCGAAATGCCCGTTCTGGGTTGGCGCGGGACACTGATGGGTTAGCGCACGCAGGCTGCAGCCCGGCCGTCCGACAGTCTCTCGCCACCGCCGCGTTGGACCGCTTCCACCTTTGCCGCGCAGGAGCCTCGAGCGCCCATGTCGCGTGTCGCAGAGAGTGAAGTCGATCTCGAATTGCTCTCGCCGCCATCAGAGTATCTTCCTTACGCTTCAAGCCGCATCCTCTCCTCCGAGGAGGAATTTGATCCACTCACAAACAGCTGGCCTGTGTACGATGCTCCGCCGTGTGGCCCGATGCCCAGTACGCCCGCAATTGGCAGTCGCAACGCGCCTAGTTCGTTGCCGTTTTCTGCTCCGGGCCACCCCGCCTCGCCTGTCCTCGGTCACGCGATGCGCTTCTCGCCGGTTCCGAGTGCGACTCCGATCTATGAGCAGCAACTGGCCCGTGAAGCGCAAGCCTTACAGACGCCGGTCGCCGCCGATTTTCCGCCCCTCCTCAAGTCCCGGTCACCAAGTTTGCTGCTGCCGTGCGACGCGTATCTCGGTCCGGTCTCCTTCTCAGAGGATCATGTGTGCTCCAGGGCGCTCGATGGCGCGAAATGGTCGCCGCCTCTCGACTTTGAACAGCCGTTCTTGTCTGCGCGCGCGATCTCCCAACCACCGTGTGGGCCCGGTCTCGCAGCGACAGAGACTCCGCTTCAGGTGAGCACCGGGGTCCGGCTGGCTGTAGCTGCGGACTGCGACTTCACGCGTGACCGTTCCGCAGATCAAGCACTCCCTTGCGAAAGCTCGTCGTGCCGCGCATCTCGAGCAAGCCGCCGCCGAGCTGATCTCGACGACAAAACCGTCACTCCCGATGCTCGCGGAGCCGACGGTATTTGAGGAGGCAGAGCCTTTCGAGTCGACCTTGATCCGTTGGTCGGCCGAACCCGATGCCGCACCCATGTCATCGCCTTCGCCCCCTCAACGCTTTCCGACCCCGTCGAGCTATTCGAGCCGAGCGGCAACGCCTGTCCAGTCTCTGGCGGATCCACAGTCTCGCGATTGCCCTACCGAGAACCATCCCAGCACTCCACGCGCGGGAGTCTCTGCAACGGGTCCCGACAATGAGCAGCCGAGTCAATGTCCGTCCGCCCAAGACGGCGCAGGCGGTCCGATGACTGAGGAACCGGGCGATATGCGCAGTGACGATTGCGAAGCTTTTAAGGCCAGCGGTACCGACAGACTCGCGCAGCACGCCGACTTTGCCATCTACGAAGACCCGGAGCCGGAACGGTGAAGGGAGACGCCAGCGTCTTCTCCGTGCATTGCAGCTGTAGTCTTTCTGCCATGAACGGCTCGTCATGACGAGCGAGAGAGATTGTACGTGCTCGCAAGGCGGGCTTGGAGGTGCTCATCTGCCGTGATTTCGGACCCTGGCTTGACTCCCTTGCGCTCCATCCTCGCAAGGTCGTCTGAGGGTCGTTCGGACTGTCAGAGCGGGTATGCGCGACTGGCGTAAAGTAAACACGCACTCTCGCTGATTGATGTGACGTCGACACACGTCCGAAGGCTCGCGTCTGGCGTCGGCTGGTTGAACCAAGCGATCGAGAAGCGCTCCGGCACACCGTCGGCCGGCAAAGGTGTCGGCAACACGACCTTCAACCAGGACGTCAGTGTAAGGACGGCAGTCACTATGCGACAGCTCACGCACCCGATGCAATGTTGATTTGAGCCGAGCTCCGCTCCACAGCTCGAGGGCATCTCCGACGTTCACAAGCAAAGCATCGTTGACAATGCCGGTGTCTTGCCATTTGCCTCCGTCGAGCGGCTCGGACGTCGGGAGGATCTGCAAGCCTTCGCCGCCATTCTTCCGCTGAAAGAGCAACGTAAGGGAACCGTAATCAGAGTGCGCGCCGGCGCGATTCGGGTCCACTTGAGCGCCAGGTGGGATCGACGGATAGTGAAGGAATCGGAGGATCGAGCGCGAGTCCGGACCTTCATGATGACGAGACGAGAAGAATCCGGGCGGAAGCTGGCGGTAGAACGGATCAGCGCAAATCGCATTTCGAAACGAAGTAGCTCTCGCATGGCTCTGAAGAGACATACATCGAGGGCAACGGCAAAAGCTTGCAGCAGTCGCTGGCAGAAAGCGAAGCAAGCGTGCTGGAAGTCGGCGAGCTCGGAAGCGTGCTCTTCCAAGAGCTGTGGCAAGGGCTGTGTCGCCTGTGCCTGCTGTCCCGGTCGAATGTAGCCTAGGTTGAAGCCTTCCTTGAGGTCCGGTGCAGGCTTGGAGGGATCGAGGCTGTTCTTTCACCGCAGTTTCAGCGCTCGGCAAATCGGTAGGACGAAACGTGGTGACGCGACCTTTCCTGCGAAACGCTAGTGTAGCCTTTGTTCGCGGCGTACGCGCACCGCAGCTTCTCCTCCGGCGTCTCGTTGCGGAAGAAATGCTCTATTGATCGTTGAGATGGGCAGGGGAGATAAGCGCTCGACGGAGGATCAGGACGCCTGAAGGCGGCTCGCTCGGACTCACCTGCGATCCGGAACATCCTCTCGACTCGGTCTTCCAGTCCGTGTCCGCGCACGAACAAAAAGCCAGTCGTGCTGAGCGCCTCGACGACAGCCGCCGCAAGCAGATGAGGATCCGAGAGCTGCGCAACGTCGACGACAGGGACCGGTGCCTCCTTTGTGTGCATGCTGTTTCTCTGTCGCTGAGGTGCGAACACTGAGGTGCGGGACTTGTGAACCCGTGCCGAGGCGCAACGAGAGAGCCGCGAGCCATCGGGAGTTGCGCGTGATTGACGACGACTATTAGCTCCCTCTTCCTACCAACAAGGATGGCGCCCGCCGCAAGTAGCACCCCGACGTTCTCGTCTGCACACGCTCTGCTCTCTACGTTTCAATTCGAGCGCGTCCTGAGCGAGGGTGAGCTCCTCTCTCGTTCCGTTTCCGCCGCCCCACTTGGACCAGCGGGAGCACTGTCTCGTGGCTCTGCAGCTGACCGAGACGCCATGAACAGACCCGCGGACTCTGCTGGTGTACATCCTTGGCACGGCGGAGCCCGAATCGGCAACGGTACCGGTGCCATGCATCCTCAAGCTGGAAAAGACGCCGTACGAACCCGCCGAGGTACAGGCCCTGACATCGTCAGACGCGTGGAGCAAGATCGAGACCGTACGAGCGCTCGCACCTACTAGCGCCGAGAACAAAAACAGCTGACGCGTTGCGAAGGACAGGTCACGGCCAACGACATTTACTCGACATCCCTCGCCTGGTTCGCCGCCGGACGCTCGGCTCCAGACGTCCAGATTTCGTCCATCTGTCCCGCGACCGACAAGGTGAAGACGCCTCTCATGTCTAGGCAACCAGGCCGTTATGCTGACTGGTGATCCCCGCGCAGCACATCCGGAAATACAGCGTCCAGGTCTCACGCCTGGTCCGAGAAACGCCTGCGGTCTACGAGCAGACCGTCAAGCCGTATGTCGACAGCATCCCAGCCTCGTCAATGAGCTGGGTCTACAACATTCTCGATGGAACGGCCGAGGCGGAGAATGTGCTGTTCCGGGACGACGACCCCGAAACAGGGTTTGTCTTGACACCGGACCTGTGAGACCCGTCCCTGCGCCGTCTAGGAGATCTGCGGCTGATCATGTCTGGCCATGAGATAGCAAGTGGGACCAGAAAACCATGTCAGCCCTGTACCTCCTCGTGCTCACGCAGGACCGTTCGATTCGCTCCTTGCGGGATCTGCGCTCTCGGCACTTGCCGCTCCTACTCAACATCCGTCGGGAATGCGAACGCGTCGCGCGCGAACGGTACGGCATTGACAGCGGCGAATTGCGCTTCTTTGTGCACTACCAGCCAACTTACTGTGCGTGCGCTCCGTCCGGCGTGCGTTGGTTTCGCTACTGACAGGTTCTACGACTTCACCTCGCAGACCACTTCCATGTTCATATCGTGGGTTTACCCATTGTGCTACGCGTTCTGTGCCGATGCTGACCGCGAAACCTCCCGCCAGGTCCACCTTTCCTACGTCTCCTTCAGCGGTATCACCGTCGGGCAAGCTCACCTCCTCGACGACGTCATCGACGCGCTCGAGTTGGAGCTCGAAGCTGCCCAGTCCGGCGGTCCGGCGCCTCTGCAGAGCTGGTTCGAGCGCAAGACGTTTACGTACTCGCTCGGCGTTGAGCATCCCCTCTACGCACTCCTCCAAGGGGCGGCCTCTGCACCCGCCGACGGCAAGCTAGCACAATGATGCAATGCAGAATAGAGCTTGGCAGCGAGAACGAGTTGCGAATGCAGCTGGATTAGGTGCATAGGGAGTAAATGCGAGATTAGGATCAAAACGACCGGGCTGCGACTAGTGATAAAATGCGATAGAGAGGTGCAGGTAGGACGATGCGGTGGCAAGGCGATGTGGGTGCTGCAGAGTCAGCCCGATTGCCCCAGCCGAGGCAACGGGATCGATCAGGAAAAGAGCAGATTACGCAGTCGCGGTCGGGACCTCCTTCGAGGCCGGCTCGTCAGCGACCGGAGCAGGGGCGGCCTTCTCGTTCATCGAGGGACGCGCACTCGACGCCGCGATGGTCGACTCGTCGTTGTGGACCGGGGTCTCGAGCGGGCCGGCGACGTCCGGACCGTACTTGAGCGTTTTGCGCGCGGCGATCGAGACGAGGACGAGCGAGATCGCGGTTGAGAGGAAGGCGATCCAGCCGACGATGACGTACGACTTGATCGGGGTCTGCGAGCTATACGCGAGACTCTCGCCCATCGACTTGAGGATCCGGTCGATGAGGGAGGAAGGGATGCCCGGAGCCGAGACGACGCCGGACTTGGTCGCGCAGTAGTACTGTACCAGCCGCGTGAAGTTAGTTGCGATCCCAGGAGGCAGTGTGAACGGAACAGCGCACGGTGGCGGGGATCAGGGTGCCGAGGAAGAAGCAGAGGACGAAAGCGAACAGGCCCTCCTTGATGCGGACAGAGCGAAGGGTCTCAGCCCGCGCGGGCTTGACGAGGGTCCAGACGAGCATGCCGAGGCAGAGTAGAGTCGAGACGGCCTGGTGGACGAGTCGTAGGGTCAGCGATACCTGCCATCAAAGGTAGAAGGAGACTTTGGAACTTACAGCCGCCGCAGTGACAGCGCCACCAACGGCGAACGCATCGTTCAGGTCAAGTGAGGCACCGGGGAGGGTGTGCTTGGCGAGGTCCTGCTTGTCGTGGCCGCTGTCAAGGTCAAGCCGGACGATCAGCGTGTTTTCCCCGTGCCAGCGGGACGCGCACGCAACTCACAACTTGAGCGACCATGCTGCGAGGCCGATCTCGGTGATGCACAGCGCGGTGGTCAGGAGGAAGAAGGTGATACTGTGCATGTTGAACGAGCGGAGGTCGACGGCTAGTCAGTGCTGGCTCCGATTCTCGACCCCGGCCGGTGCTACTTCGCTCGAGACTGTCCTTCGCAGCTGACACATTCCGACGCATGCCTTTATAGTCCGCGTCGACACGCTGCGAGCCCAGTTCAGACGGGTTGGGGAAGCACCGCGTGGTTCCGCGAAGGGTCGCAGTGCAACAGGAGGGCTGGAGGCAGGAGGAGAACAGAGGGCTTACCGAGCCCAGCGGAGATACATGGTGTCGTGCGGCTCGTCTGCTGCGTCCTGGGAGGCGAGTGAAGCGTAGCAGAGAAGCGGGAGTGGCGCATGCTCAGCGTGCAGCAAAGTAGGCGCGGGCTGACTTGGTGGACGGCCCCGGAGACGGTCCAGGGAGCCCCAGCCGGAGAAGGTCGACGGGCCGCTTGGCACGTCAGCGACTCCGCCGAGCGACGGAGCAGACAGCCGCATCGGCCGTAGAGAGCTATGGCGCTGTGTGAACATGACGTAGATCGTCGGTACCGCACCGGCCCTGTAAGCCGAGTCCCTTTTGCCGAAAGACGGGGCAAGATGGAATCGGGGTGAAGCGAACGATAGTTCATTCTTATCCGCCACGCGCCGGCCGTCAACGAGATGGTGTCGGTTTGGATTCGTCCTGTTTGATCGTGTATAGTACGCTTGTATTCAACCTATGCAGAGGCAGTAGCGCGACGAAGCAGTCGGGGCGGGTGAAGATAGCGTCGGCCACGTCGGCGAGCCTGTTCCCCTCGAGTGCGAGCCTCATGTAGAGCACGGATGGCGCTGTCACGGCCAAGTCGAGCCGGAGCGATGCGTTCAGCCTCACTTGTACCGCGTAACAGGTCAAGGTTGCATGATGATAGAGAACAGCCTTGCGACGGCAATTCCGAGCAGGCGACGAGAAGAATCTGGGGGAGGCGGTGCGTTCGATCGCCCGCAGTCAAGTGCATGCCGTCGCCGCAACTGATCGCCCGGGCCGACCGCCGGCGCCAACCCCTGCCCGCAGAAACAAAAGCGCACCGCCTCGACACCGAGCAAACCCAAACAAACTCTCGAGGAGCTGGAACGTCAGCGCACTCGTTGCACCTCTCCCACTCGTGGATGGAAGGTAGCGAGACGCTGTACAACAAGGAGGACGACGAAGAGGCGCGTTCAGCCGATTCACCGCGAACCAGCGACCAATCGTCGCGACCGCTCTTGTACGCCTTCAAGGCACGAGACGGCAGGCAGATCATGCCGTCGTCCAAGATGTTGCTGCCGGCCCAGATCGGCCTCATCGTCTTTAGCACGCTCTCGCATCAACAAACCGATCCGATCGCCGACACCGAGCCAGGGCCGCTCGTCCTCTTGCCGACAGCGCAGTACGCCGTGTTATCCGCCTGTGCGGGTCTCTGGGCATTCCGAACAAAGCGCAAGGCGAGAGCGGCGGGACTCCGACCACCAGCAGCGTCGTCATCGCCCACGACGGATCCGCCGCAAGGCAGGAGCGCGAACGCTGCATCGCAAAGACGCCGCGCATGGATCGCAGGTGCAGCAGTCGCCGTCGCCGAGACGGTCAAGGCGGGACAACTCTCGCTGAAGGGGCCATCCCGACTCGACAGCACCCTCGAGGTATGGCTCCTGAAATCCCTCCAGGCAGGCTCTCTGATGACCGCTAACGTCGCATGTACGGCTGCAGACCTTTACCGTCGCCGCCCTTCTCGTGTACCTACTGCTTCCGTCCTCTCCCTTCCTCCATGCGAGCCAGTGGAGATCTATACCCTCGACTCGCCTGATCATCTTTGTCTCCGGCCTCTCGTTTCTGCTCGCCTTCGTCCTGATCGGTCTGCCGGCCGTGCCGGCGTCGTACGCTATCGGAATGCTGCGGGCAGCTCTCCTTGCTTGCAGCACCGCGCTCGTGAAGGATGGCTTATGCGACCAAGGCAGCGCCGCGCAATTCGCTCAGAACGCTGCTGTCGTAGGTCCCGGCTCCTCTGGCAGGTTGCTGCACTTCTCACTAACGCCTTCATCAATTCTGACAGAGTGCTCTGGGAGTGTCTCTCGTTGGCCTGCCAGCTCTGCGACACCTGGCCCGCGACCCCATCGGGTTGCCCGACCTGCAAATCGTCGCTCAGCCTCTCTGCGTCGCCAGCGCTGCGCAAGTCATGTTCTACGCCGTCCTCCATGCATCAACGAGCGCGGCGACGCCGCTCCTGGCGGTCTTTGCCCGGAACTTCGCTCTCCTCGTGTCGCCTTCTGCGATGCCGGCCGAAACGTCTTGGAGCCAGCGCTGGACGCAACTCTTTGTCATCTACTTCATCGGCTCCGTGCTGGCGTTCTGGATCGACGCCGACCTCCGCTCGGTCTTCTCTTGCGGACGGAGAACTGCCTCGGCGGGACTTGCAGACGAAGAGGATGAAGCGCTCGCCCTCGTCGATTCTGCGGGTCACTCGGCGAGAATGCCAAGCTCTCCACCCTTGCATCGACACCGGGACGACGACACCACCGACGCGTCTTCTACTCAAGCCTCCGTGCGGTCGCGCCTCATCATCAGCCTCCTTCCCTTCCTTCCCCTTCTCCTCGGCGCCGCCGTCTCGCCGCTCTCGTCCCGCCCCTTCAACGCGTCCTGCGCATACCTACCCGATTCGATCCGATCGACGGTCTGCCCCTTCTTTGTTCCGACTGTGGCCTCGAACACCGTCGACATTGTCATGGCCTACTACGATGAGAACTTGCCGGACGCGCAGGGCTTGCTCACGCTCCTCCGCCAAACGCCCTACGTCGCGGCGAGGCAGGAGCGGGTCGTCGTGTACAACAAGGGCTTGAAGTCGGAGCAGGAGATTCGGGAAGGGATGGCGCTGATGGAGGAAGACGAGGTGGTCCCGCTGCCGAATCTTGGCCGCGAGGGTGGCACATACCTGAGCGTACGTTCTCCTCTCATCGACGACGAGGGACTCGGCTCACTGCCCTCTGCCGCCTGCAGCATATCCTCCTGCACTACAATGCGACCGTCTCGTCGCTCGCCGAAGGATGGCAACCCACTCAGGCGCCCGTCGGAGACCTCGCCGTATCCAGCAAGCACCTGCGACGGCGGACTCTCGCCGACATGACCTATTTCTTCCAGCCGCATCTCGCGTGGGGCCTCATTGTCGAGCCGCGCGTCCAGCAAGTCCTCGAAAAGACGGGATTCACCAACTTTGGGCCGAACATCCGCCTCGAGTGCAGTTACGATACCAAGGCTCCCGTCGACATTTCGGTGCGTTTCGCTTGCAGTCTCCGTCACGGTACCTTTCGCTAACTCTGCCTTCGCAGATGATCGAGAGCCTGTACAACATGTTCCGAGGCAAGATGTGCCGCAAGGAGGAAGGGCAGCTCGTACGTTCATTAAAGGTTTCGAGTTGTGGTGTGCATTCATTGACTGATCTCTTCGTTTTTTTTGTCCCTTGCAGGGCGGCTGGTCCGCACAGATGGCCGTGTCAAAACGGCGCATCCTCGACAACCCGTACGCTCGGTACGCTTACGTGTCGGAACTCTTGTCCGCCCCGGCCGGTCACTGGATCCACGACCAATGGGGACCGAACGAGTCGGGCGGGCCTTCGAACCCGGCGTTCGGACACGCGGTCGAACGGGCGTGGCCGGCCATCTTTGGGTGTGAGGATGCCCGGATCGCCAAGGAGTGCCCGAACGAGGAGAGCGCTCCCGAGAAGTGCCAGTGCTTTGACGAGTAGAGCGCGCGCCCGCGCCAGAGCTGGTCGTCCAGCTCCTGTACATCTTTGTCCGTACTATACCCGCCCTCGACGGGGGGCTTCTGCAAATAGATTCGATACCCTCCTCTCCTCCGTGCCTGCCGCGCGAATTCGATAGATGTTGCGGTTTCATACTCTATGTCTCATGCAAGACTCATCTACTAGTCGCTTTTCACAACTGCTCCTTAAAGAACTTTTCGACCTCCCACGCGCCGCCCCACGAGACGACCTGGCACTGGAGGTCCGCCGCGTGGACGTTCGAGGTGTCGGCGATCCGGCGCGACAGCTCGCGGTACATCCGGACAAGAGCGACGTCTTGCCTGTTTTGGGCGCGCGTGCGTCAGCGAGCTGAAATGCGGGTTCTGAGATTTGGCCGATATCAAGGGATCAAGGAACGCACTTGCGGAGGCGCAAGATCGGGCACAGGTCGTTGCCACCGTCGCCGATGTAGACGACCTTGTCAAACTGGTCCCAGCCACCATGACGCTGCATGAACGCCTCGAGTTCGTCACCTGTCGCAAGGATCCCAAGGGCGACGGAATGATCAGCGATTGCAAGTCCGCGTTCGGGCGAATGAAGGGACGAGCGCGTACCCTTGCACATGTTGGGCGAGCAGCCGACCTTGCACGAGTGCTGCGGGCCGTTCGGGTCGACGCGGCGGCGGAGTTCGAGCAAGCCGTCCGAGTTGAACTGGGCCGGGTTGGTCACAATCTCGTCAAACACGTCCGTGACGTTGTAGTGCTGCAAGGTTTTGTTACCCCGAAATTTTTTCGTCAGCTCCCGTTCCTTTTTGCGCGCGCACCCGTGAGAGAGCTCACCTCGAGGATGGTCTTGATGTAGATCTCGTTCGAGTTGGACAGGCAGAAGGTCGTCACTTGCGGGTCCTGGCTCGCCTTCAAGTCCTTGAACGCGCGGCGCATCGCCGGGTGCTGCATTCCGGGGATGGGACCTTCGTCAGCACAAGCGCGATGGATCGAGTCCGCTGCAAGAGACACACTCACGACGGGGAGCTGCTGCATCGAACTGACAACATCCTTCTCCTTGAACCCCTCGGCGTGCAACCGGCGGAGGTGCTCGGCGCTGCAAGCAGACCCGGTCAGTTGCGGGAAGGGACCCTCGTCCGCTCAGAGCTTTCGCCAAGACGCACCAGTTATCGGTCCATTGCATCGACTTCTTGGACTCGCGGAGGGACGTCCGGAGGTGCGGCGCGAGGACCTCAAAGACATAGCTGTCGGAGGGCTCTGTCAGCAGTGGCGATACATACAAACTCGACTCAGACTGTCGTACCGATCGGTGTCCTGGTCTGATTTGTCGTCAGGCGTTCCGGCGGTCAGAGGTGGTCAGAGGTGGGGAGTGAGAGTGCTCGCGCGGCGCATATGTGCTCACCTGCCCATGACCAGTCAAAGTCGGACACGACGCAGACTTTTCTCGGCGCGGCGGACCTGGGTCACAGTGGACGTGCAGGCGAGGAGAAGACGAGCGGTGGAATTTGACAAACAAAGTCAGTGGAGGAAGGTAGGGCGGCTCGAAGATACGGTAAAGTCGTGAGCTCTATCTCTATTGGCTCACATCGTTGTCAGGTTGAAGGATCGTGGAGTGGGCCAGGCGTTATGGCCCTCGTTGTGGTGTCGCTCTCCTCTCTCCTCTTTTTTGCACCGCCTCTGCGGTCGACGCTGACTGGCTGATGACGACCGACAAGAGTTTCTGCCGCTCACACGTGCGCCAGTTTCTGCCCCAAAGGCAGGCAGAGCTTTGCAGCGTTGCGCTGCCACTTTGAACCGGTTCCCCTTACTCCCCCGCTCTTCTATAGCACCTCTACTCATACACAATGGCTGCTCCTCTCATCCTCGGTCTCTGGTACGTGCCCCCAATCCCCTCCCCAGCTTTGCAACAAACGCAAATCAAAGAGTCTGCATCGCTCAACCTCGACTCGTCGTCGGTCAACTCGGCACACGGGACACTCGAGAACTGACCGAACCGACTCGCCGTTCATCCAGGTCGGTCGTCCTCCAGCCCGGTCAGAGTCTCTCGCAAAACACGTCGCCTGCGATCCAGATCACCAATATCTCGGTCAGTCCCCGCTCTCGTTCTCAGACAGTGACGAGCCCGACTCTTTGGACTGACACGACGATGTGCTCGACGCACTCAACAGTACGGTGCCGAGGTCAAGGGCAATGCTCGCTCGGTCGTCACGATGAAGTACCCCGAGTTCGAGTCGGACGACGAGGATGACGACGAGGAAGACGACGACGAGGAGGACGACGACGAGGAGAACATCAAGCTCCCGCAGCTCATCACCAAGGAGACCGTCCTCGCCGTTCTCAAGCCCAACGGCGTGAGTCGCGCCGGCCCTCTTAAAAAACCTTGGGCCGAATCTGCTCCGCTCCGCTCGCCGATGCTGACACGGCTCTCCTCGTGTTTCTGCGCCTCACAGACTGAGCAGGTCTCGATCAACGTCAACCTCGTCGAGGACGTCGAGGTCGTCGAGTTCTCCGTCTCGGGCGAGAAGTGCGTCCCGCTCGCTCGCTCGCGTCCGCCCAGTTCGCCACACTGACTGACTCCGCTTTCTCGTTTCGCTCTTTTCCGCGTCCTTTTCGTTACATTTGTGACTCGTGTCAAACTACAGCGCCGTCCACCTCGTCGGCCACTACATTCGCCAGGAGGACTTTGACGAGCCGCCCTCGTCGGACGAGGAGTACGACTCGGAGGACTTTGACGAGGACGACATGTCGGACGACGACATCTCGGGCCTGATCGACATGGACGACGACAGCGAGGTCGAGGCCGAGTCGAGCCGGATCGAGGAGATTGAGGAGGCCAAGCCGTGAGTTGTCGTCGTTTGCCGGCATCTTTTCGTGTCGACCGCTCTGCTCCGCTGCGGGCCGACTCCGGCCTACAGGTGCACGGCTTCGTATGCGCGAGCCAACGACACTGATTCGCAAGACTATTCTTCCCTCCTCAGGTCCAAGAAGCGCGCTGCTGTCGAGGAGGCCCCCGCCGGCGCTGACGACTCGACCGCGTCGCTGAGCAAGAACCAGAAGAAGAAGCTCGCCAAGAAGCAGAAGGCCGAGAGTGGCGAGGCCGTCGCCCCCGCTGTTGCCGCTGCCGCTGCCGCTGCCGCTGCCGCTGCCGCTGCCCCGGAACCGAAGAAGAAGGCCGAGGAGCCGAAGAAGGAGTCGAAGAAAGTGCGTTTGGGTGGTGCCGCGTTCCGATCTGCGGTCGGCCCCGACTCGGCGAGTTACACGGCAGCTGCTGACAGCGGCAGTCTTCATGCGCACAGACTACGGTCCTCGCTGGCGGTCTCGAGGTGACCGACGTCAAGGTCGGCGAGGGTGCTTCGGCCAAGAACGGCTCGAAGGTCTCGATGCGCTACATCGGAAAGCTCGAGAACGGCAAGGTGCGTGACACGGTCGTCTCTCGTCGCTTATGGTCGTGCATACTGACGCGGCGTGACCATCTCCTCAACTAGACCTTTGACTCGAACACCAAGGGCTCGCCCCTGACCTTCACCCTCGGCCGCGGCCAGGTCATCAAGGGTGCGTGAACGAGGCTCTCGATCCACTTCAGCTCACTCGGAGAGCATGTGCTGATGCACCGTTGTGGTCTCCTTTCGCTCAGGCTGGGACATGGGTGTCGCCGGCATCAAGGTTGGCGGTGAGCGCAAGCTTCGGATCCCGGCCAAGCTCGCGTACGGCTCGCAGAAGATCGCCGGCATCCCGCCCAACTCGACCCTCATCTTTGACATCAAGTGTGTCAAGATCGCATAAAGCGGGCGCGCTCTCAGCTGCGTGAAGGCGGAACTCCAGAAATACGGCGGCCAGTGCGGTGCCGGAATCTGATGTGCGGTAGTGAGGCATGTGCAGCTTTTTCTTGACTTGAAAACCTACACGTACAACGCAACTCATTCTCCTTGACATGGCGAGAGGCAGCATGTCGTGTTTTCGGCGGTGAGACTGACTCGAGCGAGCGTACCAAGGCGCGTCGCAAGAGGAACAGTGTACAATTGGTTTGCAAGCGCAGGGGCGCGGTAGTCTGCCGGGCTGTAGCGCTGCAGAGACGGCCAATGCGGCGCGTCGGACCCTGATCTAGAGGAACCGTTTCCGTTCGAGCACCTGATTGCTGCCGCCTCCGACGACGTTCCCGACCCAATCAGCGAGCCCGCCTCCGTTCGCGCCCGCCGACTTGCTCGTCAACCCTCTGGATCCGGCGACGGACCGCCCCTTCGCTTTCGGGCTCAGCGGCGGGACGCCCGCGTCGCTGTGGTACCCTCCGAGAGGGTACTCCTGCCCGCGCGTCAGGGCCCGCTTCCTCAACCGCCACGCCTTCTCGCCGACCTGAACGGCGACCGTCGCTCCCGCCGCGACGAGCAAGTGGAAAAAGACGCCCCACGCCCAGACGTAGAGCGAGACGAGCTGGCCGACATATTTGAGCATGATCTTGCTCGACAGTTTCGACGAGCCCGAGGTCCGGATGCCGAACGAGTAGGGCACTTCGGGGAGGTGGGCAGGGTGCGGCGATTTGAGGAGGAGCTCGAGTGCGATCTTGAAGCCGGACGGGTTGATCGGTTTCGAGCGGTGCAGCTGCAAAGCCGTTACGCAAGTTCAGCTAAGTGCTTCGTGGAGCGTTGTGAAGGGACTCAGCATCAGCTCGAGGCTGGGCTCACCTGATCTCTCGTGAGACCAAAGAAGCCGGTCATCGGATCGCTGGCGCTCGTTAGCGGTCGCGCGAGCACCCTCGCGCCCCAAGAAATGATTCGGCGGTGCAGCGGCCAATTCGCTGACATCGAGACACCCTCTCCGTATCGGGTCCCGAGTGCGAGAGGCGTCTCCGGCGACAAGGCGTCAAAAAGAGGTTGAACGGCTTCGGGCGGGTGCTGCGGGTGAAGAGAGCCGTCAGTCTGGGTCCGTTGGGGAAGCACCCGTCTCTCTTTTCGAGGCATACCTGCAGATCTGCATCCATGACGATCATCTTTTGCCCGCGGGCGCGCTCGAACCCGCGCAAGACGGCCGAACTGAGCCCCTTCTCGTCTGTCCGGACGAGCAACTCGACGTTGTGGCCTTCGTCGCGCTTCAACCGCTGGATCTCCTCGACGGTTCCATCTCTCGAGTTGTCGTCGACGATGATGATCTCGGTCCCTGCCGGGTCGCGGACGGCCGCAAAGACGGATTTGACGAGCGGGGCGAGGTTGTCGCGTTCGTGGTACGCCGGGACGATGATCGAGCTGTGGATCTGGTCATTGTCGGTCGGCGCGTCGGGTGGAGAGTACTTTGCCGACGTGGTCGGGTGGTATAGAGTCGCTGCCGGTCTCAAGAGCAACAGCGACGCGACGAACGACGCGGCAAAGACGGCGGCGAGGTGTTTCGGCGTCAACGCGCTCGCTCCTGTCCGCCAGCGCATCCTGTCCAGTCCAAGTAGATGTACGGTCTCGCGCGTGTCCTAGAACTGCTTCGTCGCGAAGTCGCTGCGAGAGTCTGATCGCGCCGGCGACGCGGAAGCCGGCGTTCGGCGTTTTCGGCTTTCCGCGGGGACACACACTATATCCTGATGTCTCAAGTCGCCTTACTAGCCTACTCGCCGCTTACTCGAACAGTAGCTCATTCATTGAAATTGGCGGGAAAATCTGCGTCGACTTCCGAGGCATCTCGAACCAATGGACGTTCGGGCAAACCCGGACAAGCGATGCTCTCCGAGCGGACCGTCCAGGACTCTCATCCGGATGGCAGCAGGGTCGCCGCAAGCTTCGCCGGCGCGGATGCCCGAGAAGATGGCCCGCTCAACCGACTCCGAGCAGCCGCTGCGCCTCGCTGACTTTCACGTTGCACGGGCTGCTACTCGGTGTGGTAGAGTAGAGACATCGAGTCTTTGTCCCACGTCACACCTCGTTGCGGGTCATCCAGGTGCTCGCGCGGGTAGAGGAAGACGTCGCCCATCGGCGCGCGCTGGAACTGCTCCGGCAGCGTGACGACCGCCTCGTCTCGTCTCCGCTCCTCCATGTCGGCGTGCATCCGAGCGTAGTGCTTAAGGAAGTCCTCCTGCATCTCGTCGTCGAGGTAGCTTGGCAGCGCGTACGCCACTGTCGGTACGGGCGCCTCATCGTCGGCCTCTGTCGCCTTTGCGTCGCCAGCTGATTCCGTCGCGTCTTCGCCATCTTTCGCGTCATCCCGCTCACCTGCCTCGCCATTCGCCTCTGCGTCCTTCCTCGCCTTCGCTCGCAGTTTCCGCTCCTTCTTCTTGCGGTTCTGCTCCGCCTTGATCGCTGCCGGATCCCGAGGCGGCTTGGCCTCTTCCTGCGCCCGCTGGAACGCCTTCGCCGCCTTTGCCGCTTCCTGGTGCGTCTGCTCGAGTCGCAGCGTCTCCTTGTTCGGAGCGCGGTCCCACGGTGCCGGCATCGGGGACAAGACGGCCGGGAGGATGTACCACGGTTTCGGAGATCCGAGCGCCGGGAGCGAATGGGGCGTCCCGACGGGGACGGGTTGGAGCATCCAAATCAGGTCCATGAGCGAGACGCGCGTCTCGTTCGCGGCGGGTTTGGCGGCGGACGACTTGGCAGCGGCGCGGGAGCCGCCCGTTCGAGAAGGTCGCTTCATGATTATGGTCGAGAGAGGCGTTCTCCGCTGCTCAAGTGAAGCGTGTCAGGATGCTGCAGCCTGTGGTCCCTATTAGCAGACTAGACGAGCGCAAGGGCCATAAAGCTGGCTCATTGGAGGCAAAGAGGCTCTCGCTTACCTTCTACGTCGCTTCAGGAGGTTGAGGAGCAGCAGCCGAGACCAGGGCAGGGGACCGGGCTTCGTGTGATCGCCGAAAGGTGCTATGCAGGCAAGCCTTCCGTCCGTGACTTCCGGACTTCTCGAGATGATGAGAATCAGCACGGAAGCGAAAATGTTTTTGGCGGCTGTCCCTCGGCTGCTGCGGATGCGCGCCAGGCAAGACGGCTACTCCACCAGTGTGAAGGTTCTGGCAACAACACCCGCGTGGCGCGTGGCTTGCAATTCTCCCCTACCCATGAAGGGCTAAACTGCGAGGAAGATTCGGCTTCGAGCTTCGCTGCAGCGCGCTTTTCAGGGTCCGCGGACAAGCCGGACGCTGCTTGGACAGAATCTCCGTACGACCTCGGTCCGCCTTTGCTTGCCCTTCGGACGTTCACAGTACCATGAGCAGCCCCGAGCGCGTCTTGTATCAGCCGGACCAGCGCTTGGCGCCCTCGCCTGGTTTCCCTCAGTGGCCGTCGGTCCACGGTGTCTGGGCTGATCCACGAGATCTGTTGCTCGCGTGTCAGCTTGCGGCTCTACGCTTCGGCTTTTCCGACCTTGCGCTGGACGAATCGACGCCGACAGAAAACGACCTCCAGATTCGATGCAACCCCATCCGATTCGGACGCGAAGGAAAGACGTGTCGGACGGTCTTGCTCACGGCGTGCAAGCTCGAAGGCGCAGGGTGGCAGGTTGTCAAAGCGCGGATCAAACAGACCGGAGCCCATGTCGATCACTTGGGCATGGCGCCGACCTTGATGCAGGTGAGAGTCGCATCCGCAAATGCCGCAGCCCTTTCTTTCTTCACTCGTTCTGACGCCTGCCGTCGACAGGCCCCATCACCTTCTTGGTCGCATCTGGCTGTCGGCCTCAAGCTCCCCTCGATCCGAGCTGTCCTTGATCTGGAAGCGACGCTTCGGGTCGAAGCCCGGTTCGCGAACCGCCACCTCCTCACGGAACGCGTCGTCATCCCGGGACCTACCTGGTCAAAGTCTCGCCTGATCATTACCTGCGAGACCGGTGCCTCACACTGCTCGTTCGAAGTCGTCGTCGACCGGGTTCCGGGCGTCGCAAAGCAGTGGCTCGTGATCAAATCTGAGCTCAAGCATACTTGTACGGGTCGCGCCCAAGATCCCTCCGCATACCTGCTGCGGTCTCTCCAGTTCTTCGTAGGTTGCGACCGAACGGCATACCCGTGGCACCATTGGATAGCTCGCTCACACTGCCGTCACAGGCGTGTACACCTGGCCGTGCTGCGCCCCAGCTTCGAGAACGGTCCAAAGCGCCGTCGCCGGTTCCCGCCGAGGTTGCTGTCGTAAAGCGCGAGCGAGTCAGACGAGTACTGCCCACTCTGGCGACACCGTCGTCGCCAGCGTCCGAATCCGACATGAGCGATGGCGACTCGCTGCATGTCGCCCAGATCGACAAGCAGGGCGCAGCGCCGGCCGCGCCGGCCCAACGAGCCCGCCCTTCTGACGCAGAGGGCGCCGCGATTGAGGCCGTGTCTATGGCAAGCGCGGCGGTCGCCACGGCCCACGATTCTTTGGCGTCGGCAAAGTCGCGCCTCACTTCTCTGCACCAGCAAGTCAGAGAAGCACAGCAGCAGGTTGCGCTCGCCGAAGCGCGCCTCGACCGACGCAAGGACCGTTTATCAGCACGCTCGCGCAAGCTGAATAAGGTCCTGGATGGATCAAAACGCAAGAAGGTCCGGGCGCGCGAGGAGTAGAAAACGGAGCAGACTGGCGCAAAAATGTTGGCCTAAGTCGTGTGGCCTAAGTCGTGCCTATTGCCTCGAGGATCTCCATCATGACCACTCCCGCGTCCGCGATCTCCCGACGGGCAACGCGCGCTTGCTGTTCCTTCCAAGAGATCGTCGCCTTGACCTGCTTCATATTGCGCGCCACAACCGCGACAATGACCTTACAGACCTCGTCGTGACGGATCGAGAGCGGACTGAAGACGTCCCGCGCAACTCCCTCGATTTTTAAGAGTGCTGCGGAGATCGTCGAGGGCGACCTGTCGCAGCTCAGGTAGCTCGAGAGGGTTCACGAGCTGGTGGACTGATGTTGGCGAGACCGGCAGGGGAAGGGAGGGGCGCTAGCCGAAGAGCAGTCGTAAGCTGAAGTGCCGAGAGGAGAAAGAGCCAACGTCGAATCATTGCCGAGGCGAGACTTCTGCGACGGGACTCGAGATCCGGATGGTAGGAGCGATATGCTCATGGCGAGACGGGAGGGTTGCGAGTTGCGTAAGAATACAAGTTGGCATGCTACATCGCGTGCTCTAGGGCGAATGAGGGAGCCGCGGGGCCGTACAAATCATGGTCGCGGCGCGAACATGGTCTGCAGGCTGCCCTTGCCGTCGTCGGCCTCGGCACCGTCCTCGCCGGTCGGAATCGCTCGCGGCGCCTCCGGGTCGTACTCGAGCGGCGTGTTGAGTCCGACGCGGTTCGCGGTGGCCTTGATCCGCTCGTCCTGGGTCATGTCGTGAGTCGGGTTGTACCGATCAACGAGTTCCTGTGCGAACGCCGCGAGTCAGCTCGACATCCAAGCGTGTCCGTGTCACAGTTTTTCGCGCTACTCATGAGTACAGGCCAGCTCACCTTGTGGATCCTTCGGGACCGGAGAAAGACGACCATGTTTTCGACATCGCGTGCGAACCGGCTCGCGTCTGTCGAACCGGCCTCGATGCCCCGCCCGCTCTCAAAAAGTCTTCGGAGGTGTTGCGGGATGCTCGGCGACCGTCCTGTCCGGGGGTGGATCGACTGTGAAGCGAGATGATTCGAAGTGGAGGTGAGCAGAGTGAACAAATTGCGACGAATGGAGGGCACGCACATTCTTGGCGAACTGCCGGAGCGTGGAGCGGTACAGTTGAGGCAGGTTGCTCATTCTGGATGGGCGTATAGAGTGGGAGGGGAGGGGAGAAGAGTCCGACTCGCCAGAAAATTCGCGGCGATGACATTTCTGATCTCTCCTCCGCCTGCTCTTCCGTTTGGTGACACCTAGCAGACCGGTGCACACCGGCGAGACAGCTTCGCTCTGTGCGCGACCCGCTCGGTCTCGTGACTTTGCCCGCTCCGCTCTGACTGGTCCGTCGCGCGCCTCTTCTCCGCGGCAACTTGTATTTCCATTCAACCGGCACGCCTAGCCAGCTTCGAAGCGTTCTCGCAGACGGAGAGGCCGACGCGGTCTCCGATTCGCCGCAATCGTTTAAACGCTGGCCCGAGATGCCGACGCCGGTCGAATTCGTCAGCGGCAGCGCCGGTACCAAAACGCACTTCGTCTGCACATTCAAGGCGAATCTTTCCGACCTTCCACAACAGCTCTTCAGCTCGAAGCTTTCCGACCCGCCGCTGAGGGGACGTTGGGCGTTCGCAGTCGAGAATAAAGATGGAGTGGTCACGGTCGGCTACAACCACGGCGTGCTCCCGGTGGGTGCGCTGGGCCGTAAGGTGTCTGTGCACCTGCGTCTGGAAGTCATGAGCGGAGACAAATTTAAGGATGCCCGCTCGGAGAGATGGGATCCTGGGCCTGCGCCGAGACGCGACCCGGAGTCGATGACGCCGTTCTCGGGTTGGTTTCTCACGCTGGATCTCGACAAGATCGCCGAACGTCAACCTTGGTTTAAACCGCTCGCAAAGCAGGTCCAGACGTACCGCCTGACGATGTCGCTGCGTCGCACACCAAAAGCCGAACGGGCAGACGCGGCGTCTAGGGCAACCAGGAGAGCCTTGCTCGCTGCAAGTAAGCCAGTCTTGTCTGTTCCGACTATGGAGACACAATGTTGATCTGGCCACTCATCAAGCTTCGGATCCGGACTCTGTACGCGCGCCGAAAAACGTCTGCCTCTTCTTCCCGCGCGATGGTCACCTCGGACATCGCATTTGGACGACCACCGCCTTCCTCGAGGAAAGTTCGCCCTACTTCAAGACGATGCTGGACTCGGGTTGCGTCGAGGCGATCCCGAGTCGGTCTAAACGACAGCGCACCGAGGACATCAAGCCAGATATCGACTTGACCGACGACGGAGTCGAGAAGGACTGGGACGATTCGGACGACGAGAACGACAACGCAGTCGGACCAGCGGACGACGAAGAGTCTGACGACGATGACCGCGACTTTCAGCGGATCACGGTCCGAGAATTCGCCTCCTCGACTTACCGAGCCGTCCTACTGTACTTGAAAACGGGCCACATCGTGTTCGCCCCGCTGCGCTCCTCCTTCCGCGAGCCACATACCGACGATCAGCACGAGTCTCGTGCGGTATTCCTCTCCAACTACGCCGAGAAGAATCCCAAGCTGCCTCTGCCCGCTTCGCCGAAATCCGTCTATCGCCTCGCCCACCTCCTCCAGCTCCCCGATCTGCAGGACCTCGCGCTCGACTGCATCATCACGCACATTTCGACCGCTAACGTCACGTACGAGCTCTTCAGCCCTGTTTCAATCGCCTATGACGAGGTCCGGGAAGCCATCGTCGACTTTGCCGCCGAAAACTTTGCCGCGGTCAAGGCATCGGACGCGTGGAAGGAGCAGCAGGAGAAGGTGGACCGCGGCGAAATACCCGGCAGCTTAATCGTATACCGCGAGCTCCTGTCGGCGGTCTTTGAAGCGAATGCAGCGAGTTGAGCGGGATCGGAACATGCTTTCTTGATTGTTTCGCGTCGCCACCGAAGTGTGGAAATTGCTGCATTGCGCATGACTGGATGAGAGTGTCCGCTATCGTAGGATTGGGACCATTGCGGCCACACGCAGGCACAAGAAATTTGTAGGCCTCTTGCGCCCCTTCAATATCGCGCTGGCATCAATCTCTTCCGACGCCTGCTCGCGGCTCTGCTTCGCAGCAAGAAGCTTGACGGAGCCGACCAAGCTACGCTGTTCCGATCGCTGCGCTCCTGTTCGACGTCGCATCCGCTCGCTTCATTCTCCATCAACACCAATCTGCGTCAATCACATTCGCACGCGCCGATCGGCATGTCGATGCCGGTAGAGCTCGTCGAGAGCAGCGTCGAGAGCGACTGGCGGATCTCGTGGACGTTCAGAGCGAACCTCGCCGATCTACCCGACGGAACCTTTATGGGCCCAAAACTGCAGGGGCTGCCGCTCAAAGGAACGTGGCAGCTGAGGGTGTATCGCAAGGAAGGTAAAACCAGATTTGCGTGTAATTACGGCTCGCTGCCGTACGGTACTTTCGGCGACAAGGTTACCGTCGAACTGCGCCTCGACGTCGTCCATGGAGGTCTAGCGACGGAGATACGAAAGAGCACCTGGGGACCAAAGTCCTCGCCGGACGTGAGCGCGGCGAATGAATCGAAAACGTGCACGAGTTGGGCCATGGCAGCAGACATCGACAAGTTCGCCGAAAAGCAGCCTTGGTTCCAGCCGCTCGCTGCGCAGCCGCAGACGTACCGCTTGACTGCGTCGCTGCGCAACTGCGCAGCTTCTGCGACGGGGGACGATGTCACCCGTGGGGCACGACAAGCCTTACTCGTCACATGTGAGGCCGAAGATTTCCCCTCAAAAGTGCATGCTGACGACGGTCCCGTAGATTCCGATCCCGACTCGACACGCGCGCCGAAGAATGTCTGCCTCTTCTTCCCTCGCCAGGCGACGGTCGGTCACCGCCTGTGGACGACCGCCTCGTTCCTCGAGGAAAGCTCGGCGTACTTCAAGGCGATGCTGGCGTCTGAGTGCGTCGAAACGATCCCTGGCCGGAGGAAAAGGCAGCGCACGGAGGACATCAAGCCGGACGTCGATCTGACCGACGACGGAATCGAGAAGGACTGGGACGACTCGGACGACGAGGCGGACAATTTACTTGCACCAGCGGACGATGACGATGACGACGACGAGGACGACGACCGCAAGTTTCGTCAGATCACGGTTCGAGAATTCGCCTTCTCGACTTACCGGGCTGTCCTGCTTTACCTGAAGACGGGTCACGTCGTGTTTGCCCCGCTGCGCTCGTCCTTTCACGAGCCACGTGCCGCTGATCAGCACGAGTCTCGGGCCACCTTCCTCGCCGATTACGCCGAGAAGAACCCCGAGCTGCCTCTATCCGCTTCGCCCAAATCCGTCTACCGGCTCGCGCACCTGCTTCAGCTAGCCGACCTCCAAGCGATCGCGCTCGAACGCATCGCCGCCAGCCTTTCGACACACAACGCTGCCTATGAGCTCTTCAGTCCCGTCGCAATCGCTTACGACGGGGTCCGCGAGGTCGTCATCGATTACGTCGTCAAGCACTTCGGAGCCGTGCAGGAAGCCGAATCGTGGCGGGAACAGCGGGACAAAGCGATGCGCGGAGAGATTGAGGGCGGTGCGGTCGTCTTTGCCGAGCTGCTCGCGGCGCAGTTCAAGGCGCAGTCGAAGTTGTCGGGCTGAGGAGTACTTGCGTAAACGCGGACCGTTCGGGTGGCTTTTTTCACGACCATGTAGTAGCACGCACTTTGACCTGCCTCTCGTCTCATACCGGAGTTTGCTGCATACTGTGAGCTTGTTACGAGTGAGCGAGGAGACGGATTGATCGGATGCTGGCCGTGACATTTCGTCTCGCTGCAGCACGCGGGACCCTCTCTGTCCCTTCAATTTCCTCCCTTCTTGCTGTTCGGACCGTCGCGCTGCTCCACTTCTCCTTCCACAAGCAGCAACGAGCATCGCGTCTGTCTGTGCGTCGCGCCTCTGCTCGACCGCTTGCCAGTCTATCGAGTATCCGCCGCCCCTCCGTCTCGTCCCGTCTCGCTTGCCCTCCGCTCTGCCACGCACACGCATCGCCAGGGACGATGTCGACGCCGGTCGAGCTCATCGACCACAGTGCTCAGACCGACTTTGAGTCGCACATATGTTGAACTTTCAAAGCGAACCTCGTCGACTTGCCCGCGGCAACGTTCTACACTCCAGAGATGGGCGACATGCCCATCCGGGGACAGTGGCAGCTCAGAATCTACCTCAGAGATGGGCGAGTCAAGATCTCCTGCCACCACGGCAAGCTGAGTCCGGCTGCGCTCGGCAAAGACGTGACGATCGACCTTTGCCTCGAGGTTCTCTGCGATGGACTGCTCAAGGAGATCGCGACCAAAGCGAGGCACGAAGCTGCGCCAGACATCAACCCCAAGAGTTCGAAGCCGTACACAGGGTACAGCGTCTCGCCCGATCTCGACAAAATCGCCCAAGAGCAACCTTGGTTCGCGTCGCTCGCGAAAGAACGCCAGACGTACCGCCTCACTGCTTCTGTACGGCGCCTCGACCCCTTCGCCAAAGACGTTGACTCTGCGGCGTGTCGCAGGGCCTTACTTGTCGTTTGTGAGTCGCTTCGCTCGTGAGACCATGAGAAAGGCGCAGCCCGCTGAGTTCGACTCCTCCAGCTTCGGACTCCGACTTGTCGCCGGCAGGGAAGGACGCCTGCCTCGTCTTCCCGCGAGGAGCGTCAGACGGTTATCGCCTATGGACGACTGCCACGTTCCTTCAAGCTGCCTCCGCCTACTTCCAGTCGATGTTCGCCTCCGGATGCGTCGAGGCCGTTCCTGCTCGCGCGAAGCGGCCCAGACTCGAGGCTCTGCCACCACTCGTCAATCCGCAAGAGCTCGACCGAGCTGGCAGAGATTGGGACGACTCGGACGACGAGACCGACGAGACCGACGATTCTTCCGCCTCGGCCAATCCAGCCCATGCTATCGATGATGGCCAGCATGACCGAGGACATTGTCAGATCACGGTCAGGGAGAGCGCCTTCACGACCTATCGCGCCGTGCTGCTCTACCTCAAGACGGGCTACATTGCGTTCGCCCCGCTGCGGTCTTCCTCACGTGCCCTGCACCCAAAGAATGGGCCGCATCCGCGCGGCGACTTTCTGACCAACTACACCACCAAGTACCCGACTCTACCGGCGCCTGCCTCGCCCAAATCCGTGTACCGACTTGCGGATCTCCTCGAGCTCGCCGATTTGCGTAAGATCGCGCTCGCAGCTACAATTTCGAGGCTTTCGCCCGCGTCGATTGCATACGAGCTCTTCGCCCCCGTGTCGATCGCGTACGAAGAGCTCCGCACCGCTCTCATCGAGTACGCCGTCAAGAACCTCGACGCCGTGCAGGGGACGTCCTCTTGGAAGGTTCAGCAGGAGAAGGCCGCCCGCGGCGAGATCGATGGCAGCTCTCTCGTCTTGACGGAGCTCCTCGCTGCGGTCGTACAGGCGCGCAAGGCGAGCTGAGGCGCGTGATGCGGCCGGTTCGCTCACCGTCGAAAGTTCCTGCCCCATCGCATTTCGGAGAGGAAAACGTGCATTTGGGATGTCGAGACTACAAGGAGAGCGTGCAAGTCGAGCGCTCGAAATGTTCAAGGGTGAGAGTCTGACGTTTGAGCGAATTGCAAAATTGCTGCGGGATGGTCCAGTCGGGACATTGACCCCGCCCGTTTCTTGTTCTTCGAGTCACCTGGCTTCCACCCTGTTGCTTGCCCATCGCCGATTTTGCTCGCTCGTCCGCTGTAGTGGTACCTGCGCGTCCGACTTGACCTGCCTCTGCGACGAAGTGCCTGTGACGGTCGCTCGAGTACTCTTCCGAATCGCCACTCTCTCCCGAGTCCTTGCGTGTCACTAAACCACGCCCGAAGCGAGCTCTCCAAGCTGCACAAAATGCCTACGCCCGTCGAGCTTGTCGGGAGCAGCACCGATACCGGGTACGAGTCACGCATGTCGTGGACGTTCAAAGCCAACCTCGCCGACCCGCCCGTGCAAAACTCGGACAGCCCGGACTTCGGAGAGGTACCGCTCAAAGGATCTTGGCGACTCGGCATGAAGACCGACGTCCAACTACACCTCGAGATCATGATTGACGGTCAGGCAAAGGAGATGTGGAGGGCCTCATGGGGACCAGAACCTGCGCCCGACCTGATCCCAAAAACTTCGATGACCTACGGCGGTTACGACTTGGTTTGGATCTCGACAAAATCACCACAGCTCAGCCGTGGTTTTCGTCATTTGCGCGACAGCTCCAGACATACCGCTTGACAGCGGTCCTGCGGAGATCGGCGAGCTTCACGCAGGTCGGTGAGCCGGAGGCGCTTCGTGTCAAACGTGCCTCATTACTGGCGGGCGAGTCGCAGCCTGATCTGCGCGTCCTTTCGAAGACGCCACGAGTAACTCTCGCGACAAATTACAGCGTCCGACAGCGACTTGATCCCGACGAGCAAAGACGCCTGCCTCGCCTTCCCTCGCGCTGGGACAGACGGTCTTCGCCTCTGGACGACCGCCGCCTTCCTGAAGAAAGTCTCGCCCTACTTCCAGGACATGTTCGACTCGGGTTGCATCGATACTGTGCCTCGCCACGCCAAACGCCAGCGCAAAGTAAACGTCAAGCCAATCATCGACTTGACCGCCGACGACGACGCGGAGGAGAAGGACTGGGACGATTCGGACGACGAGACCGACGCCTTCTTCGCTCAGGCCGGCAGCTCACAGCCCGAGGATACCGAGCTTGATATCGAGTACCGCCAGATCCCCGTCAAGGAGGCTGCCTTCACGACCTACCGCGCCGTTCTGTTTTACCTCAAATCGGACTACATCGCTTTCGCCCCGCTTCGCTCCTCGTTCTTCACCCCGCATCCGGCTGACGAGTACGCGTCTCGCACCGACTTCCTCGTCGGCCATGCCGGAAAGACACCGGACTTGCCCCTACCAGCCTCGCCCAAATCTGTTTACCGCCTTGCGCACCTGCTCGGCCTTGAGGAGCTCCAGAAGCTCGCCCTCGCGTCGCTCGCCGCCTCGCTGACCGTCAGTGGTGCCATCTCCGAGTTGTTCAGCCCGGTCTCTATGGCCTACCCTGACCTGCGCAAGCTCCTGCGTTCCTTCGTCCTCAATAACTTCGATGCAATCCGCTCCGACCCGGCGTGGAAAAGTCAGCAGGCCAAGGCAGATCGTGGCGAGCTCGAGGGCCCTGCGTTGGTGACGATGGAGTTGTTGATCGAGTTGGCGAACGCGAAGAACTCGGGTTGAGTGGGGATGTCCCGCTTGAAATTTCACGCTTGCATTGATTCTCGAGCGATAAGCCTCTACCGACCGAGGTGGACTTCGGTCGCGCTTTTGTGCCTAGAAGAGGTGCTCGCTCAGATGACCGAAAGAGCTCAGCTTGTCTAGCCTTTCTTTTGAGGAGGCTGTCTACTGCTGCGACTCGTCGCGACCCGTCACGCCGTCCGGACCTCTTTCGTAGCCGTAGCCTCGAGCGATTCCACCCTCACGACCCATCTCGAGCTGCGCAGGCGCATCCATGCCGAAGCGCGGTTCGAGACCCTTGTAGGTCCGCCCGGCCATGTACTCGCCTGCGGAAACAAACGTCGAAACGTCAGCTCGATACGACTCGTGCCAATAGCAAACAAAACGCACCGGCTGCCGATCCGAGAACGCGTGCGACCGCCGAGGACTGATCACGAAGTGCGAGCGCAGAAGCTTGCGACGCGAGCTCGTCGGCATCTGCGGAACTCGAGCAGGAGATCATGAGTCACGGGATAAGACCTCGAGCCAGCTGTATAGACGAGTACTCACCCTTGAAACCTCGCTGCACATACTTCTTCGGGTGCCTGTACTGTCCGGTCGCACTCGAAAAGACCGGCGCCTCGTCGTCCTCGTCGTTCGTGCCAGCAGCATCAGCGCCATCGGCAAGCTTGCCCGCATCTTGACCGAACGTAGACGACTCGAGCAGCTGAGAAAAGTCGAGGATATAGTCGCCGGTCCAAGCTTTCGTGGTGAGCGCCAGCTCGAGTTCGAAGGGCGTGACAATCGGCCGCAGGAACTCCTGCAAGCGCAGGCACGGGCCATATCAGCGAAAGAACTCCTTTAGCCAGCGAGTCGCCGCTCTAAGGACCGTGCTCGCTCACCTTGGAGTCGACCATAGAGTTCTCGGGGCAAGCGACGAGGACGAAGCATTCGACTTCGATGAAGTTGGCCAGCTTTGCTGGGTTGAGCTTGCCGACAGCGACTGTATAGCTCTTCTTGTGGTGCGAGGCGATAAGCTCACGCAGATGCGTGATGAGAGGAAGGTAGGCGGCTGTCAAGGAAGTGGTTGTGTCAGCTCTGCATGCGAATGCTCCCGCCTGAAGTGCATGTGGCACTCACCGACGCCGAGCGTTCCGACAAGGATCCCGATCACGTCGGCATCCTTTGCCTTCTCGACCGTCGCATACCGCCGCATCAACATCTTGTTCGTCCGTGCGCTTTCGAGTCGGGATGTTTTGGATGCAGGGTCGTAAGACCAGACCTGCCGGTGCGTCCCGCGGTCAGGCTTCGCTTTTTCGGTCATAGCGACGAGACACCACGCACGCGACACCGTCCATGAGTTAGCAAGAGGTTGTTGAGCGCTAGGCTCTCGCCCCCGATCCAGATCAAAGCGCAGTCGTCGACACTATCGACCCCGTCCGGCAGCTCGTACCGCGCCGTCGAGCGAGGAATTGTCGTCGGTGGTGCAGGCACTTCTGGTTCGAGGTCGAAGGCGAGCGGCTCGGTGTCGCCATCGACGTCTGCTGCGTCTGAAGCTTCGCCGGCAGGAGCTGCGGCGTCTGAAGCGAGCTCGCCCTCGGCTACTCCTTCTGTGGCCGGCGCTTTGCCCTTGCCGTTCTCGGTTGACGACGATCGACGTGGAAGAGCAGCGTCTTGCGCCTCGTCAGTCGAAGGCCGGGCGTGTGAGCGCAAATTCGCGCGCTTGTCGAGATGCGAGAGCACGAGCGGGATAGAGGCGGGCATCTGGGACCGCAGAGCGTCGGCGACGAGATCTGCGAGTGAGAGAGTCGATGCCCGTCAGCGGCCAACTTTCGTGATCTAGCCGGCGAGCGACCAACAAGACGAACGGGATTTGTGCGCGTACGCGACATCGTACAAGACAATGATCGCTTTGGGCGGCTCCTCATTGAGACTGGCCCGACTCGTGCTCGCAATCGAGGAGGCGGCGTGGTCCGGGTCGATGTCGCGCTTCGTCAGGACGTAAAGGACGGGCAATCGTGCGGTGCTGCGACGGGGCCAGTCAAAGTCAGCTCACTCTGAAGCTCTCGGTCGATCGCAACGTCGGTCTCACGGCGACAAGCAGGTATGGCCGTAGTGGACGACAAAGTCGGCATCGACGTGTTGCGCAGCGACTTCGTCAACACAGCAACTGAAGGCGAGACGCAGGATCAGCCTTTGCACTTCCATTAACGCCGCCAGTCTGCCCCACCTTCCGTAGGTCGTGTCTGCGAGCACATAGAGCTCCTTCTCCTTCGGCAAGCGGTCCCTCAACGCGCGGTAAACCTGGACTGCGTCGTGCAGCTGCTCGTCTGCGAACTGAAGTCCGATCTGTGTGATTTACGAGGTCAGTCACGTTGGTCCTCCCTTGCCCGCTCAGCCGTCTCGCGCGTACTGACCCTCTGGTAGCCTCCTCGTTCGATTTCAGCGAGCGTCAAGTCGACTTCGTATGCATGTTCGAGTGCGGACGAGTCGGACGCAAGGGCTTCCGGTTCGACGTCGATCGTTTGCAGAATCGCATCTTCGCCCGAGGGGGCGACAGATGGCGGCGCTTGCTGTGACATAAGCCTCGCCAGCCGAGTAGCCGACAGGTATACAGTCTACAGAGTTGTCGCCCGCTCGTTTCATCACTTTTCGCGACTTTGCGCGGAAGCGAAAAAGTCATCGCGATCTGCGGTTCCAATGGATTCGCCCCGGCCGTATCATGGTCGTACCGTAGAACCACCTGCTGGCACTCTCTGTCCAGACTGAGCGACGCAGGGCGCTGGGCATGCTCGCTCTGTCTTAGTGCGCAATCTGCCGCCCCCACTTCCGGTCCTTCGCGTCTCCGAGCAACGCGTTGTGCCCGCTGCGGCGTTTCCTCTGACGGCTTGCTTCTGCTCAGGACCTCATGGTCGGACCTGCACGCGAAATGCTAGTCAGCCTCCCTTAGGCGAACGGACGGCTGGAGAACGGCTCAGAAGTCGGCCGAGTAAGTGGCCTTCCGGCGTCGTCAACCACAGCCGACTGTTTGCTTTGCACGATCTGCCTGTGCATCCGGATGGGCGGACCTCCATGGAGGCGGAAAAAGACGGGGAGCTCGTCGAATTGGAGCGCGCTGTCCGTGGTCAAGGCGGCCAACGTCGACTTGGCTTCGCCGCCCATCTCGTTCTCGCTCACGCTGAGAGGAATCAGGACATCTGGGATGCGGTTTGTAGATCTACGGCTCCAGAACGCAGTCAGAGCTTCAGCGGGCTGACCAGTTCCGCTGAGCGACGAAAGAAAAAGGGTCACGAACTCACGGCTCCGTCCGCGACACCGGAATCGACCGTTCGGTCTCTAACATTTTGACTGCAGATGCACCTTCAGGCCGCCTGTCCTTCAAGCTGTCGCAGCGCAACATGTGTAGCGATGTGCCGGATCAGCGAAAAAAGAGCTGCGGACGTTGATGGCCCGGCCGGCCTTGCCGACGTCCCGGGATCTTCGCAACTCTTTTCGCAGCATTCCGCAACGAATTCTTTCGCTCTCCTCTTCGCCTTGGCCACTCTGCACCGCTACCGTGATCTAGCAGACCGTTGTATACTGCTCAGCGAAAGTCCGTTGCAGTCCGAGGGAGCGGTGCTGAACGGACGGAACTCGGCCCCTCCGGCCGCGCCGCTCGTGGAAGAGATCGACGAGACTGCGACTGTCGAAAGAACATTCGCAGCTCCCTCTCTCGCGGGAGGTCTTACCCCCGCCGATCAACTTGGTCGTACGCAGTCTGGACGGCGACACAGCGAGCTGCCTCACACTCGACTCTCGCTGCTGCTCGCAAGGAGGTCCCGGGAGCTGGGACTGGTCAAAGTCGACTGCCTCGAAAGGTGCTGCGGACTCTCGACTTATCAGATCGCGAGCGGCAAGAGGGGGAATCGCCGAGAATGGCCGCGGTCGCTCGCGCTGCTCCGCCGAGTCGCACCGGTTCTGGCCACCACTACATGCATAGCACCGCACGGGCGCCGTATGCCGTGCAGCACGACTATGACTACGACTACGACTTTGATTCGGCCATTCCGGCCCAGTACGCCGCGGCGCCCGGACCGTCAACGTCGGGAGCGCTGAGTCCCGCTGCAGCTCTCGTCAACTCGTGGCGGACCAACGCAGCCGCCGCACTCGAGTCGGATCCGTACCACCAGCACCCGACAGACTACTACAGGCCTCAGTCTCCCGTGTACCCGGCGCAAACGGGTTACTCGCACCGTCATCGGTCTCCGAATCGCGGACCGAAACCGACTCGATCGAGCCGTCCTCCGTCCGGCTTGTCGTCTTCGAACGCCGCTTCTGGGTCTCGCTTGTCGCTCGATCAACAGTACGGATACCCGCCTCAGTCTCCCGCGACGACCGCCGACTTTGTGCCGTCGTCGTCGAGTCACCGCGCGCGCGCGCAGATCGCTGCCGGCGCTGTTCCGCCGCTGCCTCCACCCGTCCCGTCGTCCTCTTCGCAGCGCAACCATCACGTGCATCCGTCTGCGGACGGCGGCGCCAAGTACTCGTCTTCGCACGCAGCCACTAGTCGATCTAGCGTCTCGTTGTCGCAGCATCCAAACTCGTCGAGTCGAGCAGCAGGTTCGCGGTACCACCACAGCGCGCGGAACGCGTACGACGCCGACTATGACCGCCAGCTCGCCGCTGGCCCTGCTTCTGCCGCCGGCGCAGGGACTGCTTCGTCATCCTCTCGAGGCTTGTTTGACCCGCGAGGGCAGGGTGCAACGGGAGCGGCGTCATCCTCGTCGCGGCGACTACCCGGGGCAGCTTCGTCTTCACCTCGTCGCGGGCAGGGCGAGGAGCGTACGCGTCCTCGGCACGGCTCATCTACGACCTCGACAGTGTCACCGCATCCTTCGGCCGCGTCGACCCTCCATCCCCCGCCGTTGACTTCCGTACCTTACGCCGGCGCCGGCGACGCACCGCCTCCTTCTCCTCGCTCGGCGAAACGCAATGCTGGAGCCGGCGAACGCGCTTCGCGGTCCTCAGCTGCAGCGGATGATCGTCGACCTGCACGATCGAAGCGAGAACCGGTGCAGCTCATGGACCTTGGACGGCGAGCCGGGACGGACCGCGGAAGTCGCCTCGAACCGGGTCAGCACTCTCACGGGCGCAAGACGAGCGACGCCAAGGACAGTCACGAGTCACTGGAGAGCTTGCAGACCGATTTCAGCGGCCGAACAAAGTCGTCGGGCGCGGCGGGCGGTCGGCGCCGAAGGAGGGCCGGCGCGGACGGCGAAGGCGAAGACGGCGAGTTCGAGTCGGGCCTGGCCGGGTTGGCTAATGCTGCCGCTGGAGGAGCCAGCAAGAGCCGGCAGCTGTTCGACCCGCGCAAGGACGACCCGATGCGCTTTGCTGCGCCCCGCCCTGGCAGTGTCGCCTCTTCGACGACGAAGCACGCGTTCCCGTCCGGCCTGACCGGCTCGACCTTCACGCTACAAACTGAGTCGGTCATGAACTTGCCCGATACATCGGGCATCGACGATGCGGCGTCCGGTCATGCGCCGGCTCCGACCTCGTCGAGCCACTCGAAACGGCCTGACCACCCGATCCTCGCGGAACTGAAGAAGGCGTACCGAGGCATTCTCGAGCTCGAGAAGAAGCTGCAGGACGAGCACCGCAAGGTGACGCGCGAGGCCGAGCGGGACGCGGACGCTGCAACGGGACAAAATGCTCCCACCGCTGGAGGGGTCAAGATCCAGGGTCAGGGGAAGAAGTACGACGATGCGTACTGGGTCAAGCTCGCGAAGGCGCACAAGCAGTATGTCCTGCGCCCCTTCTCCAAAATTCCGGCGAGAGCTGACTTTCGATCCCGCTCACAGGCTTGCGGAAGCCCACTATTCCTTCCTCCAAATGGCGCTCGACCCGAACATTCCCGCCGGTCTCCATTCTCTCCCGCAACGATACAATATCCCAACTCGCCTCTGGCAGGTCGCGTTCCACCAGCTATTGGAACGAATGCGCCATGCCGTTGTCTCTTCGCCACCGCCTACCGGCGACGATCCGAACGAGGCGAACGTCCTCGACCACCTGATCGAGTTCATCCAGTTCGCGTACACGCACTACTCTCAGCTCTTCGAAGACCCCGCCGTGTCGGTGTTCCGCGCCGCTTGGATCGAACAGCTCGGCGATTTGGCGAGGTACCGCATGGCCGTCGCCGGCCTCGCTTCGCGCGTGCATGCCGCCCAGGACGCCAGCAACGACCTCTCGGCGGAAGCGCTTCAAGGTCGCGAAGACTTGGGTGACGACCGAGCGGCTGCTCCTCGCAGACGTCCAGCCGACGCTGCGTCGATCGGGCAAGCCGCCCTGAACGACTGGGACCTCGAGGAGCAGGAGACGTGGCGGGAGATGGCGCGTGAGTGGTACGCGCTAGGACTCGCCGAGAGTCCCGGCACCGGTCGTTTGCAGCATCACCTCGCGCTGCTGAGCAAGGGCGACGAGCTCCGCGCGCTGTATCACTATACCAAGAGGTGCGCCCCGTGCCCTCGTCTCGAGTTGCGAGCGGGTCGGCTGACATCGAGCACTTCTTCTCGACGCAGTTTGACGACCGCGCATCCGTACCTCTCGGCTCGGGAATCGATCTTGCCGCTTTTCGAGGAGGAACACCAGGCTCGGCGAACGCAATCTGACGTCAGCCAGCACGAGCTCTTCGTTCATCTGCACGGCATGCTCTTCACCAAGATCTCGCTGGACGACTTCGAGGACTGTCTTGAGCGCTTCCTCGAACGGTTGCGACAAGAAGCGTGGTCTCTCGAGAAGGCGGCCGAGGGTCTGACGAGCCCGCACGACGCGGAACCGGGCCTGAGCTTCGCGGACCGCGACTGGTGCATGCTCGGGATCATCAACATCGCCGCACTCATGCAGTACGGCGCTGAAGACGGCGTTCTCAAGAAGTTGATGACGCCCGAGTCGGGCGAGACGAACGAAGGCGCTGCTACTTCGGCGTCGACAACGAAGCGTCACCCGCACTCGCGACAAGCCCGCCACGACCGTGCTCGTGACAGCTCTTCGAAGTCACAGTCGGCGCCACAAGCCTTGATGCTGAAACGCGGCGATGGCGAGACCGGCATCACTTCTCCTGCCTTGCACGACAATATGGATGACGACGCATCGGAACTCGGCGCGGAGGCCGACGACGTTGTCAAGCGACTGCAGCCGGCGACGTCGATCGAGCCCGAAGACGATCCGCTGCCTTTCAAGCTTGCTCAACGCCTGGCGTTCTCGATCCTCACGACCCTCCTCGACATCCCGTTCTTCCGCGCCGGCCACGAGGAAGTCCCGAATCCCTACGTCACCATCCTCTGCACCTTTTTGGCCCACGTTTCGTACCATCCTGAAGCGATGCGGCACCTGGAGCGATCCGTCCCCTGGGAGGCGCTCGCTACTCTGTTCAATCGCATCTCGCCCCCGGTGGAGATCCGCCTCGACACGCCTTCGAAACTCGTCGGCGGGAAACCTTTGCCTGAGGACCACTGCCTGCGCGGAATGGAGTGGGCAGGTCGGCAGCTCTTTGGTCGTGGGTACTGGCGCGAGCCTCGGAGTCGGTCGGCTGCCGCTTCACCTGCCAGCGGACTCGGCACGGGCCAGGGGCCGCCGATCGAAGGAATCGAAGGCACGACGATTCGTATCGAGAACGAGGCGGATGCCCTGCGTTTCGACCTGGCCGCGCTGCAAGGAGCCGACCCGCTGGCCGCGCGCCTCGACGACGAAGCGGACGACTTCCCTATCGCTTTCAGCAGTACCGCAGCTATGCTGGCTGAAGGTCGCTGGCGGCGACTCGCGATCTGCGCGGCGTGGCTCGTTCGGAACGTCCCAGGGTTCGACTACAATCTACGCGCCACCAACGCTGGTCAGCGATTCAGCGTCTCTGGTGCCCTGCGAATCAAGGTCGCGCGCTGGGCCCGCGAAGACGAGGACGCACGCGAAGCCGAACGCCTCAGTCGCCTCGCTCTCGAGGACCGCACGATCCCGTCCGGCGACCTGCCGAGCACGGACGACGACGAGAGCGACGAGGAAGACTTCGAGGACGAGAACGACAGCGACGAAGTCAAGGAGCTCAAGGTGAGGATCTGCGTGCCCCTTTTGCTTCGCGCAGCTTAAGCTAACTAGACCTCGATCGCTTTTGCAGTCGAGACGCCGTCAGCTCAAGTCGATCATTCGACAGGCTCGCTTGGCAACGCGTGCTCCGCGTGTGTCAAAGTCTGGCCGCAAGGCGCGACTCGGCAGCAAGGCAACGCCCGTGCCTCACGTCTTCCCGGGCTACACCGTCCTTGTCTTCGACACCAACATCCTCCTCACTTCCCTTGGGCTGCTCAGCGAGCTCGTCGCCGCCGAGTGCTGGACCATCATCCTGCCCCTCGCCGTCATCACCGAGTTGGATGGCCTCCGGCGGAATGACTCACCCCTCGGCGTCGCCGCGGCCGAAGCGATCGACTACCTCGAACAGGCTGTTCGCGGGTACTCTCGGTACCTCCGAGTCCAGACTAGTCGCGGCAACTATCTCAAGGACCTCGCGATCCGTAACGAGGCGATCGATTTCGGAACCGGGCCGGAGACGTCCACGCAAGACTCGGCGCGGTCGCTCGACGACGTCATCCTGCGCGCGGCATCGTGGCAGAAGGAACACTTTTCGAACCGACTCGCGCTCGTCAACCCTCGTGCCGTTGCGGAAGGTCGCAAAGTCCCGTCGGACACGGTCCAGGTCGTTCTCGTCACCTTTGACCGGAATCTCCGGCTCAAGGCGAGCGCGCGAGGCGTCGAGGCTACGGACGAGAAGGGTCTCAAGAAGGCGATCGAAGCGGCGCCCATCGGTTCGGGAGGATGATAGCGCTGTTCCCGCTCGATCGTCTTGCCCTCCCTCGCTAGCGATACGCCCTTATCGCACCCTGACAGACTCGCATCGCGGCGAGCTCGGCGCCTCGAGTCGGACGTCGAGACCTCGTCTGCCCGCTGTCATCGGCAGCCGCAGGCCTCACCTCGGGTGAACCCGCCGACGTTGACGCGGAAGTCTCCATCAGCTCGCGTAGTCTCGACCCTGTTCCACGGCCTCGAGTACATCATGTAACCACTCTTCTTGCTCTCCGTCTCACAAGCTACGAGCACATCGGACGGTACCGGTTTACAGAATCTACAACGACAGTTGAGGCTGGAAAGGGAGTCTACAGTAGAGAGGAAATACAACGGTCGTCGTTCACCTTCGAGACCGCTGCCCATTCGACGAGCCCTCGACCACGTCGAAATAGCTCGGCGGTAAGCCATACATCTCTTCGAGGCGCGTCTCCTCTGCACTGTCTATGGTCGGCGAAGATGGCCCGTTCTCTGCAGGCGGCGCGGTCGTGATCGAGGAAGACGGGCCTGCGACAGCCGGTTGCGCGGGAGGGCGTGAAGGCGTAGGCGGCGTTGAAACCACGCCTGAGCCGGACGCAACCGGTTTCGGAGAGCTGTTGGCAGCTGCGGGAGCCTGGATTGATTCGGTCCCGCGCCGGAGCAGGTCCGGCTGCTGCGGAGCTGGATAGTCGGGCGGGCTGAGAGCCGCAGCAGCAACAGCCGTGGTGGCCGCAGACGCAATATCCGTAGATCGAGCTCCACCGGAGGTGGCGAGCGGGCGTTGTCGAGGCGGCGTCGTCACGACCTCGAGCGGGATGGCGATCGAGGAGAGGTGAGTGGACGGCGTCACCGAGACGCCGGCCGAGTTCGGCATGGTCGGTTGGCTGTGAACATTCTTCGCGTTAGTTCAGACATGGCCGAGGAGGCGATTGAGGCGACATACTAGAGGGTGATGCAGAGCAAGTAGGCAACTTGGAGGTTCGGCGCACGAAAGGAAGCCGCAAGTGACGGCATCTGCGAAGAGACGCATGATAGTCAGACGTGGATGCAGCTCGCACAAGTGCTAAAGCGAGTAAATAGCGCCCAGAAAAGCGATGGTACAGTGCGGAACGACAACAACTCACCATTTTCAGCGCGCCCGAATAGATGATTTCGTACGCTTCGACGCCGTCTCGTCCTCGGACCGGTCGTCCTGTGGTCCCGCCGATCGCGACCACTCGTTCGGCATGCAGGACGATCTTGTCGTGCGTGTTGGCTGTATAATTCTCAAACTTTACGATCAGTGACCGTGTCGCGTGCAGCGAGTCCCGACGCCGAAAACACGTTCGACTGGACTCACTGAGCCCTTGAGCGGTGACAAGAGTGCGCTGAAGCAGAGAGACAGCGATTGTGGCGGGGGAGAAGCGAGCGAGACTCGCAGCGTCCGAGCAGGTGAGCTGTGAACGCGTTGAACACACGAACCGTTAGCGACAACGGCGCTCATAGCGCGCAGGTTGGAGCTCGATTCGGGGCTGCGCGCACCTGCACTTCAAATTCGAGCAACTCGCCGTACGCCTTGACAAACTTTTGGGGTCTCGGCACCCTCCCTTCGAGCCTGACCCACCCTCCGTTCCGGATCGCGCTGCTCTTGAACAGGCTGCCGCTCTTCCTCAACGCGGTCCTCGCGACATACCTGCCGCGTTCGGTCCACCCTTCCGGGTCGTCGAGCGACGAAGGCGGCGGGTTCGCTTCGGCGAGGGCGATCTCGCGCAACGGCGACGCCGAGTACGGGATCAGTTGCCGCGGGACAAACACGATCGGGATGATCCACCTCTCGTTGAGCTTCAAGAGGCCCGTCCGACCGAGTGTCACTTTGAGGTAGTACCGACACGAGCCTTCGAACCCGGTCAAGGCGGCGCCGGCACCTTGTTTGACCATCGCCGAAGCGGACGCGGTCGTGCTCGCGTCGAGCATGAACGACGGCGGCGGCCTGATCGGTCTCGGTTCGTACGCGTGGCCCGTCTCGGGCGAGTGCGACAACCGCGCCGGGATCGTCAACCGGAACGGGAGGGCCATCGACCCGGCGAGTTTGCCCGTCGCGGAATAGTCGCTCGCGGAGGTCGAGTTGCCGGGAGGAGGCGCGGCGTGCGCGTGGCCGGTCGAGTCCGTTCGTTGCCAGAGGACGACGCTGTCTTCGAGGAAGCAAAATTCGTCCGAGACGGGGTGGCGCCCCGAAGCGTGCGCTTTAAAGACGAGGGTCCGGACGATCCCTTTTAACCGGATCCGGACGTGCGAGATGGTTTCCGGTTCGCGCAAGACCAACCCGAGCGAGCCCTGGATCGTGCTCGCGGCGTCCGGTTCCTCCTGGACGACGACGATCCGGTCCTGGCCGCGTTCGTCGAGTGCGAGGGTCAGCTTGCCCGATTTCGATTCGAGCCGGCGCGGTCTCCTCGGCGGCAACCCGGCGTGCGTCGCCGGGTCTGCGGGTGGCCTGCGCGAGTAGCCAGGCAAGGCGTCGCCGTCTGGCTCGGTCGACAAGTCGCGGTGCGTCGTCGGTGGGTCGGAGTCTGTTGGCGCCGAGTCGAGGCTGGCTCTGACTGAGTGAGACGGCGACGGGCCGATGTAGTGCGCCGATGGGTTTGCGACTGCCAACGTTCTCGACAAAGAAGGGGGCCCGTTTGGAGTCGACGAGGCTGAGACCGAGTGGGACGCGGCTGCTGCGACTGAAGCTCGGAGTCGTTCCGAGAGGGAACTGCGGCGCGAAGATGGGGTCTGGCTGCTGTCCCTCGCTTCTTGGATCGCCGCCGTGAGTTGAGTTCTGACCGAGGTCAAGATCGAGTCGACTGCCTGTTGTCCCGTCTAGAGTCAGTTCTCGCTTATCTGGGAACACGGAGGGGTGTGGGGCCCGATACGAGAGAGTGGTCGTCGCGACTGGTCTGGCGACGCCAAAGGGGGGACTGACTGTGAGGGCTTCATCTCGCCGTGACATTTCTCCAGTGCTGCAGCAAGTGTAAGGGCAAGGGGATCGAGTGTGCGGCAGGATGGAGTCATCAGCTGACACTGAAATCGACTCGACTTGAAGTCGTGGTTCCTCTCCCCCGCACTATAGCCGCTCTATTCCCCTCTCCCACAGAACCATGACGACCGCATTGCCGACCAAGCGGATCGTGTCGCGGCACCACCTCGAGTTGTGGCTAGAGTCGGACGCTCATCGCCAGGTTCAACACTTTGTCGACCACCTC
Source organism: Rhodotorula taiwanensis (assembly GCA_002922495.1). Classification (NCBI taxonomy): domain Eukaryota; kingdom Fungi; phylum Basidiomycota; class Microbotryomycetes; order Sporidiobolales; family Sporidiobolaceae; genus Rhodotorula; species Rhodotorula taiwanensis. The sequence goes on from PJQD01000013.1 coordinate 143,135, forward strand.
AACTCGGCTACAGTCGGAGTCAAACTCTCGGACGACATTCACGTCGGAGCAGTCAGTCTCCCCCCCCACACCTCTCGAGGCATGCGGGAAGTATGACACGATTTCTCCTCCTTCGCCGCGCAGAATGTCCAAGCGATCCTCGACGTCCTCGACGACGTCAAACAGATCTACCACGACACGCCGCCCGTAGACAACGGCAAATCGAGGTTCGGGAACCCCGCCTTCCGCACCTTCTACGACAAGGTCGCCCAGGTGAGTCGGAACCTCGGGGCGAATGGACCGGCTGCTGACCGGCAGGGTTCCCCCCCGGGTCACAGCGCTCTCAAGAACTGCACCGGAGGATACCCAACCTCGACGAACGGTACGTCGCCGAACTGGGCGTCTACTTTTGCGAGAGCTGGGGGAACCGGACCCGCGTCGACTATGGCTCGGGAATGGAACTCAACTTTTTGTGCTGGCTGTCAGTCCCGCTCGCCCACCTGCCAGCCGCCTGCATCCGTTCACGCAGGACCTCGCTTGCTGATTCCTCGGATGCACTCAGCCTCTGCCTTGAAAAACTCGGCGTCACGGACGAGAAGGACCGGACCGCCCTCGTCATCAAGGTCTTCTGGCAGTGCGTACCCCTAAGATCGTCCGCTGCCGTGCGAGATGCGCCTCTGACCGCCTGGGCAACCTCGCACAGATACATGCAAATAGCACGCTTGCTCCAGACGGGGTACTGGCTCGAACCGGCCGGGTCGCACGGCGCCCAAGGCCTCGATGACTACCACTTTGCCGTCTTTAGTGAGTCGGCTCCCGGCGGCTCGAACCTAGCTCGCGGCATCGTACCTCTGCAGTCAGTCAGAGGTCGTGCTGCGTGCGAGCCTGCTTGCCGACGAAGCTGACTCGTGTTACCGTATCCGCGTGCGAGCAGTCTTTGGCTCGGCGCAGCTCAAAACGCACAAGCACCTGCGGCCGAAATGTATCCACGACGACGAGATCCTCGAAGAGTTCTCAAAGGACTACATGTACCTCGCCTACATTCGGTACATCAACTCGGTGCGTTGGCCGCTCCCTTTCTCGCGCAGGACAGATTCACCCTCGAAGTCCTGCTAAACGTCCCCGTTACGCCGAACGCCCAGATCAAGACGGCGTCATTGCGGTGGCACAGTCCGATGCTCGACGACATCTCGGGCGTCAAGACGTGGGACAAGGTCAACTCGGGGATGCTGAAAATGTACCACGCCGAAGTGCTCGGCAAACTCCCCGTCGCCCAACATTTCTACTTTGGCTCGCTGCTGCCGTTCCCCGTCGACGCCGACGCCGATTCGGAAGCGGCGAGCGCAGAGGACCCGGACGTCCACGTCGACGAGCACGGGCACCTGCACGTCCGTGGTGAGGCGCAGTTTGAGGATTGCTGCGGGATCAAGGTCCCGGCGATCTTTGCCGCTTCGCAAGAGGCGCACCAGAAGGGAGTCGCGGCGGGAGGTGGGGCGTTGAGGCCGCTTGGGGGCCTTGCGGCGGCCGGAGGAGGAAGTGGTGCCGTCAGGAGGATCCCATTCGATTGAAACGCGGGGAGGGCGAAACGGTTTGCGACATGGCATTCAGCTCCGCGGGCCTTGAGGACCGGTCGTTGCGCATTGCAAGCTGTTCGCTCTCTGTTACCTTGGCTTGGCGGAAAGAGCGCTTGTTACGGTGCTTTGCAGGGCGCACGTGCTGGAAGCGGAGGAGTCTCGGGCCGGCCGGAGCGAACTCGGTTCTCGGCACCGGTCGCGCTTCCATAGCGTCTATATTCCGCCTGCTTAGAGCGAGAGTAGCTGCAAGCTCGAAGGCTATCCTCTGGGTGTCACGGATCAGCCATAGCGCCCAGTCCGACCGACGGCCATCGGCTGCCACTGACAGCTGACTGGGACCGAACGCCGAGCGGGGGGAAACGGGGCTCGAGCGCGTTTGATCGCCCGCTCTGATAAGGCAGGACTCGACTCGAACTGCTCCCGATCAAGATGGACGACGCGACGGTCCGGCCGAGCAACCCGTTGGAACGCGCGATCTCGTCGCAGCCGCCGCCGCTGCCAACGTCCGAACCTGCAGCACCGCCTTCCGCTCTCGCGCCGACGCCCACTCGACGCGCCAAGCCAACCGCGACGACGACGACCGCATCGAGGCTCTCGTTCGACTATCATCAGGGTCGAGCAGCTGCGCAAGGGAGGCGAGGACCGAGTTCGCCGTCGCCTTCACCGACCATGACGAGGCTGCCCAGGTCGCCTGCTTCGCCGACGATGGCAGGTGCGGCTCCTTGGCGGTCCCCACCGCAATCGCCGACCTTGCCTCACTCCCCGAACTCGTTCTCTTCGCCGAGCGTGCGACCACCAGCGTCGCGTCGCAACTCGTCGAGTCCGACTCTCGTCCGAGGCAGCGGCGGCGGCGGCGGCGGCGGCGGCCACCCTCACGCTCAGAGCATCCGCGAACAACCACGCGAAGAGGACCTCGAAAAGTTCGAGGACCTGTGCCGGCGGTTGTACTACGACAAGGACCCGACTGCAGCTCGCCAGGTCGACCAGACGCTCGCAAAGTTGCCGGCTGGGTTCAGGACGACCTACGCGCGCGCGATGGCGACGATCCGGACCGCGTTCCACCGCGACGAAGAAATACGCAGACGGAGAGAAGTCGAACAGATCCTGGCGACGTGCGAGCCGGCCGCAACAATCAAAGCCGCGATCGGTGTCTCGCCGCACTCCGACTCGGTCCCGGCCATGCGGTCCGCTGCGGCGAGGCAGGCTCGCGGCCACCGCCTGAAAGCGTTTGTCCAAGCGAACTGCGTCGAGGCGATGCCAGGCACGCACCCGTTCTTTCGCGGGCTGTTTGCGGCGCTGTGGGTCCAAGCGAACCAGGCCGAGGCGCGCTGCGTCGAGTGGGAAGTCGACGTCGCGGTCTTTACGGAAGCGGGCAGCGGCGACGCCTGGGCGCGCGATGCAGTCGAGATCCTGAAAGGGGTGCGCTGCTGTTCACATGTGTTCGGCGCGAGAGGTGCGATTGACGAGTCCTATTCTGCGCAGGCCCTCGGCATGTCGGAGCGAATCAAGTCGCAAGCGGCATCGACCTACGCCGACTCGACGCGAACTTCCCGCCTGTCTTCCGCCCGCTCCGAGACGTCGAGCGTCCGACATTCGCAGCCCGTCATGTCGAGCGCAACGACCGCTCCGGTCGTGTTTGAACGACCGGCGAAAAAGACTTCGGGACCACCGCCGCCAGTCCCTCCGCACCGCGGCAGCTCGGCTCGCCACCGGGCGCCGAGCGACCCTTTTCTCGACAACAAGGCGCCTCAGAGTGATGTCGGCTTGCACGCTGCTGACGAAGCAGGCCGCGTCGCGATCGGGTCCACTCCGTCGTCCACGTCTTTGCTGCCCTTACCAAGTCCCATCTCCCCACTCGCATACGACGGAGGCCTCTCTTCTCCGACGGCTTCGACACCTTTCCTTCTGTCCACACACGCGCCGGCTTCTCTTCCGACGACGCCGCTAGCTCGCTCTCCACTCGGTTCCACCTCCCACCGCCCCATCCCGACGCCGGCCGTCGCCCCTGAATTCCGCGTGTTCACTCTCCCTCCTTACTTGACCAACCCCGAGCTTCACGAGCTTCTGCGACTCTTTCCGAGCTTCATCGGTGCGCCGGTCCGCCGAGCGGCTGCGAGCGCAATAACCACCCACGAACTCGAGACGAAAGTCAGCGCCGTCGTCCACGGCGACGTCTCGAACGGTTCCGCTGGCGGCGGAGGAGGAGGAGGAGCCAGCGAAAGCGCGCAGTACATGCGCAACGCCGGCTGGAAGGGCACGCTCTGGCAGCGGTTTGTCCTCTGGCTCATGCGCCTCTTCAGACTCGCGTAGCCTCTCTTCGTAACTTCACCACCCATTGCCGCCACGCCTTTGAAGAGTCGCTTCCCGACGCGCCATGCCAATTCAAGAGGACCCGACCCGCAACGAAGATGAGAGGGAAGAAAAGCGATGCAGTTATGAAAAGAGAGGAGCGGTATGAAGTGTGCTACAGCGGCGGCTGGTCCAAACATCCAACGGTAGAGGTACAGGTGAGGGAAGTGAAAGGAGTGAAAGACGTGTCTGCTCGCCGTGGAAGAGCGCTTCGACAAAAGGGAGACCCGAGAGAGATATCGTACAACCAGGGGAAGCGTGGGGCATGAGTGGAAACAGCAGAGATGGAGAGCGGTCGGGAAACTGGAGGCGGCTCAAGCTGTCGCGGCTGATGGACTGTTGGCCGGAGTCGGCAAGCGGCGACGCAGGGCGAGGAATTGGACTTCGACGTCGAGAGGCTGGGGAGGCATCTCTTCGACTTTCTCCTGCAGCGGGTTCGAACGGTCGGTCAGCAAGAAATCCTCGCACGTGTTCACATTGCTACGGAACGCACCTTGACGACAGTCCAGAGGCAATCGAGCGTCCACTCGCAGGTACCGCGGGAGCCGAGCGCATCGCGGAGAATCGTCCGCAGCTCGTCCTCCCAGAACACCTTGAGCATCTGAACCGTGTGATCGGCCCAGCTCTCGACGCCGACGGTCCCGTGCTGGACTCCTTTCCACGCGGGATGAGGCATGGTGACCATCTCTGAATCGAGGACATCCCACGAATGGGCCGAAGCGCGCAAGGACGCGGCGGTCTGTCGAGGTGTGCGGGGATGCAGAGGTAAGGCGAGGAGCTGGCGCGCAACCTGCGGCTTGAGTAGCCCGGTGCTGACGAGCCTTTGAATGGCTTTGCCGAGGAGCCGGATGAGGTACGACCAGATGTCGGCGTTCGCGCGGATGATTGGATTGCCGTTCGAAGAGGGACTGCTGCTGCCTGTTCCGACGGACGACGGAGTGGCAACGTTGACCGAGGGGGACGTGGCCGACGCTTGTGCCGCCAGCGCCGCCTCCTCCGAACGCGCAATGTACGCGAGAACGAGAACGCCGCCCGGCTTGTACTCGCTCGCGCGTGCCGACAAGAACGACATCATCTCGCCGTGAGCGATCGTCGCAGGCGCGGTACGGTACCTTCATATGATTGGTGCGTCAAAGGTCTGAGTCAGCAACGTCTTAAGTTTCGAGGAGAAATGCAAATCGTCCTTACCGGCGCGCAGTTTTCGGCCAGTGCAGGCACATCGCCGACCATCCGGCGCTGACGGCTTTCCGAGGGAGTGCCTGGATACCGTGCGGTCGCGAAGCAAAGGCGGAGAAGACGCGACCTTCGAGCGGAAGCGCCGTGCTGCTGCGTTGGCCGGCTCGCAGGTACGAGTTCGGGTCGTTCTCGAGGGTCTGAGCGAGGCAACGAAGGTCGGAAGAAGGCAAATCGACGTGCGTGACTTGGTACGAGACCAGCTCGTCCAGGTCGTGACTGCTTGGAGACGATGGGCGCCGCGATGGATGGCCTTCGGAACCTGCGGGCGTCAAGTCGGCGTCGAAGGCGGTCGCTTCGCGCGCAGCGAAGTGATCGAGGAGGGGTCCCACGAGCCCGCTCGAACGCGAATTCAGTGCACCGTACTCGGCGAAATGCACGACGCTCTCGTCCTCGGGCTCGAAGGGGATGCCCGGAGCGTATTTGGCGAGCAAGGCGGCGAGCTTTTCGCGAGTCGCCATGGCATAGCCGCCTCCGGCAGCGGAACCCATTAGGTCGCAACCGCCCCACGGACGCTCAGCTTCTCCGTCGCCGTTCGCGTGGAGTCGATGTCCAGCGGGACTGTTCGTTGACGGCGCCGCGACACTGCTTCGACGAGCGATCGACTCGGCTCGCCCGCCCGGAGAGGAAGCGATCCCGCCCGGAGAAGAATCGGCACCAGCGACGAGGCCGCTGTACCCGAACGAGTCCTCCCGTTTCCGCATGTAGTCCGCGGCGCCCTGTGCAGCACCCGAGCCGTACTTGGCACTGAGTACCTCATGCCAAGCCATTTCGGCCGCACCGGATCCATACAAGTAGCTTGCGGCTGACTGCACATCGGGCGGAGTTCGAGGAGCGCCCGAGCTGTGTACGACTGAGGCGGATGAGGTCGAGGCGATCGAAGGCCGACGGGTGAAGGCGTTCGCCTCCTCGAACGAAAACTCGGAAGAGCTGGACGGCTTTGGAGACGAGCCGGCGCTGACTCGCGACAAGACGTGCGAGCTGGGGACGGTGTCCGTGACCGCCGGGATCCGCGGCGGTAGCAGGGTGCCCAAAAGCGCGTGATCCGGCATGAAGGCGACGGTTCCGTTCACCGCATGAGGCGTCGAAACAACCGTAGTGGCTTCGACTGAAGATATCGTATCGTCCGTATCGTGCGATTGGATGGGAGGTCGACCGCCCATGTCTGACGTGGACGATTCCGCCACTGGGGAAAGACCGGGAGGCGAGGTCGGGAAAGGAAAGCCGACCAGCGAGAGGCCGTCAGGACTGGCTGCCTGCTCGTCGGCCGACTTGTACGAGCACGTCGAGAGCGGAGAGGGCAAAGCTGGTGCATACGTGGGACGGGGTGGCGCTCCCACCGGCGGGGGCAGGAATGGCTTCGCGACAGGCAAGGCGAGACGGCCCGGACTTCCCGCCCTCGTCGACCGCTGTACCGGCTGACGTGCGTGCACAGGCGCGGAAGCTGCATGCCCGGAATGCTGATCACTGTTCGTCCTCGCCGACTCTACCCAGCGCGCCAAGCGCTCGGCGCGGTCGGTACCGCGAGCGCTCGCGTGTGCTTCGCGCTCGACCGCATTCGACGCGGAGGAGGTATCGGGATAACTCAGAGAGCTGTAAGGGTTGACAGCAGCTCCGTCCGTGACCGCAAACGTGCTGAACGAGCCGGCGAGCGCGTTGACAGGGTCGCCCCTCGAGTGATTTGACGCGCTTGTCGGGCCGTTCGACTCGGACACAGACGACGACGCAATCATACCCGAGTCTGAGCGCGAACGGCGAGCGTCCTGCCCTGCCGCCTCGTCGAGGCTTTTGCTCCTTCGCCGAGAGAACGCGGGTCGACCCCCGCTCTGCCCCGAGAGTCGCCGTACGGCCAGGCTCGCGGTCTCCTGCGACGTCGACTTGCGCCTGCTGGCGATTTGCGCCGGTTCCGGCTCCGAGGTGGACGAGGTGGCGGACGACGGAGTGCGCACGTCGAGCCAGGCGAGTTCGAGGCGGAGGGAAGCGACCATGGCGTCTGACAACGGTCGGGCGACCGTAGTTCGGCTGGGCGACACCGTGTCGGCCATGTCGCACAGCACGGAGAGGCGGGGCTACGTTGAGCCCTCGTCCGCGGTCGCTGTCGTCGCTGTCGGAGGCGGCGGAGTCAGCGCCGACACTCGGGAGAGGACGCGGGCCCAGACTTACCTCAGGACAGTAGCGATCGCTCGTACCTCGACTGTGACGCTACCCTCTGCCAGTTGAGAGGTCGGTACGAGGAGAAGGGACCGGCAAGTGGGGATAGAGTCGGAGAGAAGGAACGGGACCAGATCGCGGAGTCTCGGCCTTTTCGGACGACTCGGCGGCGATCTGCACTCTCTCCCGTCGAAGCCGGTCTAGGAACCTAGGGAGGGGCACGAGGCTACTCGCTTCGTCGACTGTGGGCACGCTCTGGCTGTCCAATCGAGGGATGCGGCTGTAGTGGCAACGGTCGAGCGTCCGGCGCGGGCGACTTGCATGCATTCAGCGGCACTGAAGACTAAAAGTTCGGTGCCGCGCGGAGCTCCGCGTTCTTTTTCGAGGCGCGGCCGGCTGCGGGGTTCCTGACGGTTGTCGGACGGCGATCGACTCGAAAAGACTAGAAGCTGTCCGCCGCGGAGGCCGTCCCGCAGCTCACGTCGACCCTGAAGAGCTTCGCACAAGACCGGGGGCTTCTCTGCAGGGCTGCGTAGGATGCCACAGAAACGACTTTGGCTTTGAGAAGCGTCTACGAAGTCTCGCGCATGGGCCCGGCGGCGAGGCAGAGGTTCCGAGGCGTAAACTTGACCTCGACGATGGGCGTCCGTTTCGTCGCAAGGGTCGCGAGCAAGTCGGGGCTGCAAGGACCGCGCGAGTCAGAATGGTGGAAGCGTCGCAAAGGGAAGCAAGGCGGAAACGCACCAAGGTCCTTCTCCCGCCTGGGCGCGCGGCACGAGCCCGAGACCCTTGTCGCCTCGGTTCGCATCGCTGTCCTTGCCGTCTTTGCCCTTCGCGCCTGCGCCCGGTCGCGGGAGCACCGCCAACCGTCCCTTGACACCACCGACTCCTTCACCAGCGCGCTGTCCACCCGCCAAGCCACCTTCCGCGTCGTCGCCTCCGGTCGAAGACGGAGGCGTCACGACGTCCCACACTCGGACAGTCTCGTCCGAAGCCCCAGAGACGAGCACGGTGCTCTCGCACGACCAGCTCAAGCTCTGGATCGTCGCGCCTTCCGGGTGACTCCAGAACGTCTTGACCCGCTGACCGGTCGCGAGGGACCAGAGGAGGATCAAGCCGTCGTCGCCTGCCGAAGCGAGGTAGCGTCCGTCGGGAGAGACCTTGACGACCTGAACGGCTGCGCGGTGGCCGATAAAGACTCGGACGCAGTGGCCCTTTTGGACGTCCCACAGCCGGCAGGTCCGATCGGAAGAGCCGGTCGCGAGGTAGAGCGAGTTGGGGTGGAACGAGAGGCACTATAGGTACATCCGAGTCAGTGGTGAGGAAGGGGGCGCTTCGGGACCAAGACCATCCAAAGCAACGCACGTTGACATCGCTGAGGTGGCCGGCAAAAATCCGGACGGCGTTGATCTTGTCCGTGATCCACAACCGCGCAGTCCGGTCCCGACTCGCCGTCGCAAAGTAGACGCCGCGCGGTCCCCACTCGACGGCCCAGACCGGTTCGCGGTGACCTCGATACACGACGAGGTTCGTGTACGTCTCGAGTGACCATAACCGGACGGTGCAGTCGGCCGAGGCGGACAGCAGGAACCGCGGCGGTCCGGCAGGACCGGGCACGGGGTCGAATGAAAGCGAATAGACGGGGCCCGAGTGAGCGATCAGTTTTCGGGTCTGCGGCGCTTCAGGGTGGTAGAGCTTCGAGATGGCTTCGGCTGCAGGATACATTGAGAAGTCAGGAGACCCATTTTTTGCTCGTTTCGGGACGTTCCCATATGGAATTCGACCTACCGGTCGTCGTCTTGTTCACTTCGTCGCCGGTGAGATCGGTCCGTAATGCTCGCAGACCTTTGCCGTTCAAGCTCCATAACCGGATATACGACTCGGTCGAACCGGTTGCCATGACGGTCGAATCTTCGGAGAAGGTCACGGTCGAGAGGCTGCAAAGGTCAACGCCAGCTCTGGTCAGTCTCGGATAGCATCGAAAATTGGCAAAAAGGAGCACCGCCTCACCTGTCGCCTGTGTCGTGCAGCGTAAACAAGCACACGCTCGGTTTACCGATCCCTTTTCTCCGGTCTTCGCGATCGCCCGCCATCCCGCCGGGCAGGTCCTTGTCGCCTCCTAGCATCGACACGCCCAACCCGGCCCCGATTTTACCGCTCCCCGTCCCGTTCACCGCGCCCGGGCCGTTCGTCGTCGGGATCAGCGCGCCCTCGGGCGCGTACGCTTCGGCGCCGAGCCGGATCCGTTTCCGCGCCTCGCGGACGAGTTCGACTTCGCGCTGGACGTCGAGGGTCCGGAACGTCGAAGGGTACGGTGGCAAGTCGGCCGGGAACGGCGTCACGAGGTCCGACGTATCCGGTTCGGTCGCCTTCCCGCCGCCGCCGCTTGTCACAGGCTCGTCCGCGCCCGTGGCGTCGTCGACGGCCATGCCGTTCTCCTCTTGCTGCTTTTTCCGACTCCTCTTGTCCGCCGCCTCGATATCCTCGTCCGCCTCGCCGGCGTCCTTTAGCCTCCTTTTCACTTCGCGGTCGAGCGCCGGGTTGACGGGCGCAGCGCCGAGTTTCAATTCGGGCAGCTTTCCCGCGCCGGCGGCGTGTCCTGTTGTGCCCGGGCCGGGCGGCGGGGCGCCGTTGTGTTGGAGCGAGTAGTAGTCGGCACCGAGTCCGTGCGAGGTCAAAGTCGAGGCGAGAGGCGGTCCGGGAACAGCTGCAAGCCCCGCATGCACATCATCGTCAGATTTCGCGCTTCCCAGCAAAGAGGGGGTGAACACGAGTCTGAGCGGACGCACCGTCCACTTTGACGCGCTCGTTGATGATGGCGAGGACGCGGTCACGGCCCCGGCCTTCTGTCCCTTCGGTGCTACCGGCGAGCCCTCCGCCCTGGAGCCACCCGAGCAAGAGTCCCCAGCCGCGTTCGCTCAACCGGACGTGGTACCGCTCGTTCCGCCACCGTTTCGCCGACTCGTTCTCTGCGACGTGACTCGGGTTCCTCAAGCTCGCGAGGAGGCGGACGAGTTGCGGGTACTGGGCGTCGTGGTCGCGCGCGAACCGTTTCAAAAAGTGGTCGGCGGCGTCGCGGCACCCGACGAGGACGAGGTCGAGGTACGAGTGGACGAACAGGGGGAGGAGGAGCGGGTGCAGTTCGGGTCGGTGAATGTCGAGCGAGTTGTCGACAAAGGTCCGGATCCCGTCGTAACCGCGTTCCCAACTCGGCGGGTCGGCGAGCATCTGACCGGGTGCGACGCTCTGGTCCATCCGTTTCCTCGCTCCCTGAGCCGGTTGCGGTTGAGCATTCTGTGCCGCGCCTGCGGCTGCTGTGGGGGGACCGGCTCCCGGTGGTCCTTGCCGCGGAGCACTCGGCGCGTTCCTCTCTGCAAAGTCGTCCAACCCGACTGCTTTCCCTCCTCCGGCTGCGGCGTTGGCCGAGTTGGTACCGTCGAGGTCACCCTGGAGAGCGAGGGCTGCTTTGTGGTGTCCTCGTTTCGAGAGGTAGTCGAGGATGGCGCGGTAGTTGGCGTCCGGGTTGGACTGCTGCTGGCCTGCCTGAGGGGCGGGTGGGTGAGGAGTCGACGACATGGTCGCGGTTTCGCGTGACTCTTGAGGCGTGCAAAGGCGAGGCTGTATGCCGTGTCTAGAGCCCAGCGAGCGAGAGAGCGAAGTGACGGCGATCGACGCGAGGGCTAGCGAAAGGGCTGAACTGGGACGCAGGAACCCTTGGAAAAGAGTCTAGTCTCGTCTGACCGCGTGCGCCTCTCGTATGGTGACAGAGCGACAAGCCGACACCCGACCGATCGGCGCGCCAGCCGACTCGTGACACTTTGCCTCGCTCTCTGCTTCTCTCCACAGGCCACAGCCACAGGGACCTGTATAGCCACCATGTCGGGTACGTCTCAAGGATCTACAGCCTGCTCTGTGACTGGCCCGACTGACCCCCGCTGTCCGCATCTCCAGGCAAAGTCTCGCGCGAGGAATTGTCAGTCGGCGTCTCTCTTCATCGCCCGCCACTCTCTACGCCCACGCTGACTTCGCTCCCATGGCCAACGCAGCCGCAAACAGAAAGCCCTCGAAGAGGCGCGGAAAGCCGGAACGGCCGCGCCCGCCCTCGATGAGGAAGGGAAACCGATCAACCCGCACATCCCCGCGTTCATGGCCAACGCGCCGTGGTACTTGAAATCCCAGACCGACGCAGTCACGGGAGCCTCGTTGAAACACCACAAGAGCGTCCCCGCTTACAACCACGACCCGAGCAAACTCGAGAGCCGGTTCGAACGAGGCGTCAAGGCAGTTCAGTCCCATGTCTCTCTCGGATCGCGCTCGCTGGGACCCAGGACTGACTCGTCCTCCTGGCCAACGTCAACACCCTTTCCTTTGCAGGGACCTGCCGCGAAAAAGTACCGCAAGGGAGCCTGCACCAACTGCGGCGCCATGACCCACACCGCAAAGGACTGCCTCGAACGGCCGCGCAAAGTCGGCGCCAAATTCACGAACCGCGACATTGCCGCCGACGAGGTCGTCCACGACGACTCGAAGAACTTGAACGGCCTCCAGGGGCAGGGCGACTACGACGTCAAGCGCGACCGGTGGGACGGGTACGACCCGGCCGCGCACGGCAAAGTCATCGAGGAGTACGAGGCGCTCGAGGCGGCGCGGCGCAAGTTGCGCGAAGAGGCGATCGACAAGGGGACCGCCGAGGCCAACAGCAAAGAGGTCGCGAAACTCGCCAACAAGGGCAAGTCCAAGGGCAAGGGCAAGGGCAAAGGGAAGCAGGACGACGACGACTCGGACGAGTTTGGCTCGTCGGACGAGTCGGACGCCGACGACGCCGACGAGGACAAGTACGCCGAGGCGGCCGACGTCGCCGGTCAGAAACTCGACACCAAGACGCGCGTCACGGTCCGGAACTTGCGAATCCGAGAGGACACGGCCAAGTACTTGCGGAACCTCGACCTCGGGTCGGCGTACTACGACCCCAAGACGCGTTCGATGCGAGAAGCGCCGAACGCCGACGTCGCACCAGAAGACGTGGGTCGCCGTTTAGCTCGGTGGCGGCTAGACGTGCTCTAGAGCTGGCTAGTGCGCGCATTCGGAGCTGACTCTTTCTCTTTTGGCCTCTCGCACAGTCGGCTTTCGCCGGTGACAACTTTGCGCGCGGGTCCGGAGACGCGACCGAAGTCCAACGGCTCCAGCTCTTTGCGTGGCAATCCGAACAACGCGGCCACAACGTCCACGCCCAGTCGAACCCGACCGCCGCCGCGCTCATGCACAAAGAGTTCCTCGAGCAGAAGGATGTCCTCAAGGACAAGAGCGCCGCGTCGATCCTCGACAAGTACGGCGGCGAGCAGTACCTCCAGAGCGTCCCGAAGGAGCTGCGCGCCGGCCAGACGGAGAACTATGTCGAGTACGACCGGCGAGGAAAGGTCATCAAGGGTATCGAGCGGGCCAAGGCGCGGTCCAAGTACGACGAAGACGGTACGTCCTGCTCTCGTCGCTCAGGGGCCTGACCAGCTTGGCTTCGACCGCTGTGCGCTTCGGCCTCCTGACATTGCTCTCCCTCATGCGCAGTCTACCCTGGCAACCACACGTCGATTTGGGGATCGTGGTACCAGCTTACGACGGGACAGTGGGGTTACGCGTGCTGCCACTCGACGATCAAGGGTTCCTACTGCGGTGCGTCTTTCGCGCCTGACCTGCCCAGTCTTTGATCTCCGGGAAATGGCTCTGACTTTGTGCTGATCCGTTTCACTGGACTACAGCTGGTCAAGCCGGTATCGAAGCTGCGGACGCCGAGGCATCTGGCGCAACCCTCCTCTCGCTGCAAGGCAACTCGGCGTCCTCCGCCGCTGCCGAAGCCGACAAGGCCGATTCGGGCAAGTCGCTCATGCAGCTCAAGCAGGAGAAGGACGACGAAGAGCGGCGGAAACGGAAGGCGGGCGAGCGCGACGGTGGCGGCGGCGACGACGACAAGGAGGGCGGCGCCAAGAAGTCGCGCAAGGACGACGGTGGACAGAAGGACTATACGGGCGTGTCAGAGAAGGAGATGGGTGAGTCCTTCCGGTCCAGCTTCTCGTTTCGTGATGCCTGTGCCCGAGACACCCAAGAGGCGCACCGGCAAGCCTCCGCCGACGCACGACGCGCCGAGACATGGCCGACTCGAGCCGCGATCTCATGGGCTCGAGCCCGAGTGCAGCTCGCTTCCGGCTGGCGCGCAAAGCCAGCTCTGAGCGCACTGCGCGTCAGCACGATGCTGAATGTAATCGGTCCCCTTGTATGTCGGCGAGATGCAAGTCGGGCGGGGGCTGGCTCCTTTTTTTTCAACTGACAATTTATCGGCCGACATCGGTCGTCGCACGAAGGACTTGTCCGTCAATGGCCCGCGATCCGTCGTGCTACGCTTGCACCTCTCGCCTCCTTGCGTCTTCACTCCCACTCTATCGTCGCTTGATCGTATTCTCCCAGTCGAACAGAATGCCGCAGGCTCTTGGAGAACGCGTCACTAACTCCATTTTTTCATCTATTCTTCTTCTCATCCGCCTTCTGGCCTCGCCTCTCAAATATCTGCGATTCTACAGAGGAGTACCGGCGGAGTCGCGAACAGCGGTTCGACGACCCGATGGCAAATCTCGGCCAGGATGAGCTCCTCCCCTTGTAGGATCGTCGCTGCGCATTTGTGCGCCTTTCTGAGCCCACAGCACCCCCCTCTCTACCAGGACGCGCCCGCGCGCTTCCGATTCTGTTGTATTTCACGAAATGACTCGCTTCCTGCGCGCCCGGGTTCCAGCCATGTAAAGCCACTGAGGGTGACGCTCCACACGCGGCCAGCTCCGTCTCGGCGCGTTCGCTGCGGCCGAAGTGGTCAACGTGAGTCGGGCAAGACTGAGTCGCGAAGGGAGGGGAGACAGTCGGTGCGCTACTGTAGAGGAGTGTGACGCGGAGACGGGTTACAGTGATGCTGGAATAGGACGACCTCGTTCGGTCCGCCGAGGTCACCCACACGGTTAAGACGAAAAAAGGCCCATGGAAAGGGGCGGCGCGAGGGCCCAGATCTTTCGCGATAAGATCAAACCGACCGCGATGCGATTCGATGCCCGATCGCGTCGGCACTTTCCGCCCGCGCAAGCGACGCACAAAAGAACTCGCGCGCAACCAAGTCTCGCCGAGTCGTCCGCTCCTCTCCCCCAGCTCACGACTGTATAGCAAAGCTGGCTACCAGACAAGCGAGAGTCCGCAAACGCTCACCGCGACCCTTTACATGTCCGCTACTGGACTGCCGGTCGCCGTGCCTCCAGACGAACGACCTTCTCCGCGACGTCAGTTTTTGAAACTCGGCGACAACCCGCATGGGCACCTTCTCGCAGAGTCTGAGGATGCTAGCGACGTCCTTGAAGCCGGAGGGCCGGGTCCGGTAGCGATTGAAGGTCCGACGGGACCGCACGAGGGCGACGCACCCAGATCGAATCCTGATGCCTTGCTAACGACCAACATCACCGACGCCGCGATGGACAGCAGCCGGACGAGTTCCGACCGGAGCATGAAGGCAAAAGGCGACAACAGCGGAGAGAACGGGAACGAGACAGACGTTGAAGACGAGGACGGCGAGGCGGATGACTCGCCAGCCACCGGCGACAGCGAGGGCATCCAACCGGCATCCACCGTGCAGAACCCGCCTCGGACCTCGATGTACCCGTATCCGACTACCGAACTGCACCGACCGTACCCGCCGTCGAGCGCAGAGGTGCTCCTCTCGAGCGCGACATCGTCATCCTCCCTCGATACTTCAGAAGTCGAAGACGCCGACGAGCGTCGACAACCTGGCAGACACCAGCGATCTCTCGCCTGGCCCGGTTCACCGCTCGGTCCAAATCACCGTCCAGGCGCCGTTCCGCCTCGCGCTCGTCGGATCGGGGCACTCGGCATCTCCGTCCATTCCGATTCGGATCCCGAAAACCCGAACATCTCGGGACTCGACTCGTTCGACCGTCGCGTCGAGCATACGGGAGACACCACGAGTGACACGCGCGCGACGGATCTCGGGCTCAGCTCGGGAGACCTCCGACAGCTCGGTGGAGCGATGGCTGCGAAGCGAGGTCTGCCGGGGAAGACGGTCGCAGAGACCACTTTCCGCGCGGTCGTGGACGAGCTCGCAGAGCAGAGTGAGTCTTGCCGTGGCACCACACGGATAGGCAACTGAACAGCCGGAACTGAGACTGCCTCGCGCACACTACAGACCGATTGATGCGAGATCGTCTCAAGCGTTACGAAGCCGCAAGGGTCCCTCAAGAGCTCAAGCGCAACCGACTATTCGAGATTCGTTTCTTTGACGGTCTGCCTGCGTGAGTGACGAGATCGACTACTCATCGCGAAAATGACGCACTGACTCAACTATTCCTGCTGATCGAACAGAGATCGTCGAGCCGAACTCGAGGAATTCCTCGGCGCGTACGTCCAGAATCTGGCGCACGCAGACGATTACGCAGGCGATAATGTGCCGCAGTCTGACGCTATGCGCGAGCACCCGAGGCCGCTCATCCGGCCGCAAGTCGGCGAAGATCCCACTTTGACGGGTCCGAGCAATTCGGGCGTCGAGCCCTTCTCGACGAGCGGGACGGGTCAAGGCATGAGGGCGCCGCCGTCTCAGCCCATCGCGGTCACGCTACAGTCGCGGCCGTTGGCGCACGTGCCCATCACGGCGCCGTCGGAACAGGCCAAAGCGCTCGAGGTCGTCCGCGCGCTCGAAGAGCTTTTCGAGCACTCTCTATACAAGGCGGAGCATTCGGGGGCAACCATCGAATCGCGATCTGAGAACCCGTCCTCGAATGAAGCCTACTTTGCCAACCTCCTGTCGAGGGACTTCCTCTCGCGCGGTTTCGTCTACCTGAACCTTGCCCTCACAATGGCGCACGTCTATCGTTTCAACGTCACACTCGGCTTCGTCCAGCGGGCGGTTGCCCAATTCTCGTCTCGCCTCGAGCTGAGCCCCGACGGTTCCCGCGTCCGATGGACCGCCAGTAGCCCTTCGCTCGGCGCGTCCGCCCGCCTCCCTCTGGCCGACGCCGGCATCGTTACGAACGGCTCCGCTCCCGATACTCGACGCGAGTCGTCCAAGTCGCAGCTATCGCTTGTCGGTCAGCTATCGTCACGGACCGAAGCAGAGTCTCGATCGACCTCGGGCTCCGGCACGGGGTCCTCGACGCGACAGCCCAGCAACATTCTCGCCCAGTCGGTCGCTCCATCGGCGACGACCGCACCAACTTCCGCTCCTTCGTCCGGTCGGACGTCGCAGCTCAAAGGACCACCCCGGCTTCGCCGACCGACGGCGGCGGTCTTGCAGCCGATGCACTACTTCCGCGCTCAAGACAACTTTCCGAGGTCATCGACTCGACCACCTTCGGCGCCGGCAATCCTCGACCACGAGCACGGGTATCGACATGGTCCGCGAGCGATGCTTTCGCCACCTCTGGAGGAGACGTCGAGCACCGGTTCTGTTGGCCAGGTCCTGTCGGCGACGAACCTACGTGCCCACGATCGCCTGCAAACCGGTACCTCCCCCGATCGTGTTTCTACGGAGCGAGATTCGCGGGAGCTGCCCTCGAGACCAACCCAGGGCGTCGCGACCGGACCGCTCGTCTTTTACAAGACTACCGGCTTCTGTACCGACTTGACAAAGGAGACCCAGCCCGTTTCGCCGCCCCTCGTACCGATCTCGCTGGAGCGCATCAAGGAGCAGGAGCACCCCATCCTCGGGATCGCACCGCCGGCCGAGCCCGCCTCTGCCAGCGGGTCCAGCTCGTTCGCTTCGATCGACGTGGAAATGACATCGGGCCCGGGCGCCAGCCTCGCCATTTCCCTTGGTCAGCCGCGGAGTGATGAATCGGGCTCTGATAGCCACGCGTCTTCGCTGCGGCGGATGCAGGCGTCCGGCATGACAGACACGATTCCGTCCGATTTTTTCACGCTCGTCGTCAAGACTCGCCAGGTCACGAAGCGTCCAGCACCGGACCCGACGCCCGACTCGGCCGATTCTGTCGTGTCTCCGTCTTATGCCGGTTTCCCTTTTTTCCCCGCCGAAGCCAAGCGCCCACGACTCGCGCGTCACACGTCGTCCCTCGAGGTGGTGTCCCTCGAAGAAATTCGCCACCAAGCCAAGTCAAATACGAGACTTGCATATCCGCTAGGCAGACGGACCTCCGATTCGTCGGAAGAGCTGGCGTCGCCCGAAGAGTGGTCCTACGGGCAGATGGTGAGTTGAAGGTCGGTGACTTTCACATCTAGGGTAGTTCAGTCAGCTCACCCCGTAAACCCCCCCTCCTCTGCAGCTCACGCACTCCAACCTTTCCAAGCACCGCCAAGAACCGGAACCTCTACGCCGGCAGTACCGGCCGGTTCACGTACCTCCCGATCTCTCGGCGACTCCTTCCCCTCCGCACGACGACTACCTGATCTCTCTTGCAGCCCCATCCCACGTCTGGGCGCCTGCCGAGTCGGGGTTCCACTCGACAGGGCAAAGCGGGTCCTCCGCCGAGGAAGTCGTCCTTCGCAAACGCCGATCCGTCTTCAACCACTTGCAGGCCTCGACCGCTAACGGCAGTATCAGCACCGGTGACGAGCAGCCGATCAGCCTTGACGACGCCGTCAGTATCCGCCGATTCTGACGATTCAGACCTTTTCCTCTTCCTCCTTTTTGGGTACCTCGTCGCACGCACACCGTACATAGCTCCTCTCCCTTTTGTTGTCTCCCCCTAGGTTATGCGCGCTCTAGTCAAATAATGTACTCTCATTGTGCCCTATTTCATGTATCGCAGCTTCCCTATGAGCCGACTCGTCTCTTGCGGACCCCGCGCGTCGTTCTCTTCCCTTTCTCCTTTCTCCTTTCTCCTTTCTCCAGTAGGCTTCATCGGAGAGCAGCGTCGAGATATGCGCTCGTTCGCACTGTATTGTCTCTGCTTGGCGCTAGTCGCCGCCTTCAGTACGGCATCGGCGGTGTCGCCGCAACGGCGCGTTGACACGGGGCCGCAGCGCCTCGACTCCACGAACACGCTCTCGCTCGACGCCAAGGTCAACATACAGGCGAGCAAAGACTCGGAGGTTCACGATGTAGCTGGCGCCGGTCGCACGCTCGGCGACATCATTCAGGCGAGGCGCTCGTCGTCACAAACCAACATCGGCACTCCGTCGCTGCCCACAATTCCGGCAGCACAGTCGCCGTCGGGCGTTGGGACCGACGAACTCATCGCTCACGAAGAGCCTCGCCGTGTCTCGGGCGCCGATGAGCGCTCGCATACGGTGACGCGCGAAAAGCTCGAAGCGGCCGTCACGGCGGATCCGACGCTTCGCAAACGCTGCTACTACATCGGAACGTTCTTCCAGCGGTACGTCCTCGTCCTCTGTGCTCGAAACGGCTGGCACTTGAGGAGTCCGAGGGCTGACTCGCTATATTCGGTCGGAAGGATCGACTGCAACGCCCCAGCAAATTCGACTGCGATACCTTACTCGCTCGCCTCGGCACCCGTTGCGACGCAAGCGTGAGCGGCCTCGGCACTCGCGACAACACCGCCTCGTCCTCTTACATGTCCTACGGTGGCCCAACTTTTCTTTTCGTTCCGTTCGTCTGTACTCATTAAGCGGCTGGCCCGCTTCTCGTCCCTCCCTGACTCGAGCTTCCCCCGTTATTCTGCGCGTATCTGCCTGCAATTCTATCTGCTGAGACTCGTCGTGAACGAGGAGCGAACTCGTGCGCGGTCCGAGTACAGCTCTAACGCGACGAGAGTAGTATCGGGTACGTTGCTCTGCCTGCTTCCACGCAAGCGTCCGCTCACGAACAGATCCAGATGTAACCAGTCCTTCAACGATCCAGGTCAGATAACGAGATGTTGCATGCAGTGCGAGTTGAGATTGAGAACGAGGATAATTCTACCTAGGCGACCGGGTCAGCGTTAGGTATAAAAGACGGTAGCCCTCGAGCTGGCGCACCTATAAATGCTGCTCTGACGTACAGTCATACGGTCGCTCAAGGACTGGATGCGATGCGATGCCGATTCGCTTGTCCCTCCGCTCGGGCCGCCGCCTCCATCTCTGCAAGTCTTCGCAGCTCCGGCCACTCTCGCACCGCGTCCGCTGCACCGTTGCGAATGAAGTGACCCTGTAGAGCCGCCATACTCACTCGCGAGCCAGCGCTCATGGCGTCGCGTACATGTGCGACGAGCTCGTCACGCAGCCGGGTGAAGTCGGCCGGCGAGAGATCCGCTTCGTCCTGATAGAAGCGCGTGAAGAGCTCGGAGGCCTGGTACGGTGTCGCGTCGTCGATGAGCTCCTTGAGATCAACGCGACCAGCACGGATCAGCGCCGGGTCGAGCTTTTCGAGGTGGTTCGTGGTGAGGAAGAGGATGCGCTGTGAAGTGGAGGAAGCGACGCCGTCGAGGGCGTTGAGGAGACCGGAAAAGGTGACGTTGCTGTTGAAGCTATTCAAAGTAGGTACCAGAGTCAGTGCACGTCTCGGCGGGCGCGGAAGCTGTCAGCTCACCCCGCCTCTCCAGTCTGAGTACGCTTTGAGAAGGCCGCGTCGATATCCTCAAGGAGCATCACGCTACGCTCGGGAGCGTTTGCGAGCAGGTGATTGAGCTTGTCGTCGGTCAGACCGCGCTCCGAAAGGTTGAGGACGCAGATGTTGTAATCGAGCGAGCCGGCAAGGGCCTGGATGAAGGAGGACTTGCCGGAGCCGGGCGGGCCATGCAAGAGGTACCCTCGTCGATACGGGATACCTGGCGATGGAACCTGCGTCAGTGCGAAGCGCAGGGCGGGAACGAGATATTCCGGCTGCTCAGCCGACTCACCTCGCTCAGAGTACCACTTTCCCCGTCGCATGAAAGCCTTGACGTCTTCGACGACCCGCTCTTTCACTCCCTCATCGAGCACGACGCTTTCCAGCAGTCGCTTATCTCGTGGTCGACCGAAAGGCCGCCATTCTGCACCCCACGCCGTATAGATCACGGTTCGGCCTACTTGGGCCTGTTGAGCGAGTTGCCGCGCCTCGGCGAGGAGGGCCGAGAAGAGATTCCGGTCGCGCGAGAGCGTCGTCAGGTGGACCGTCTCCCACGGTGTGCCAGAGTTGAGGTCGAGCATGTTGGTCGCACGCTCGCGCTTGACCTTTTTGGTTCGCGAGTAAAGGGGTCAGCAAGCCACGCCGGGGGCTGTTGAGATCGGCGAGCGCACCTGGAACCACGCTTCACGGTAGCGGAAGTAATGCGTGCCCGGACCAGGGACCAAGCTGAACTCTGCCGTCGAGCTACCGTCCTTCCTCTGCTCGTATTTGGTTTCGACCGCCAATTCGTGACTCCGGATGCGGCTCGCGAGGCCTTCGATTCCCCGTAGCGGCTTCTCCGCAAGAGCCGCTTGCCTCGCCGACTGATGGCTCATCCACTGAAGGAACCAGAGGTAGGATGGATCCTTTGACGAGATCTCGAGCGAGACGAGCAAGCGACGCTGGGCGAGAGTCGCGGCGTGGACGGCGGATCGGCGAAGGACTTGAGCGCCGACACCAAGGGCCTGAGAGATCTCGTGTCAGCGTTGGTGCTTCGGACGGCTCTATGCCTCTGTACGAACCATAAGACCGAAACCGGCCGAGAAGTAAGGGCTGGACACATGAAGAATCGGTCAGCCTGCCCGCTGCAGCACGTTCGTAGCGCTCAAGCGGAGCTGAGGCACTCACTTGGAGTCTAATGCGCTCTGTACGAGCCCTCGCAGACCGCCTGGCGCTCCGGGCGAGGCAGTCGGCAGATCATCTTGCTTCAAGTCGGCGGCCAAGTTCGAGGCAGGAGTCGACTCAGGCGCAGCTAGGCTGGGCTGTGCAGGGTCAGGTGAGCTCTCACTGGCTCCCTGCGGCAGCAGAAGCGGCATCTCCGGATGCAAGCAGTGGCCAACGCGCTGTCGACCGCTGTTTCACGCCGAACTTTCCTCACCGCCGTCCACGCATGTTCCGCTATAAAGATTTACTTTCCTACTGTAGTTGCCAACGACAAGAAAAGAAAGATCTCGAATCATTTCAAGCGATGAGGAAAAAGTACGTCAAGCGTCGGCAAGCTTCAAGCGCGTCATCTTCAAGTCCGCCGTTTTCTCTGTCGCCTTGAGCATTGCCATCAACAGCTCCATCGTCACCAACGCAGGGACCTCAAGCTCGCCGCGGTTCGCCTTGGCTTCTTGCGCCTTCCACGCCGGGTTCGAGCGGATCGCGTCGAGGTGTTCGACGACAAAATCGCGCAAGAGCTTGCGCAGCTCGTCATAGGCCATCGAGGCTGGGCTGAACAGCTCGGAGACGGCACCACTGACCGTCAGCGAGGTGGCGAGCGAAGCGAGGGCGAGCTTCTGGAGCTCCTCGAGGCCGAGCAAGTGGGCGAGGCGGTAGACAGATTTGGGCGAGGCTGGTAGAGGCAAGTCCGGCGTCTTTCCGGCATGGCCGACGAGGAAGTCGGTGCGAGACGCGTACTCGTCAGCCGGATGCGGGGTGAGAAAGGAGGAGCGAAGGGGGGCGAAAGCGATGTGGCCCGATTTGAGGTAAAACAGAACAGCGCGGTAGGTCGCGAAGGCAGCCTCCTTGACGGGGATCTGGCGGTACTCCAAGTCCTGCGCGGTATCATCGGGCTGTGAGCCGCCGGCCTGGGTGAAGAAGGCGTCGGTCTCGTCGTCCGAATCGTCCCAGTCCTTCTCCTCCGCGTCGTTGTCGTCGGTCAAGTCGATGATCGGCTTGACGTCTCCTTTGCGCTGGCGTTTGGCGTGGCGAGGCACAGTCTCGATGCAACCCGAGCCGAACATGTCCTGGAAGTAGGGCGAGGCTTTCTTCAGAAAAGCGGCGGTCGTCCAGAGGCGAAGTCCAGGCGTGCCAGCGCGCGGGAAAACGATACAGGCGTCTTTGCTCGCCGGGGACATGTCGGCATCCGAGGCTGAAACACGAGCGACTAATCAGCGTCTGCACGGCCTTGTCGAGCGACTTTACCCTTTGGCCCACCCGCCAGCAGCGAGGCCCGCATGATCATTGGCAGGGACGACTGGCCTGCGTGTAGCGAGCTGGCGCAACGCCGCAAGCATGCTGTCAAGCGATACGTTTGAGAGTGATTCGCAAGCGATTCGAACCAAGGTCGCTGCTTGGCGATTTGCGCGAGATCGACCATGAGCGAGTGACTTGTGTACGGCTTCGCCGTACCGGGATCGAGAGCAGGCGCGGGCTCGGGGTCCCACGAGTGGCTCACGACTTCCTTGGCGGAGCCTTCGCACATCACCTCGAGGCACACGTTGACGGCAACCTCCGGGCCGAGTACGCCCTTTGGCAATTCGCCGTATCGGCAGTGCAGCTTGACCTCGCCTTCGTGAGTATTCATCTTGAGGCTCCATTTCCCTCGCAGCGGCACGTCACCGAACGCGGGGCTATTGAAAGCTTCGGCCGGCAAATCGGCGAGATTAGCTTGGAAAGTCCAAGACATGCGCGACTCGTACTGCGTGTCGGTGGAGCTCGCGAGGAGCTTGACGGGTGTCGGCATGGTACTTGGCGCGTGGCGAATAGACGTGCCTTGGGCGAGCGAGTGCAGGTTAAGTCAGGCGTGTAGAAGTGCAAATGGAAAGGTGGGTTCTACGGCGCAACGCGCTCAAGTTGCGCCGAGTCTGCACGAGCGTCGAGTATGCGAGCGAGCGAGCGAGTCCGTGCGTGCGGCGGCGTCAGCCTCCAGAAGGCGAAGGAGCGGCGGTGTAAAGGGCGAGAGTTCCGTCGAAGTTGTTTCGAGCGAGTGAGCGCAGGGCTACCGGGGCGTGCCCACGAGGTTGTCGAAGCGCCAAGTCAAAGCTGAATCGTCCCTTCAGCGATCGCGCAGCTTGCAGGGTTAACGCTGGATTGCGGGACGGGAGTACGGTTCGAAAAGGGTTGCGAGGGAGATAGCCGGGCCCGCGACAACACGCACGACCGCCTCTTTTCCGCTGCGCCTCTTTGGCCACTGACAACCAGCGCCGCCCATAGGCAGACTGGTCAGCAGCGCGCCGGGATAGGGAACATCAATGCTATTGGTCCTTTGATGGAGTGCAGACTTGCTTCTCCTCGGCTCTTCGCCACACGCGACTGACAATGTGTACAAGCTGCTCTATTGGACATTGCGTAGCCTCGTCGAGTTCTACCGGGCATGTACGAGGACCTCCTGCCGAATTTCGGCCGAGGACGCGCTCGCGCCACGCTGCGACCGTTCATCGGGGTTGCTGATCTGCATGGAGCTCTGCGCTCATCAGCTTTCCATTTGCTGGGTCGCGGCCCAGGTACGGAGCGCACCTCCAAATTCCCGACGAACGAGGCGATACCGGGCAGCGTTCCGTTCGACGACTGCCGAGGCAGCCAGCTAATAGGCCTCCAGGCGTGCTCGAACATCCGCTCGGCGCTACGCTGCTCCTGCAGACGCGCAGCTTCAAGCTCGGACTCGCTGTCCCCGTTGTCGTCCAGTCCGTCCGAGTCCGGCGGCGCGTTCGCGGCGAACCAAGGAACCGAGTCCTTCCGACGAGGCGAAACTGGTCCAGCCTCCTCGACCTCGTCGAGCGTTTCGACCAGCTCGCTAGAGTGTCCTGGCGGCAGTTGCTGCAACGCATCTTGGACCTGCCCGTAAGCCTCCCAGCGGCTCAACGAGAGCATCGAAGGCTGCGTCCGCTCCGAAGCTTCCCTGCGACTCAGCCCGCCGCTCGGCGCGTCAAAGTTGACAATGTCGCCTGGACCAGGACGTGCTGGGCGGTTGGGCGCCCTTTCCGGCGGCAGATCCGTGAGAGACGGCCCAGAAACGGTGCGAGACCCCTCTTGCGGCGGCGTTGACGTCGATCGGTGGCCGCCGTCGAGACCGAGCGCCCGAAACAAATCGGTCCCGAAGGACGGGTCCTTTGCATGGTCCGGTTGCCGTCGCTCAACCAGCGGCTCTGCAGACTCGGAGGATCCTGGGGCGTGACCTGTCTCTCCGCTGCAGCCGGTGGACGATTGAACCCCTTCCGGAAGGAAAAGACCGTGCCCGGCGAGGCGCGTCATGTCGCCCATCCGGTTGCGGTCGTCAGATGACGGAGTGAAGGAAAGCCCAAGAGAAGGAGGAAGGTAGCCGGACAGAGAGAAGCCATCAAGGCGTTGCGGCGTCCAAGTCACGCTGCGTCGCCGCAAGCCGTTCGGGTGGCGGTTGTCACCAGTATCGGCGTTCGCGAATCGAGCTGATTCGGGCCAATAATCGTCCTCGAGAGTCGGCACCATCTCAAACTCGGTGCTGTCTTGCGCCCCGACGCCGAATCGACTTTTATCCTTGCGTGCACGCTCGACGAGCCTTCGCTCCGTCGCACTCTTGCGAGCCAAAACGCGCGTCCCGTTCTTCGCGATCGCTATGCGTGGACCAGTTGATCGCATGTTGGCGCAGGACCGCGGAACAGGCGAGGCTCGCCCGTCCTTCGAGTCGGCGCTGTCAAAGAGTCGCAGAGCGCCTGGCTGTCCGGCTATGGGCAGGTACGCCTCGCACGCCGGGTCGGTCCTTGTCGGACCGCGCAAGGTTGAGTGTCGCTCCGCTACAGACGTACGCGGGTCGTTGTTGTGCTTCCGCCGAAGTAGGACAGCAATGCAGCCAACGCAGACCGGCGGGATTGTGCAAGCTGCGATGAGAAGGCCCAGCGGGGCCATCCAGCGAGCTCGTGTATGTAGCGCCTCGCAAAGGTGAAGACCTGAAGTAAAGCGTGCGACCCTGGCACGTCTGTCACATATCTGCACACCGACGTCCGTCGGTGTTGGTCAACGACATCGGAAGCGGTGCGTGCGCGATCGTCTCGCCGGCGTCATCTCCGCGACTCGTACTTTTCGGACTTCAGCCATCCCGAGACAGACGAGGTCTCTGAATGCAGAGCATGCTTCGAAGTCCACAAATACAGACACCGCGTCTATTTCATCTCCTTCGACTGCGAACCCGGTCGGACAAGGGTGGCTTCGCTCGGCCGAGCGTCCATGCCGAGCCTTTCGCCCTCTAGATCCATCCCTGTCGTCGAAATCTTCGGGGCTGGCAGGAGTTTGTGAAGCGGAAAGGCGACGAAGAGGAGGACTGCGAGGATGACCGGGAGGTATTCGAGCCCTGCGAAGAGCGGCTCCGTCCTCGATGCGTAGCTGAAGACGCCTGTTGCCGCGCCAAAAGCAGTCATCAGCCTGTATACTCGAGACTGCGATCTCCCTAGAGGCGCATGCTAGCCTCTATGAGGAGTGGAAGAGCCGAAGGGACATACCCTCGGCAGTTTCGGCGAGACGGAAGATCGTCCGCAAGAAGATAAGGAGCGAAGCGAGGAAGAGGACGGTCACAAACTTCATCGGCAAGCCTGACTCGCCGCGCGTCTTTCGAGACCGGACAACACAGAGGGTCAGGAGGATGAGGAAGGCGAGGAAGGAAGCGGTCTGCAGATCGCGTTTGCTCAGCGAAAGTCCGGGACAGCGCCCCGCACTATAGCATCAGACCATATAGAGCAAAGAGAGCGTACCTGAAGGCTCAAACCGGCCAAGAGAATGTCGTTGGCCTGGTCGGACGTGATGGCGGATTTGCCATCCCGGTACGAAGACGATTCCGCAACTCCGATGAGGGCGGCGCCGATGATTTGGACGATGGTGGTGATAACATCGGCGGTGATCATCGTAATGACGAGGATCTTCGGGTTGAAGCCGAGCAAGGTCTTTCCGCCGTGTTCGAGGCGGCGAAGGGCCGAAGCAAAGCTGACGTAGAACGCGGCTTGGAAGAAGACCGGGGCGACGACGACTGCATGACCAGAGGTTGTGAGTTCAGATGCAAAGGGGAACAGACGGACCACGCTTACTGAAGAAGTACCTGCGGAGATTGTGTTAGCTTGAATCGAGTTGGGCCAGCACACGGACGAAGAGCGCTCACTGGATGACAAACTTGTTGACGACAAACGGATTACTCGTTGCAGTCAAACGGGCGGCATATCCGACGACTTCGCAAAGCTGAGAGTTGAGGTGTCAGTGCCGGGCCGGACCTCACAAGCAGCATTCAGACCCACCGCTCCGAACGCCATCAAACTGGAGAACGTCCGCGTGCCCGGGAAGCGGACGAGGTAGTAACCCTGGGCGATCACCGCGATGCAGAACGTAATGAGCGCGACGATGGCGAAGGCGCGGTTGGGCAAGTAACCGAAGATTGAGATGATCGCCTCGCCGTCCGGGACAGGTCGTCTCGGGTTGACGGGGACGCCCTTGGGGAACTGATATGAGTCGCTCATCGTGTGCGAGGCTGGTCAGGCGAGGCGCGGTCGATCTTGTGCAGATTTCTCGACGGGTTATCGAAAGTGTGCAGATCGCTGGAGCAAAGGAGCGGAGGCGGATGTGCGGAGGAAGTATGGCCCGCGCACTCGACAGGAGGAGTGGGTGATAGGTGGGTGCTTATGGGCAAGGGAAAGGGAGGAGCAGGGAGTCGGGAGAGAGTGGAAAGAACTCGATGACGGCGCCGAGAAGAAGCTTCGGCTGATCACGCTGATCTTGGCACGTCGCTCGGATCGCCCGTCGGTTCCGAACGCTGAAAAGCGCGATCAGCAGAACGAGGCGGTGCAAGCTTATTCCCCTGCGACTGCGGTCTCGTCGCTCGAGCATTGCGAGTGGTTCTGGCGCGCGAACCCGTCGCTCCGGCAAGAGAACATATTCAAATTGGCGATAGACAGAAGCGCGGCTAGCGGGCGATTGCGAAGAGGTCAAAACAAATATGTTCGATCGCCCTCCAGGTTGCATGTACAGTTGGCGGTCCGAGTCTAGTACCCTCGAGTTCCCCTCGGCTCGTCGACCACGTCGTCTTCGTCGTCAGACCGCAGCGACCTCCGGCCTCCGTTCACGCGTCGCTGCAGGCTCCTCCCGCTCCCGCTCCCGCTCCCGCTCCCGCTTTGACTGCTCGAATTACCAACCATCGTAGTCGGCGAGTCGTCCGTCACGATGCCTTCGTCCTCGTCGCCTTCACGGATCCCGGTACCGGATTGCCGACTGTGCAGTCGTGCGACGGCGGCGCGCTTCTCTGCCGCGAAGCCGTCATCATCGTCGTCATCGTCGTCCTCGGCCGCCTCACGCCCACCATCTCCGTCTCCGCTGTCGTGCCGGCGGTCCCGACTCGACGCTTCCGACCCGTCGGGGCTCGTCCCGTACCCATTCTTGCCCCCCGCGAACGCCATCTCACTCCCGTGCGTGCTCGTCCCGCGGAGATCGAGCGTCCGCGTCTCCTTGGTCGGCTCGCGCATGCTCATCGAGCGCGAGTCGGACCGGAACGACTTTTCGTCGTCATAGTCGAAGGGCAAGATCTCGTACAGCGGGACGGCGGCAAAGAGACTGACGGCGAGGATGACGGGCAGGTACTCGAGGCAGCCGAAGAGGGCTTCCGAGCGAGCGGCGGTCCCAAAGACACCTGTGTAGTCCAGGTTCAGTGTGTGTTTGGTCTCAGTAGAGATCGTGGAAGGCGAACTGACCCTGCGCGTTTTCGGCGAGACGGAAGGTCGTCCGGAGGAAGACGAGCAACGAGGCGATAAAGAGCGTGGACGAGAACTGCTTCGGCAGATGAGCCGCCGAGAAGGTGCGGTGCGACCGCCAGATGCACAAACCGAGCAGGATCAGGAAGGCGAAGAACGAGGCGGTCTGATGGGGCAAGAGGCGGCAAGTCAGCTTCTCGAAACGCCTATAAATACACGCAGAGGTATCGCTCGACTTGCCTGGATCGCGAGACCGGCGAGAAGGATGTCGTTGGCCTGCTCTGACGAGAGCGACGACGTCCTGCTCTCGCTGTACTGGGCCGCTTCCGCGACTCCGACCAACGAGGCGCCGACGACCTGCAGGATCGTGCAGACAACGTCCGAGACGATCATGGCGGCAATCAGGATCCGCGGTTCGAAGCGGAGGAGCGTCGAGCCGTGGTGGTCGAGGCGACGGAGGGCGATCCCGAGGGCCATGTAGAATGCGCCCTGGAAGAAGACGGGCGAGATGAAGACTGCCGGTGCCTCGTGGTTAGCTCGGCGGCACAGAAGCAGTAATATGACGAGTCGACGCACTGAAGAACAGCTGGACGATGTAGTAATTGACGACGAAAGGGTGGTAGTGCGCAAAGAGTCGGTTCGCGTAGCCGACAATTTCACAAGCCTGTCCGTCCGAAGGAGGCGCCGGTCAGCACGCTCAAGATGCGCATCAGATGCACATGCACGCCTCTCCAGTCGTGGAACTTACACAGCCAAAGACGAGGAGGGACTGGAACCTGCGGGTCCCTCGGAGGCGGATCAGGTGGACGACATGGTTCAGGAGGGCGAGTCCGAAGGTGACGAGGGCGATCGTCGCCAGTGTCTCGGACGGGATGTAGCCGTAGAGCGCGACCGCCGACTCTGCGAACGGTGGGTTCCGGTTCGGGTTGAGAGGGACGCCGCGAGGAAAGTTGCTGTCGGCCATTGCGACGAGCGACCTCCGAGTCCGCAGTAGGTTCTCCTGCTGTCTGTCGGCGGTTCAGGCTCTGATCGGAAGCTGCTGTCGCTGCGTTCCCACGTCCTTCGGCGGCGTGCGATGAGGTCAGAGGGCCAAGTCGAGGGCAGAGCAGTCGCGCGGAGCAGAGCAGACGTGCAGCGGTCCAGATATAGCCGTGAGACTGTAGAGCTCGGCTAGCCTAGGCGTCTGTCTCTGGCACGAGTGGCGTGAAGAGAAGAGCAAACGCCGTCGTCTCTGTTGGCGGGCCTTGGCGCGATTTCCGCGGCCGAGTCTCTCGCTCCCTCAAGCTCCTCCCTCATCCCGACACCGCGAGAAACGCCAACGATGCCCCGCCAGTACGACCAGAGTGAACCTCGCAGGCCAGACCTCGCGAAACCGTACAAGTACGAGTACGAGATGACCGACACCATCTTGCCCGGTTCGTTCCCTCGCCCCCCCCGTCCCCACCCTGCGCGAACTCACTCGGAGACGCACGCACGCGCGCAGACATGACGGCACTCGTCAGTATGGTCGCGAGTGGCGCCGCCATGATCACCAGGTTCACCATCTGGCCCTGGATCGCCCTCGTGTTTGCCATCTCGTCGCTCCTCTCGCAAAAGAGCCTCGGAACCCACAAGCGGACTGGAGAATCCGGCGGACTCCTCAGCGGTGAGTGACGCGTACCTGCTCTCAACCAGCAACTCTGGAAAGACCGATCTGACGCGACCGCTTCCCCTCTCAACAGGCACCTCGGCTGTCATGTTCGCCGTCACCGCCTTCTTCTCGATCTGTGCGTTTCAACGGCGACTGTTCCTCCGTCGGACCTGGAGCTCATTCTCTCCATTGCAGACATGCCGCTCCTCACCCTGCAAGCCGAAAAGGCCGGCTCAGCGACCTGGCCCTTTGGGATCAACAAGGGCTTGCGCGTGATCCCGCAGGAACCGCGGCCGTTCCTCCGACCGACCGCTTGATCGCGTGTAGCCCGCCAGAATTTTGTTCTCTCGAGGAATGTATCAAGATGTTGACGAGGTCTGTGCCAAGTGAACCGAGGTACAGGGGAGACGAGACTACGCAAAAAATGGAGACGGCAGGAAACGACGACAGGGACCCATCTATGAACACAACCCGATGAGGAAGAAAAGAACCGGACGTTCCGCACTCAAGCGCTGACCGCCGTGTGACCGAATTCGCGCTCGAGTTGCTCGACCGCCTTGGTCATGCACGCCCACCGCTTCCGGCGCATGCAACCCTCCATAAAGATACCCTTCTCGTTCGTCTGGAACCGGTATGACTGGTGGTCTTTGATTGGCGCCGTGATCCGCATGTAGTACGCGAGGAGCGGTAGGTCGGTCGTAGTCGTAGCAGCCGCACCAGCGGCGTCGGCAGCCTTGAGGGCGGCCTTCTCTCCGAACTCGGCATTGACGGGTGTCGTCGACCCACTCGCCGTCACTTGCGAGTCGGCATCGCTCGCTGTCGTCGTCGCCGGCGCGACGGTCGGCGCAGGGATCGCCAACTTGGCGACGTCCGAGACGGCCTGGTTCGAAATGACCGTGTGGTGCACAGGCGTCTTCTTGCCCTTCTTGTCGTTCCGCTTGATCTTGGCGAACGCGACCTTCCACGGCCAGTGTCGCTCGGGGACGAAGGGAACCTTGCCGCCGTCGGTCAGGCGGTCCATCTTTTTCAGCGTCGCCGTCAAGTACGGTCTCGCGCGGCATTCGGCCAGCGTCCGGCGGTGGATCAGCGCCAAGTCGGCGATCGACAGTTCGGCCATCTTGGAGAGCGGGATCGGAGTGAAGGAGAAGGTGTAGGGCCCGACGGCGTTGTGAGGGTAGCTTTGGAAGCCGAGCAAGTCGCGGAGCGAGAAGACGGGCGTCGCCATCGCGGACGTGCCCGACTTGGCCTCGCCCGAGTGCAGTGCCTGCCAACAGAAAGCATCGGTCAGCCTGCGCTCGTTTGCGCAGAGATCTACTAGAAAAAGAGGCGCACCTTGAGAGTCCAGGCGTTCAAGACGTCGCCCGTGCTGATCCACTCCTTGCCGCCCGTCTTTTCGGCGACTTCCTTCTTCGTCTTGGCAATCAAGCCGTTGATCGCCTTCTCGCTCAAGAAGTAATGCCGCGGCTCGTCGTGGTGCCACTTCTTCTCGATGAGGTAGTTCAGCAGGAATTTCGCGACGTGGGTCAGCTCGCCGGCCGAGACCCACGCCGGCAACGCGCTGTTCTCGACTTCCTTTGACGCCGAGTCGGGTTCCGCCTTGAGTAGCCGGATCTGTTCGTCGGCCGGGTTCGTTTCAAAGAGGGGCGGCGGCGGTCCGCACGGCCAGACGGCTTCGTCGTGCAACTCGGCGCGGAGGGCCGTAATGATGAAACCCATTCCGGTCGCATCGAAGCAGCCGTGCGGCACCGTGACGCCGACGGTCAGCGCATCGTCAAAGACGACGACGCGGACCGCGACGATCGAGGCGCCCATCTTGGAGCACCCGGGGAAAGTCGAAGGGAGTTTCGGATGCCGGAAGTGTTCGAAAAGGTGTTCCGGCTGGACGTGGCACGGGGTCGTCTCGTGGCTGAGCGGCTTGATCGGGGCGTCGAGGCCGACGGCGCGGTGATACGGCTTCTTGATAACGTCGGACGAGAACAGGAACGGGCGAGACAGTTTTGGCTTCTCCGAGTCGGTCGGAACATCAAGCGACCACAGGCGCGCCTATTGCGTGTGCGTGTTCCGTCAGCTCGGCGGCACGAGTATGCCCTCGAACGCGGACCAAGCCGGAGAAGGGGATTTGCGCACCTCTTTGTCCCAGATCGGGTGGCCTTGCAACATCGGCCACTTGGTCACGACGCGCTTCGTCGCCGCTTCGATGTTGTCGATCAGGGTCTTCGCGACGAGCGGGTCTTTCCCGTTCGGCAGGGCGTAGACAAAGCCGCAGCAAATGTCCATCTCGGCGACGGCGCCATCGATAATCGTGAGCGGGACGAGCATTTTTGAACCGGTCTCGAGCAGAGGGTGTGCGACGGGAGCAGAGGGACAGCAGCGGGAGGAGCAGCAGCGAGACCCCAGTGCGGGAGGCCAACCCTCCCCGGACTGCAGGGAACCATCTCGGCGCACCCGAGGCGGGCAGAGTTCGGGCGTAGCGCGAGCGAAGCCTCGGCTATCGCTAGTCCCACGCGATAGCAAGCGTGCGAGGACCCCGGCTGGAGGCCAAACCTACGGACTCCAAGCGGATGGGACGAGTCTGGGGCAGCGTTTCAAGTCAAGGTTGAGGATCATAGACTAGCGTTAAGTATCGCGGGGTTCGTGCGGAGTAATAAAGTCCACCTTTCCACGAACGGCGAGGGCGGATGCGATCGGGTTTCGCGGCTTCTCGCAGTTGCTTCGCGACGGAAAGTGCTTGCTCTATGCATGCTGAATCCTGATCGACGACGATCAACACCGCGGTAAAGCGCCGGGGAGAGGCTTCCCGAACGCGCCTGTTGTCGCGGGGGTACCCAGGAACTCGCTTCTCGCGCAGGCGATAGAGTGGCATTGCTATGCGAGCACGTATTGTGGGCTTGTCCGCAACACTACTACCTCCGAAGTCTCGTGCTACGACAATCCGCTCCTGCGCATCCCGCGATCCGTCCGCTTTGTGTGCCCGACGTTTCAGGGCAAAAGAGCACGCCGGTCCCGAGGCGACAGCATTCCGAAGTAAGCCAAATAAGATGCCCGTTGAGTCTGTTGCTGCGCGGATCGCGCCGAGGGCGCGAGCGCAGCTCTGCGATAAGCGGAGCATGTCGGAGGGAGGATCCGGGTCGAATACGCCCGTCATTCGGAGATGATTGGCCAGACAGCGGCGCAGGAAGAAGCACGCTGCAAGCGTGTATAGTCGGGAGTGATGCTGCAATAGGACGAACGGTGGTCCATCTCGACGGACGAGGCGGAGGCCGGCGGGAGGAGATCTGCCAGCCCCTGCGGCCGCCTGACAGGTGGTGCCAACAGCATCGACGCTCGCCTGCCTGGCGCCGTCGACCAGGAGAGGAGCACGATATCGTAGGCCGTCAAAATGATCCGGGAACCGGTAGCTCGACGCTGACGCTCGGAAGACGGAAGGTGCAAGGGCGGTGAGAGCCAGACACGAGGCGATACGCGGCGCAGGGAGATCAGAGGCCGACTTTCTGGCACAGTTGCGAGCGCACCATCAAGCAGATCGTGAGCACATAGGAAGTGGGCGCGAGCTGAAGGAAGGAAGGAGCGATTTCGGCGAAGTTCGCCGGCTGCTTGCACGTGATGAGTCTAGCGATGACGTGGCTACGAAAGCATTACGAGTCGAGTAACAATACTAACTATTCACCAAGGGTAATGCTATCGTCAGATCACGCGAGAGTTGCGGATCCTCTCGTAATGTCGCCGCTTCTCCGTCAGCACCTGGTTTCAACACTGCCTGTACAGTCAGCCGCGGTCACCTCTGCTACTCAGCGTTACCCACTGGCGCACCTTGTGCTCGTCTAAAGGCCGCGACTCCTCGACAAACCGCCACCCTTGCCCCCCCCCCGAACTCGACGGCGTTCCCGGTCCATAGTCGATCCCACTCACGGCAGTCATGGCGGCTCGGAGTGCCAGTACCGCTCCTACGATGTCAGCGCATCCAGCGCCGTTCACCTTTGCGCCTCGGTCGCCGCCCCCGCCGTCGCCGTTGCCGTCTCACCTGACCTCGTCGGCAGCCCGTTCGCTTTCGCAAAGTCGCGTCTCGCCGTCCCTCGCCGCGCCAGACGCTGCGATCTTGTCGGCCTCTCTCTCACAATTGTCGCAACACCTCGGACCACGCGACTTTTCGCCCGGACCGGCCGGCAACGGCGACCATCCCGAGACGGTTTCGGGCTCGGCCGCGGTCAACGACGACGCGATGCAGGGCATCATCCTCCGCAACAGCCCAGACCTAGACCACGAGAGTGAGCGCGTAACGGGCATGGACGTCGAAGACGAACTGAGGAGGGGTCCGCCGACGTCCGACACGCCCGGCGGAGACTGCAAGAACGTCTGCGTCCGTCACGCCCGGATGGCGAACGGTGCGACCAACCTCATGCTGCAAAAGGTGAGCATCGCGAGCGCGGTTCAGCTGCGATGCTCGTTTTTTGACACTGTCCGACACCATAGTCTATCGAGAACCTCGGCTCGCACGAACAGCAGGCGGTCAACACCATTTGGAGCCTGTTCTCGGCCGCGCCCGCGAAACGCCGCCTTTTGATCCTGCGCGGCCTCCTCACCATCGCCTGTCCCTCACAGCTCTCGTTCCTGCAAGAAGCGCTCGCCCTCGAAATGCGCATCGACCCGGTCGAAGTCCTCCCGCGCGAAGTCACGCTCAAGGTGTTTGGCTACCTCGACGCCATCACGCTCGGCCGGGCGGCGCAGGTCTCGCGGGCCTGGAAGGGCATGGCCGATGACGACCTCCTCTGGCGAACCATGTGCGAGCAACACATCGAGCGCAAATGCGAAAAGTGCGGCTGGGGCCTGCCGCTCCTCGGTGAACGAAGGCGAAAGGCCCGCCTCGCAATGAACGCCTTGCCGTCGAGTCGGGCCGGAGAGACGAGCCGCGGACGCGACAGTGACGTGAAGCGCATGCTCGAAGACACCGTCACGTCGGCCGCTCAGGCTCATGCCGAGCATGCTCAGCTGCACCACCTCGACGGGTCAGCTGTCGACGGCCCCGGATCGGCCATGCATGTCGACTCGGCGTCGGCGTCTGACTCTCACCGCCACAAGCGGAGCAAGACGAGCTCGCCCGTCCCCTCCCGCGCGCAGTCGCCCGGTGGCAGGCCGTCTCGGCAGGCCTACCCGCGCCCTGCTCTCGACTCTGCTCCGA
Organism: Rhodotorula taiwanensis; assembly: GCA_002922495.1. NCBI lineage: Eukaryota > Fungi > Basidiomycota > Microbotryomycetes > Sporidiobolales > Sporidiobolaceae > Rhodotorula > Rhodotorula taiwanensis. Next base: position 177,705 of record PJQD01000013.1, read on the forward strand.
CTCCCCCGTTGACTCGACCGTGGAAGCACGTCTACTGCGAACGCCTCGCCATCGAGCGGAACTGGCGTCGCGGCGCATGTTCAGCAACCGTCCTCTCCGGTCACACCGACTCGATCACCTGCCTTCAAGTGGCCGAGGACCTCCCGCACCCGAATTTCCCAGTCTTGATGACGGGATCTTGGGACCGTTCCGTCCGGATCTGGAACCTCGAGACCGGCAAGGAAGTCGGCATCCTGCGCGGTCACACGCGCGGCGTCCGCGCGCTCCAGTTTGACGCGCTCAAGCTCGTCACCGGCTCGATGGATTCGACGCTCAAGATCTGGAACTGGCGGACGGGCGAGTGCATGCGCACCCTGCGAGGTCACCGCGACGCCGTCATCTGCCTCACTTACGACAAGCAACTCCTCGTCTCGGGTTCGGGCGACTCGACAATCCGTGTGTGGGATTTCGGCACGGGCGAAGTCTACTCGCTGCGCGGTCACTCGGAGTGGGTCAACTCGGTCGCGCTGTGGGACTCCAAATCGGACGGATGCGAACCGACCTCGGCAGGAGGCACGTCGCTCGGCGCCGACGCGGTCGGAGCGCCCATCAGTAACCCCGAGCTGGCCAAGCAGTCCGCGATGGGCAAGTACCTGTTCTCGGCGTCCGACGACGCGACGATCCGGGTTTGGGACCTCTACACGCGGAACTGCGTCCGAGTCCTGTCCGGCCACGTCGCGCAGGTCCAGAGTCTCAAGATCTACATCGTCGGTCCGAACGATGCTGGACAGCAAGCTCAGACCGCCTTCCCGGACTCGCTTCTCGAGCCGCCGGCGAGGACGCCCGCCGAGGAGCGCGCCGAGGAGGAAGCGATGTCTGGCTCGTCGACATCCCGGCCCGACTGCACGGCGAATCAGCGGCTACCTCAGGTGCCTGCTCCTGGCGCCCCCATCTTTGCCTCGAACGCTTCCGCGGCGAACAACGGCGGCACGTCTGGCCAGAACGTCCGCCAGAACGACTTTGAGTTCCCGCACGACAAGAAGCCGATGGTCGTCTCGGCGTCGCTCGACAACACGGTCCGCGTGTGGAACGTTGAAAAAGCGCAATGCGTTCGGCAGCAGTTTGGCCACCTCGAGGGTGTTTGGAGCGTCGATGTCGACAAGCTGCGCATCGTTTCTGGGAGTCACGACCGAACCATCAAGATTTGGGACCGCGATTCGGGCAAGAACCTGCACACGATCGTTGGTCACAAGGCCGCTGTGTACGTCTGACGAGTTCTCGAATGCCGCCGAACTCTCGCTGATCTCGTCGTCCAACAGCACGTCGGTTCTGTTGACCGATCAGTCCGTCATCTCGGGCTCCGACGACGGCGAAGTCCGTGTCTGGACTTTTGCGCCCAAGGACTCTCAGGCCGCGTCGTCTCGTGGCTGAAGGCATTCGCGCCGTCTCCTCGGTTGAAGACATCCGCGCCGGCTCCTTACGCCTTCTCCCTCTTGTACCCATTGCTTCCACTCTCTAGTCCCTCCCGTTGTTGCAATTCATTCGCTCCCTGCCTTCCCAAAGTAACGATGCGGATTTGCAACCTGTGACCGTACTGAGACAACAAACATGACCATCCCGAGAGTGGCTCTGCCGACTGCGTCACCGCCCACCCATCAAGCCCTTGAGGGCATCGCCCATTCCGCCGAGTCCGCCCATTGCGCTTCCAAGCCCGCCGAGCCCGCCGAGGCCACCCATCATCTTCTGCATCTGCTCCATGGCGTCTGGCCGCGCAAGCATCTCGCGTGCACCGGCGGGAAGCATCGACTGCGCGCGTAAGGAAACGAGCTGGGTCAACGGGAGGAATCCCAATGCTGTCAAACAATCGAGCAAGACGTACCTGCATCGCCCGCATCTGTGACGGCGTAAGCTTTGACAGATCTGGCATGCCGTTCGGTCCCATTGGCGGCATGCCGCCCGCTGGCATCCCTGGTCGGCCGCCGGCGCCACCTCGTGCCGCGGCCATCTTGCCCATCCTGAGAGGTTCCTCGTGATCAGCGTGCGTAGCGAGGGCGAATAGCGATCGGCGTGAGCTCACAGTCCATTCTTGCCGCCCATCCGCTTGGCCATCTTGGCAAACATGAGATGCTGCGCCAAGAGTTCCTCGACCTCCTGCACCGTCGTTCCGCTACCCCTCGCGACGCGGAGGACGCGCTTGTTGGGTTCCCGCAGTCCGAGCGGGTTCGTCGGGTCCTGGTTCTCGTCGGCCGGCGTCGCCTTGGCTTTGCCCTTGTCCGCCGCCGTCAACGCTCCCGAGACGGTCGGCGCCGGGTCGCGGAAGATGGTACCATCGGAGTCGAGCTCCTCGGCTGTCATCGAGTCAAAGATGAAGGCGATCCGCTTCATGCGGCGGGTCGCTTCGGCCTCGTTTCCGCCGCCCATCATGTCCGACATGCCGGGAATCATCGAGGTCAGCTTCGACAAGGGGCCCCTGTATTTCGACGGACGCGTATAATCAGCACCGGCTAGACCCACGAACAGAAACTCATGGTCGACTCACATTCCCATGACCGTGTTGAGCTGCTCCTTCAAGTCGCGGATCGTAAACTCGCCCTTCTCGAGCTTCTTCATCATGTTCTCCTGCCGTTCCGGGTTCGCGAGCGCCATCTCCTGCGCACGCTCGACGAGACCTTGCATGTCGCCCATCCCGAGCATCTTGGAGATGAACGGTTGCGGCGAGAACTTTTCGAGGTCGTGCAAGTGTTCACCCGTCCCGATAAAGATGATGGGCGTGTTGGTCGCGGCGACGCTGTGCGATAGCGAGACAGGTCAGAGCTGGGTCTGCGTGGCCGATGGACAGAGGCAGACTCACGCAGAGATGGCTCCTCCACCCTTGGCGTGGCCGTCGAGTTTCGTGACGATGATGGCACCAAAGTTACTCGCGTCCTTGAAAGCGCGCGCCTGGTCTTGGGCCGCTTGGCCTGTGCGCCGACGAAAACATGGCTCTCAGTCAATACGAATGCACGGCCAATAAGGCGACTCGAACCTGACGTGAGCAAGGGAAAGCGACGCACCGATCGCTCCGTCGAGGACGAGGACCGTCATGTCGGGCTCGATCCCCTCTTGGATCTGGACCATCTCGTCAAACAGCTCGCTCTCCTGCCGGTGTCGTCCGGACGTGTCGACGATGATGACGTCGAATCGCTCGGCGCGGAACTTTTGGACGCCTTGCAGCGAGATCGAGACGGGGTCGGTTTCGGTGTAGCTGTACATCATATGTGCATTATGCATCAGGGTCCGGTTTCCGCTAGCGAGAAAGTCAAGCGTGATGAGGCTGTAAAAGCGGCGGACGTACCTGCCGAAGAAGGGGACCTTTGCCCGAACGGCGTTCTGCTTCAGTTGGTCGAAAGCGCCAGCTCGGAACGTGTCGGCGCAGACGAGCGCGACTTTGAGTCCTCGTCGTTGGTAGTGCGTCGCGAGCTGCACCGGCGAGACGGGGGGTCAGGCTTGACCGAGAAAGAAGACAATGATAGCGAGAACGAAGGGACTGACTTTGGTGCAAGTGGTCGTCTTGCCGGCTCCCTGCAAACCGACCATCATGATGACCTGCGACTTTCCCTTGACCGGCTGCGACCGTACGGGTCAGCTTCCGCGATCAGCAACACTGCAGCCCGGGAGGGGAACTCACGTTGAAAGCGGGCGGGGCGCTGTCGCCCGGGTCGACGAGGGCGACCAACTCGTCATAGATCGCCTTGTGAATCAACTGCTTGGCCTTATTCCCTTGCATCGCGTCTCCCCCCTGGCCCTGTTTCGCCTGCATCTCTTCGAGTTGGGGCAGGACGAGTTGCTTGACGCGGTCGCGGCACCGTTTCACGAGCAACACGTTGACGTCCGACTCGAGGAGGGCGGCGCAGACTGATTTGAGAACAGCATCGAGGGCCTGTGAGCGAGAGTGTCAGTATCGAGGGGCTGCGGCGAGGAGAGAGGAGAGAAAGGCGAGCCGAAGCCGAGTGGGCCTTACAGGTTCATCGATCGTAGTCTGGCCATTGACAGATTGGATCGCTTGATTCAGCCTTCGACCGAGATCTTGAAGCACCATGTCGAGCAGCGGCTGAGTGCGAACGAGTGTAGAGAGAGATCAGAGAGTCGCACACGCCGAAACCGAGCGAAGGTGGAGCCTCGATCCCACCTAGCACTAGATCTCGCCCAGCTACCCTCTCTGTTGCCATAATTTATCGTGGATAAAGATACCGAAAAGAAAAGACCCCTTCTCTACAGCGGGTCCGAAGTGATCGGTCCCCGAGATCCAGCCCTCCATTCCGGCCCATCCTCCGCTGCTGAGTATACAGAAGAGTGGCCATGAACCTCAGGAGCCTCTGCATCCACGCAACATTCGCGTCCGGAGCGGCGAGACCGCCCGCGCCTTGAGGCGCCCGTCCAAGCCTGCGCCACTGGGTTGCTTCGGAGGCCGGCACGACCGCGGCGGTTCCTCGACAGCCGACTCAAGGCACGTGGCCTGGACTATGCGCAGGTCCTGCAGCAGAACGCTGGGAGAAGATGCCTGCACGCCGGCTAGCACGCGGGACTTCGGGTTTAGGTCAAGAGGCCGAGGGGGGACTTTCGCTGAATCACTCGTCCATGGATGCGGCACGCGTGGGGTAGAGAGAGGCGCCGACACTCGAGAGGAAGAGATTCTGCCAATCTGGCGTGCGCGCCTTCCGAGCAGCGTTACAGTGCGCGGGTGAAGGGCATGTCGGCGGGGAAACAAATTGCGCGTTTCGTTCGTTCTTGCGAGGCGCGATAGCGGAGAGCGCGACTCGAGAAGAGCACAGCAGTTGCGAGAGTAACAACAAGCCTTGCGTGGAGCCTTGACTGAACACTGGACCGGTCGCATTCGGAGGAGGGAGAAGCGAGGGGGCGAGTCGGGAGCGCGAGCAGGATACTTCGGTAGCAGCGAGACAAGGAGCGGTTCCCTGGGTCGAGAACGGTAGCAAAGTTGTACTAGTACGCTTGCAGACGAGTGAAGAGTACGTGAATGAGGGTCGACCATGTCACGAGTCGCAGAGTCGCGTCTCCCTCGGCTCCCGTTTGCGTCTCTCCCTCTACACGCGTACGCACCCAGGGCAGCCAGGCTACCTGTCAGCTCGATCAATGGCAGATGTAGCTCCCGCCGGGGACGGTGGCTCACCGCGTCAGCGAGGCGACAGCGACGTCGACATGCAACCCGCCGACTCGGACTCGCGCCGCAAGAACCGCGCTTATGATGACCAAGACGAAGACGGGGATGAAGAGGACGACGAAGGGATCGACCTCAGACCGGGCGCGGGCTCTCCAGGCGACAGCTCAGAGGAGGAAGAGACCGACTCGGAAGAGGAACGCGAAATCAGAAAAGGTGACGTCTCTCCCCCTCGCTCTGTCCTCGACGAGGGCCCTCGGGCAGGACCGCAGTCACGCCAGGTTGCCACTCGGAAGCGCCTCACGTCAAGTAGCGAACCCCGGCGGGTCCGAGACGAGAGGTTGCAAGTTCACCATTCCCACAGGGAACTGACCCCACTCTCTCCTCTCCAACTCGCAATCCTGCAGGCTTCATCGTCGACGAGGACGAGTCGAGGAGGCGCAGGCGACACCGCAAAAAGAAGCGCAGCCGCAAACACGCCAAGACTGAGGAAGGTGAGGAAGGCGAAGGCGCGGCCGGAGACGGCGACGAAGGGTCGAGTCGGAAACGCCGCAAGGACAGCGACGACGGTACGTCCAGCGTTCACTCCTTACACTTGCACGTGCGCACTCCGAGGGACAGCCTGCTGACGGAACTGAACGCGCAGAGGACGAGGCGCTCGACGAGGACGACCTCGAGCTGCTGCAGGAGAACTTGGGTATCCGGAGAAGCAAACCCAAGGTGCGCCAGGGCGTGAGATTGTACTCGTCCGTCGATCGGCCGGATGTCTGACGAGTGGATCGCCACTCTGATTGCACAGGGAAAACTCCGCCGGTTGCGCCGCCGCCGTTCGGTCGGCTCGGACGACGACGCCGCCTCGCCGCCGCGCGGCCTGAACGACATCTTTGCCGACGACGATGCCGCCGCCGACCAAGTCGAGAACCTGTTTGACGCCGACGAGATGGCCGGCTTCATCGAGGACGACACGGACGACTCGCGGTCGCAAGCCGGCGACTCGGACGAGGACCGCGACGACGCGCGCGAACGGAGGAACCGGAAGCAGAAGGAACGCGAACGGAGGAAGGCCGAGAGCGCCGCGAAACGCAAGCGAGGCGGGCTCGGAGGCGGACGGCTCGAAGGAGTTTCGGTCGAGGCGTGGCAAGAGGTTGCCGAGGTCTTCGGCAACGGGCAGGAATACGCCTGGGCCATGGACGACGAAGATGACGACGAGCCGAAGCCCAAGGATCTCAAGGATGTGCGTACTGGCGAACCGACAGAATGACAGGGACGTCGAACTGACTTTTTTCCCTCTCGAACCCTTTCTTAGATCTTTGAACCGTCCGAGATCGCTTCGCGCATGCTGACCGAGGCGGACGAGAAGATTCGGACGACCGATGTCCCCGAACGCCAGCAACTCGCCTCGGTCGGCCTCCCCGGGTTCGACATCAATGACGAGGGCGACTTGCAGCCGTTGATTCCGGAACGCGAGATTGCCACCGCGGCGATCTGGGCGAGCGACAAGATCTCGCGCGAGGCGACGCAGATGTTCCTCCTCCGCGACGCGGACGGGAACCGGTCGCCCCTGTACCAGCCGTTCGTCAAGGCGGTCGAGGCGGTCCTTCGGTTCATCAACATCGACTTGCTCGAACCGCCGCACATCTGGCACCACCGGTCCGACTACATCATTCACGCGCCGCCTGGCGAGCAACAGGCGCTCCTCCTCCACGAACACGACCTGTGGAAGCTCGCGTCGCTCAGCATCAAGTACCGCGCACTGATGGCACGCCGGAAAGAGTTTGAGGAGCAGTACCGCCCGTTGCAGACGCAAGACCTGCATCTCGCCGAGATTCTCGAGCAGGCGGGTAGCGTCGAGGATATGATGGACGCGCTCGGGTGGTTGTCGCTCCGGTACGGCGACGAGCTCGCGCTCGCGAAGCAGGCCAAGACGGAGGATCTGGACGGCGCGGAGCAGCAGGTCGGCGAGGACGGCTTGCCGCTCCCTCAGGCGGTGGTGGGAACTGGTGCGGCGGGTCCGAAGCGCATGAAGCGCGCCGTCCGCGATAACGAATACGACACGGCGCGCAAGAGCGTCGTCAAAAAGTTCGCCGATGTACGTCTGTTGAGCTGGTTCGCACGCCTGCGTTTCCCCCGCACTGACCCTTCTTCTTTTCCCTGACGCAGCTCGTCGGTATGTCGGTCGCCGAAGTGGCTATGGACGTCAGCATGCAGCAGAAGACAAACTTCCCGGATGACCCCGAGAAGAGTCCGCTCGACCTCGCCGACGAGTACGTCGTTGCGCCCGACTTCCCCGTCAAGGAGCGCGTCATCGAGGCCGCCGAGACGATCCTCGTCACCGAGTTTGGCCACGAGCCGATTTTGCGCAAGGAGGCGCGGCGGTACATCCGCGACTTTGGTGTCGTCTCTGTGCGCCCGACCGCGAATGGCCAGTCCAAGATCGACCGACTGAACCCTTTCTACGTCAGTCTCTCGTTCCGCTGGCTGTGCATTCCTCCCGCGTGACCTGACCTATTGTCTGCCCCTCCCGCACTGCAGGCCTTCAAGTATCTGAAGAACAAGCCCGTCGCCGAGTTCATGCGCTCGCCGCAGTGGATGCAGATCCTCGCTGCCGAAGCCGAAGGACTCGTCCAGAGCGAGATCACCTTGCCTGAACAGGCGCTCGAAAAATTCCTCGGGGACTTGCAGCGGATCTACCTGTCCGACTTTTCTTCGACCATCGCCGACGAATGGAACGCGCTTCGCAGCAAGATCCTCGACCGCGCGTCGCGCGAGCACTTGTTCCCTCAAGCAATCACCTGGGCGCGAAACATGCTCAAGGAGGAATCGGAGGATGTGGTTGGCGCTGCGTGCAAGGACAAGCTGGAAGCGGTGCGTTCCTCCTTTCAGTCCGAGCGTGCCCGAACGTTTACTCACTTTTCTGCCGACGACTGCAGCGACTCGACGCGGCACCTTACAAGCGTGCCGACGATACGATGGAAGCAGGCCAGGTCCCCTCCGTCCTGGCGATCTCAAGCGGTCGCGGTGACCCGAAGCGCGACTCGATCGTCGGCGTCTTCCTCGACACGGACGGGCACTTCCGCGAGCACATCAAGATCGACAACCTGTTCGACCCCGAAGAGAAGCAGCGCGAGGCGTTCACCGACCTGCTGAAGCGTCGCCGGCCGCAGGTGGTCGTCGTCGGAGGCTATTCGTCAGCGACGATGCAGCTCCTAGACAACTTCCGCAACTTTGCTGCCCGCGTTACGCAGGAGCTCCTCGATGAAGGCGTCGAGGACGACAACGAGCTCGACGAAGGCTACGATGCGACCGAGACGGCTGCGCGGAAGGCGAACCGGGCCGCTTTCGAGTCGACGTACGTACACGACGAGGTCGCTCGGATCTACCAGAACAGCGCCCGTGCGACGCTCGAGTTCCCCGATTTGTCGACCCTCGGCAAATACTGCATCGGACTTGCGAGGTACGCGCAGAGTCCGTTGAACGAATACGCTGCTCTCGGCCAGGACCTCGGCGCTCTCAGCTACAGCCCGAACCAGAAATACGTGCGTGCCGGACACTGCAGCGACGCTGATCCAGGGCAGGTACTGACTGAGACTCTAAACGTACAGCTGTCGAAGGAGAAGGTTGACCAGTGGCTCGAGCGAGCGCTCATCGAGGTGACGAACCGCGTCGGCGTCGACATCAACCGGTGTGTCCGCAGCGCGTACTACGCGCACCTGCTGCCGTATGTGTCTGGTCTCGGTCCCCGTAAAGCAGAGGCACTGCTCAAGAAGATCAACGGAATCGTGAGCATGTTTGCTATCTCGGGCGCGTGCGGAAACGTCGAATGCTGACAAGGCACGGCAGGGCGGCACTCTGTCCACCCGGCAAGGCTTGGTCTTGCATGGCTTGACGACGAAGAACATCTTTGTCAACGTGGCCGGCTTCCTCCGCATCCGGCAAGATGACCTCGACGCCGATCTCGGGCGCGACGCTGAGAACTCCGAAGACCCGGACCCTCTTGACGATACTCGGATCCACCCCGAAGACTACGATGTCGCGCGCAAGATGGCAGCAGACGCGATGGACTACGACGAGGAGGACCTCGAAGGCGCGCCGCCGTCCAAGGCCGTTCTCGACCTGTTCAACGACGACGTCAGCAAGCTGAACGACCTCGCCCTCGATGAATTCGCCGCCGAGCTCACCAAGGTCCTCAACGCTCCGAAGCGCTTCGTCCTGTACCAGATCCGCGAAGAGCTGCAGCAGCCCTTCAGCGAGAAGCGGTCCGAGTTCAAGGTGCCGAACGCCGAGGAGCGCTTTACGATGTGGACCGGCGAGACCCGTCGGACGCTCGACGCCGGGTACATCATCCCTGTCCGGGTCCTCCGCGTCTCGCAGGACGAGTCCGTTCTCGTTCGTCTCGACTGCGGTATCGACGGCATGGTCGGCCACGAGTACCGGACGGACGGACAGGTCCTCACTCGCTTGACGCCCGGCCAGACGTTGCAGGCGATGGTCATGAAGGTCGACTACGAGGCTCTGCGGGTCGAGCTTACGACGCGCGAGTCTTTCTTGCAGGCCGGCGACCTCGGGCAGCGGCAGGTCACGACCGACACCTGGTTCGACACCAGCGCTGCAGAGGCCGACCAGCAAGTCGCCGCAAAGTCGTCGCAGAAGACCGCGGGTGGTCGCGCGAAGCGTGTCATCAAGCACCCGAACTTCCAAGACATCAGCGCAGGCAAGGCCGAGGAATTCCTGGCCGGCATGCAGCGCGGCGATTGCGTCATCCGTCCGTCTTCGCGTGAAGACCACCTCGCCGTTACTTGGAAGGTGGACGAGGGCATCTATCAGCATCTCGGTGCGCTATCCGTGTGTGACGATCTGTTGCAAAGACCGCGCTGACATCCGAGGACTAAATCCGTAGCCGTGCACGAGCTCAACAAGCCGAACGAGTACTCACTCGGTACCCAGCTCCGCGTGTCCGACAAGCACCGCTACTCTGACCTCGACGAGCTCATCGACGCGCACATCAAGCAGATGGCTCGCAAAGTCACCGAGCTTACCTCGAACGACCGCTTCAAGGGCAGCCAGGAGAGCCTGGACAAGTACCTGACGACGTGGACCTTGGCGAACCCGGGCAAGAGTATCTACGCCTTTGGCTGGAACTCGGACCGGAAGAAGGCCGGCCAAGTTGTCCTCGGCTTCCGGACGAACGAGCGCGCGCCTATCTCACGTTGGGTGCGTCAATTGCTGATCTTTCAGCTTCCAAAATCGAGCCTGACCGTCGCACTCATTCTGTACAGGATGTCGCGATCGTGCCTGAAGGCTACATGCTGAAGGGACAAGTTCACGGCGACGTGCAGTCTCTGGTAGGCCTGCCGGAAGTAAGCTCGTTCCAGAACGAATCGATGCTAACGTTCCGCCGCTCACGCAGGTCAACGCCTTCAAGCACGCGTACCAGTACAGCATGCAGAACGGGCCGCGCGCGGGCGGAGCTGCGGCGCCGCAAACAGGCTACGGCGGACGGACGCCCGGGTATCCTGGCGCGCCTGGATCGCGTACGCCGAATCCGGCGATGCAGCAAGGCCGCGCGACGCCGATGGGTGCCGGCGCTCCGGCACCAGGAGGCTACGGCGCCGGCTACTACAACGGCGGTCGGACGCCGATGAACGGATACAGCGGAGGTCGCACGCCGATGGGCGGTCCGCCGCAGGGTAGCTACGGCGGCCCGCCGCAGTCTGGCATGGGATCTGGACGGACACCGCTACCGCCTTCCTATCGCTGAGCCTTGCCTGAATCGAGTCCCCAGTTTAATGTCGTCGCCCTGTTGTAAAGGATCACGCGGAAATGAGTAAACCCCTCGCACAACCACTGTAAAAGCTCTCTCATGACACACACTCCGAGGACTCTTGGAGAGCGAGAGTGCGTTGCAGCAGGAGCGGCGGTACAGATCTACTGGCGGCAACAGCGAATGCGGCAGAACTACGTCCGCAGAGACAAAAAAAGACGGAAGGTTAATGTGGGGTGGGCTAGAATGGCGACGAGGCAGACCAGATCCATGCACTATGCAAAGCTTTGAGGCAACCCGCGGTGAACGAGACCTCGACCCATGCGAGGCGGCACCGGGCGCGACGAGCTTGCCGGCGAGAACGGCCGACTCGAGGTCCGTGGAAGCGAGTGCGACGGCGACGAGAAGGTCGGTCGTGGCATAGGCTGCGGTGGCGGCAAGGTCTCTTCGAGCTCATTGGCAAAGTCTTGCCACGAGATGAGTCCGCACGAGTCGCGCTTCTTGCGGTTGGCCACGCTCGGCTCGGCGGGCCGCAGCTCGGGAAGGTGAGCTTCAATGTCGCATTCGTCGACCTCGTCGACGCTGTCGAAGCGAACTTTGCGACCGAGCGCGACATCGTCGCTGGCGTCTCCGACCGAAGACGCCGCTGTCGAAGCGGTCGCAACGCTCCATCGAATCGAGTCGCGGTCGAACCGCGAGCCGCCTGACGAGCTCGTCGCGCTCGACCGCGTCGAACTCGCCGTCGAGTAGCGAGCTTCGCAAGAGCGAGTCTGGCGCATGGCGACAGAAGATGCAGAAGGAGAGGGAGAAGAGGTCATCGGGAAGGAGGTAAAGACGCGACGCATCGGCGGCGTCGGAAGCGTCGGTTGGTGCAGCGTAGACGGCAGTGCAGGGACCGGCGGGATCTCGTGCGGCGCATCGCGCTGAGTACGCGCGACGGACCGCAGGGAAGCGGAGGATTTCGGCCTCGGGATCGTCGGGAAAGGTGCCACTCGACGGTGAGGGAACCGCTCGTCGAGGAGGGACATCGCCGACGAAGACGCAGTCGACGGTGTCGGGCTCGCAGGCCGTGGCGTCGGTACATCCTCGCGGATCGTGGCGTTCGATGGGGCCGGACGCAAAGGCGAGCGCGTCGGTACGGTCGGTTTCGCCGCGATGGACGGCAAGATCCCGTCGAGCTCGTACGCCTCGAGGATTGCATCAATGTCGAGGTCGGCGATGTCGTTCTGGGTGAAGGAGGGTCGGCGCGAGCGTCGTTGCGTGCGCGGCGAGCGGTTGAGACGAGTCGAGTTGGGCGACGGAGACCTCGAGCGCGGCGTGTCTCCGGCGCGACAGTGCATCGAGCGCCATGGTTTCGGAGACCTGTGTGCGCGCGTAAGCCGTGTCAGAACCAGGTGTCGCCTGATCGAGGCATTTCCACGAGGACAAGCTACTTACCCCGATCGAGCTGTGGCACTCTCGTCCACGACCGGGAAGCCCCAATCGGAGCTGACGGACCGCTGCGAGTTATCGCGCGACATGGCCGGTGACTGGGTCAAGAACGGGTCGTTGAGGCGTGTGATCTCGAGTTCGAGCTGGTCGAGCAAGTCGAGGCAGTCGGTTTCCCGCTCGTCCTCGCCCGACGTCGAACTCGCCGCGCTCAGACTCGGCGTCGATGTTGAGGCCGCCGAAGCGAGACTCGACGACGAAGAGTATGGCGTCCCTCGTCGCGAAGGCGTGCAATCATCGTCGGCCAAGACCCTCGGAGGAGTCGACGTGAAAGCAGCCGGGTCGAACAGCGGAGTCGAGGCTGGCATCCTGGCTAGATCTGGCTTGCGCCGGAGTGTCGGGCGTGGTCGAGAAGATGTACGCGGTCTCGTGAGCGACGCGACAGAGCGACTCTTGGTCGTAAACTTTGTTGCCCGCGGTCGAGACGAGATTCGGCGAGAAGTGCGACGGCGAGGCGAGAGACGGAGGGCGGAGCGTGAATGCTGTAGCTGACAGGTGGCTGCTGTGACGGCAAGAGTCGACCCCGACCGTGTTCGGTGTGAACCAGCTGCCGGCAAACTCGCGTCTCCGGAAGCAACTGCTTCTCAAGCCGTTGGAATTGAATCCGGGGCGCTTCCGCAGTCGTCCCGCATCCGACCAGACTACCTTAATCCTCACCGCCTTTGCCTGCGCTTCGACCAAGACCTCGCACAGAGTACTCAGAGCAGTTGTTTGTTTGTTTGCATCGATTCCTGATCCTTTAACGCAACATTCACAACGAGAGAACCGTCAAAATGAAGTCGGCTTCACGCTGGGGATCTCGAAAGCCGGCCGGTGCCCCTGGCCGGGAGAAGTCAAACCCCGCACTCGATGCGTCGCGTCGCCAATTTGTTGCGCCGCCGACGCGTCCGCCGGCTTTCAACCGCTCACCGCTGTCACGAGCTAGCGACTGATAGACCGCATCGTCAGGCCGCTGCTGCGCGCTGGCTAGACACACGATTGGCACAGCTTCCGCTCCGCCGGCACCTCGAGACGCTAAAAGACGACGCAGGCGCATGTGGAAATACGTGCGTAGCGATTACACAACAATGGCACTTCGGGTACTGCTATGTGCGGAGAAACCACTTCGTTCTGGAGTCGTGATCTGCGATGGGCGTGCTGGGTCGACGGAACAAGCTGCGCGCGTCTCAAGCGTCGTCGTCTTCGAGTTCATCGTCGTCTCCCTGGTCGTCGTCGCCGACCGCGACGTCGCCGCCACCACCGTGCTCAGCGACTCCTCCATCGACCGCGATCGCGTCTGCCGTTCCACCGGCAGCCTCGGCTCGCGCGGCTCGTGTCTTTGCTTTCGCTGCGGCCGCTTTCTCGGCGCGTTGTGCTCGCCGGAGCGCGTTCTTGCCCGACGCACGTTGCATTTCCTGCACACGCATCATCGAGAGTGTCAGCGGTCGAGTCACGAGGCAGGCATGTGTAGCTGGGAAAGTGGACTTGCGCGATACTTCACGAGGTACACCTTGAGGACCTCGGCATACATGTCGAACCCGAGCGTCGACATGGCAAACAGGATGTCCTCGCCGTTGATCGTCTTGCGCTTCTCGACGGCGCACCGTTCGGCCGCTTCGGACGTGATGAACGAGATGAACTCGGACGTGCACTCTTGGACGCACTCCTTGGCGTCTTTGCTGACCTTGGTCGTGTCCGGGAGGCATTTCTTCATGATCCGGCCGACGTTGGCGATCGGCAAGTAGCGCTGTGAGGGAAGGACGGCCAAGCAGGATCGGCGTCATGGGCGTATCAGCGGAGGTCGGGTTGGCAGCGATGTTGCAAGTCGGAAGCAGTGGGTCAGTCTCGCGTCCCCCCTCGCTGCAAAGCCCTCTCGGACTTTGGACATACGTCTTGCTCCCTGTACATCTCGACCTCGTGCTCCTCAATCTCCCTCGCCGGTGCCAAGTTGGCCTCGACGTCGTCGTGCGGTGCGCCGCCGGCTTGGGCGTGCGCAGCCGGGCGGAGAGGCGGCAGCGCGCCGCTCGCCTGAGCGTCGGCTTCCATGGCGCGTGAGGTATCGTGTGTCGTCGCTAGGGTGTGGAACCTGATGCTAGAGGGCGTATGAAGGCGCGGGGAACTCTTTGCAGAGCTGATCCACCTCCCCTCAGCCTGGAGCGGCCCGGTGATGAACTCTCACAAGCTGCTTACTACATGCGCTCTGTACACCGCACTGAGTAGATGCTCGCCGTGCTCCAAGTGGAGTCTTCGCTGCTTGCACGCGAAGCTGTTCGATGCGGACAATGGTGTCATCGCGTTCCCTGCCACCGCGGCGCTCAGCGGCGCCGCTGCTCTATGCTCGCCTGCTGAAGCGCATGTATGCCCGCGAGTATCTGGTAGCAGCGATGCTGTAGCCTCATGCAAGCTTGCGCGAACTCCGCATCGAGCTCGTGTACAGTTGCACTGGCCTACGCTCTTGTCCGCTCCGTCCGGCGCAGGCGCCCGGCGCGGACCAACACTCTCGCACCTCTCGGAGCTAGTATGTCTCAGCCGCCATCTCATCGTTCGTCGTGCGTCTATACGGGGTCAATGAGATCTCTGATTGACGAGCTCGCCGACGCGCTCTGCACATTGAGCGGAGAATGGGACATCTCGCACGGCCGGCGGACGTCGCTCCCCGATCCGCCTCAGCTCACGCCTCGAAGCTTGACGGATAGTAGCCTCACAAGCGACTTCGCGGTGAAACACGCTCGACAGGCTGCGAAAGCCATCAGGTCTCCCGTCAGGAAGCTCCTCCCATCTTTGCTCGTCGCTCATCGACCCTTCGAATCCGCATCGCGACCCCCATGACCACCAACGTCGTCGTGACCTCTCCGTCTTCCTCATTGGCTGTCACGGATCTTGACTATCTCGACTTGGACGGGCTTTCGGAAGCATTTGAGGAGGTATTCAAAGCTGCCGCCTAGCGCCCGCGGGCGTCGGCGAGGTCGCCATCTCCGTTCAACCGCATCAGCAGAGGACAGATACCAGTAAGCTCGGTCAGTCTGGCGCGGAAGCATGGTCGAGCAGGACGTCGGACCGGTTGGGAGCGACCGATCGCGCTACCGATTACCTACGCCTCGGGTCGCCGACCCGTACCACAAGTACCCTCATCCCTCCGATTCATCCTTTGGACGCCATGGATCCGACGCGGTCCCGAATCGCAGACTCGGACGCTTCATCGTCAAGCCTCGGACCCGTTTGCGGTCCGACACAGGAGTCTCTTTCTCCCGCACACGACGCCCTTGCGGGCTCGTCGCAACCTCCACCGGTACATGTCGCCGCTCTTGACCACTTCTTCTTGTCGCCGAGGATGTCGTGCTTCCCCAACGTGCCGCGCACGACTCTCGCGGACCGCGGCCAAGAGCGCCGATCCGATAGGACGGCAGCCCACGAGCGGCCTTCTTGACCCTCGTTTCTCTCTTCGGCCCCGGCCTGATACCCGTGCGAGCACGGTCCGACAGCGCACACAAGCGGATTACGCGCCCGGCCCGCGACAGGACCACGACGCCGTCTCGTTCATTTCGATTTCTGCTCGAACCGGACTATCAAGACGTCGACATCTGGGTCAGGGTCTTCCGGTTCGCAGTCGTGCACGCCGTCGGCTATACAACCGCGCCCTCCGCCATCCAAAGCAGGCAAGGCTGCCATCTATCCGAAGTCCGCGCCGCTGAACAGCGAAGAAAAGCATATACAGGTGCCGGCTGCAGTCAAGACTTCCCTCAGCCTGCGCTGCAGGACGGTCGATAGGTAGCAGGCGCTCTGGAGCGGGAAAAGGTCGAGCGAAGGAGGAGATCGCGCCGCACACGATCCGTCCGCAGCAAAGAGGCAGCTACCCACATGTTTTCGAAGAGTATTCTGCGGAGAGGTTTATGCTTTCAAAGTGACCGGTTCTAGTCACGCTAGTCACGAGAGAAGTGCAGCAGTCCGGGAAACGCACCTTTGGGTGAGAACGCGAGAACTTCGACTGGTCGCGAGTCGACGCCCCAAGTTTAAGTCGGAACGACCGCGGGTGGTTGCAACCTCCTCTCCTCCACGCCGACGCCATGCTCGTTCTTGCTTGGGTGGTCGGGCTGTTACCGACGTTGGCACTCGCTGGCTCGGTCAAGTATGACAAGTACCGCTCGATCGCGCAGAGGAACGGCGGCCTCGTGTCACTCGACTCGGCCGGCTACGACGACCTGATCGCCTCACCGCGAGACTACTCAGTCTCGGTCGTCTTGACAGCGCTCGGAGATCAGATCAACTGCGGGCCGTGCAGGTGTGTTCTCGCTCGCAGCCGGGTGCCGAGCAGGGAGCAGTTCGCTCACCTTGTTACTCGACAGAATCCTCCAACCTGAATACGCTCAGCTTGCGAAACAGTGGCATACTGAGAAGAAGACCGAGGACGAGGACCACATCTTTGCGTACCTCGACTTCCAGCATGGCGCCGAGATCTTCCAGCGGGTCAGTCCCCTCCTCGCCCCTTCCCCCACACGCCCTCGAGACGCCCATCCTCCTCCAGCTCCGCGCGTATGTGGAAGCTGATCCACTTCATCGTACTCTCTCTACAGCTTGGATTGCAGACCGCGCCTACCTTCCAGCTCTTCATGCCGACCGAGGGTCCGAGGGCGACCAAAAAGACCAGCGCAGATGTTATCGACTTTACCCGCACGTAAGCCTCGTCGCGCTGCGTTACTTTGTAGTCACGCGAGTCACACTTAAGCTGACCGCGTGAATGCCGCGCCCACAGTGGGTTCCAAGCCGATGCGATGGCGAACCAACTCCGCCTGCAGGCCAAGTTGCCGAGCCTGAAGTACTCTCGCCCGGTCGACAAGGCGCAGGTCGCTAAGAACATTGCTCTGACGCTGTCGGGCTTGTTCTCGACGTGGCGGCTCTTCCCTTACATCCGCGTCGCCCTCGCTCAGCGCTACATCTGGTCCTTCCTCGGCCTCGTGAGCCCATCTTCTTCGTTTCTTCCTCAATGTGTTCTCTGCAGCCGCGGCTGACACCTGACGGCGCATGCCAGTTCACGATCCTCTTCATGACTTCGGGCTACATGTGGTGCCAAATCCGGCGACCGCAGTACGCCCAGGGAGGTCGCGATGGCCAAGTTAGCTACATCGCTGGGGGCTATCAGAACCAGCTCGGAGCCGAAGTTCACATTGTCGCCGCGATGTGTGAGCCTCTATCTGTTCATGTGCCTGGTTTTCGAGCGAGCATGCGTAACTGACGAGCCTCGTTCGCCTACAGATGGCATCCTCGGCTTCTCGGTGTACACGCTCGCGTACACCGTCCCAAAGCTGCGCGACCCGGTCCGGCAGCGTCTCGCCATCTACGTCTGGACCGGAGTCCTGCTCGCGATGGCGAGCGTTCTCTTCCGAGTCTTCCAGACCAAGCAGCCGGGATGTGCGCGCTTCTCTCGCCTGACTCGTCTTTCTCAAGGTCGCCGATTCTGACCCTTGCTCGAGCAGACCCCTTCAAAATCTTCTAGAGCATGTTCGTACAGCAGTGGTTCGCGTGCAAACATCGTCCGACTCGCGGAAGAGCTGCTCGTCAACTTGCGCGTCTTGAGATGCTCTCAGAACAGCTGGGATTTTCTTGTTTCCGACTTCAGTCTCGTGGCCGCGCGGCGCCTGCATCGATGTGCGCTCCATAGGCCGCGTTATCGCTCGAACATCCGCGCTGGGAAAGCCGGGCCTTGGAGAAAAAGTTTCGCTTTTGCGTTGCGTCGTCTGGTTCACGATCGAGCGGTCGTGCTGCCTCGATCCATCAACCGTTGCCCGGCCAGCGGGCGACAGGACAAGTCGCAGCTGCTGAGGGCTTCTCCGCGCCGAGTAGGACGGACCGCCCTGCCCTCACCGGCTCGCTCGACCCGCTCGATTTGACGATTCCGGCGGAGTTGCGAGCGCTCGCCGACACCGGCCCGACCCCCTACGCCGGATCCGGGGCAGGCCACTGCCGTTTTACATCAGCACGGAGCTTTGTCGCCGGGTGGCAGCTGCCCAGGACGTGAGACAAGTCGCAACGGTCGCGAGTGGGGCGCGACATACGACGATCGACGACGAGCGGAAGGACCGAGCCACTCAAGCTGCACTCGGCTCTACAAGGTGAATTTCACGAAAGACGTGAAAAGGTGAGAAGACGGCACCTCGAGCGGCGCGGGCAGCTGCTCCGAAGTGGCTGCATCGTTAACTCGGAGCAGTATGCACTTTGACGCCAACCACGTCGCGACCGGCGGACCCAGACAGGAGCTGACAGACGGCGTGCACTACAGAGCAACAAAGGCTGCTACTTTGCGCTCGCGACGCCGGGTCCGACCGGCGGTATGGCGTACGATTCGCCAGGGTCGCCACGATTCCAGCAGCTCCCGATGAGGAAGCCCTACCGCACGGAGAACGCTAGCACAAGCCCGCAAGTCTCACCTACCAACACGACAGCGTCTCGGTTCCAAGCTGCGCTCGAATCGATGCCGTCTAGACATGCCTACCATTCGTCGATCTCGTCCGGAACGTCGGATGAGGGTCTCTCGCGAGGGATCAACCCGCATGACTCGTACATGCCGAACGGCAACCGTATGTTTGACGCACTGCAGCGCGAATTGAGCCTGAAGGATGGGCTGGCAGATTTGGCGTCGTCGACGAGGAGCGACGACCAGGGTGCGCCCCCGCCGTCGAGGTTTGGAGACGATTCGGATCGCTACGATACGCTGCGGAGCGCTCCCCGACCTCGACGTCGAGCTGGTCCGGAGGAAGTGACTTCCAGCTCGTTCTACAACGGCTCAAGTCATGACGACTTGCCGGACCTCGCGAATGGGCAGCGGACCACCTCTTCCGACGATCACGACTTCAGCGCCTCTTCACGATCGTCGCCGGCCATTCCGCTCGTCCCGTCCAGCGACAGCCTGAGCGAGTCGATGAACGGCAATGACACCGTCAGAACTCGCGAGCGGAGGGCCGGCGAGCGCGTCTTCCCCGCCCCGCTCTATCTCCGAAGCGATCGCAGCTTTTCACCCGGGAGCAGCATTGGCGCGTCGTCGAGCAGTGTCGCACCGACTTTGCCGTCCACCGCACCTCTGTCCTTCCAGCGAAGACCCTCTGGCTCGTACAATCTGGCGGACCAGAATCAACCTGCGATCCCGAACCCGCGAGATCGGAACTGGCGAGACGCGCCATCGAACCTTTCTTCGTCGACTCGATCGACTGTCCCGTACCAGTCACATCGGCCTCAGCAGTCCTCGACGTCCTCGACTTCCCACGTTTCTTCACTCCCGTACAGCAGTTCCCCGTCATACGAGCCGCGAGCACAAGCTCTCTCCTCCTCTCTCACTATCAGCACATCGCCGAGCTCCTTTACACGAGGCGCTGTCGGTTCGTTAACGCCCCCTTCGTCGACATTGCCGACTCCGCAGAGCGCGCTGCCTCCCAGCGGGCCCGCGGCCTTCGCATCCGCACAGCCGCTGTCGTCCGACGCGCCTATCTCGGCGCAAGCGCTCCTGCTGCACGTCCATTCGCTCCGCTCTTCTGCCTCGCCGATGACGCAAACCCAATCGCAAGGTATGCCGGCCAAACTCGCCGGTTTGATGCAGGCAGATTCGCTCGTCCACCAACGCGGTCGATCAGCAGAAGCCTCTGCCGTCAACGACGTGCCCGAGGAGGCGTCGGCGCTGGGCAACAAACCTTCCGCGTTGGCCGGGCGTGGTCTCTCCGCTTCGTCGAGCTCGACAGCGTTGGCTCGGCTCGACACGGTCGATCTCAGTCACAAACGGATCGCTGAGGTGCCGGTCGAAGTGATCAACGAGCTCAAGGATGAAGTCGAGAAGCTCGCCCTCGGATACAATCTCTTGCGCGACCTGCCGCCGCATTTCGCCCAGCTCGGGAACCGCCTGAAGTACCTCAACATCCGGGTCAACCAGCTTACGGTCTTTCCAAGCGTGGTGAGTCGAGTGCATGCAACATACGTGGCCGAACCTTTGCTCACGAGACCCTGTGTACAGCTCTGCGAAATGCCCTCGCTTGAGATCCTGGACATCAGCCGGAACAAGCTTCGGAGATTGCCACCGATACCGGGCACGCTCGCCCGTCTCAAGGTGTTTTCGATCGCCAAGAACCGCATTCGACGCTTGCCCGTGTGGTTCACCGCGATGACGCAGCTCAAAGTCCTCAAGCTCGACCATAACCCGCTCGAGTGGCCGCCTCGGGAGGTCTCGACGTTTCCGGGCGCGCCGGACGGGCAAGCGCTCACGAAGCAAGAAGAGGCGGACGAAATGCAACGGTGGCTACCGATGTTGATGAGGTGGATGCGCGACAACAAGGATCGTGAGCTCGAACGCGAGCGGGACCGAGAGATGGAGCGACGGCGGGTGCAGCCGTTCGAGTATACTCAGGTGTACGTGCTGTTCCAGCGGAGGCGCGCATCGCGATTCACTGACTTACGAGTCCGAATGAGCAGACCACCCGGTGAGGCTGCAGTCAGGACTGCAGCGGCGGAGCTGCCGGAAACATCTGGATCCGAGCTGCAAAGCGGTGACGGCAAGGAGGCGACGCGTGCGGGGGTCGACGAGGAGCCGGCGACTACTACCCTCGAAGAGACCCTCGCTGTCTCGGCTCTACTCGACGGCGATGCGGCAGCGCGGCATAGCCGCGGGAGCTCGCTCTCCACAGCCGAGACTGCGACGTCGACGACCAGACCCGGTCTCAAGTCGAAGAAGTCCTTGCCGGATCTTCGACAGAGTCACGCGACGATCTTGGCCGAACGGCGGACGGGAACGTCTCTCGAAGACGGACCAGCGGAACCCGAGCTGCCCGCGCGCTTCCAGCCGCTCCGACCTCTGGAGGAGGAAGAGCCAGCTGTCGAGGCTGTTCCGCCCCCGGTCACTGGGCATATCGACGCTGAGAGCTCTGCGAGCGATACAACGACGTCGCGACCTGCAGGGCCTCACGGTCTCGTCCGCTCATACAGCGCGCAGCCTGCATCTCGATCCGACGTCGGGTCTGCGCCCATGCCCCCATTCGTGAGGAAGGGGACTGCTCCGCTTCCTGATGAAGGGAAAGCGGACGTACCCCCGCGCGATCACTCTGGACCGTTCGACGCGATGGCCCCCGCCGAGAACGAGCGCAACAGTGGCGCATACTTCCGCCGCCAGTCGATGCTACCTGCGTCGAGCATTGCCAAAACGCTGCCGCCGACCCTCCTACGACACATCGAGACGGTTCGAGGAATCCTCTTTTCGCTATCGCAAGTTCACGCCGCCCTACGACAATTTGTCGTTTATGCGGCCCAGGAACGGCTGGCCGGACCAGTCACTCGGTTGATGAGCACATCGGACGCTTCGACAGCGGCCCTGATTGACGCGCTCGACCGTTTCGACTCGTTGTCGCATCGAGGAACGCCGCCGGCGAGCATCGTGGAGGAGGTCTTCGCGACTTGTCGGCAGTCGGTCGACCTCCTCCGCAGTCTCGTCGACGCTCTGCAAGCCCCTTTACGTGGTCTGACTGCCGCCGCCGACTTGCGGTATACACGAACTTTGCTACTCATGCTTTTCGGCGCAATCGGCGAGATTGCCCAGGCCTGGGCGCAATTGAACCCGACGCCGGCGATGAGGGGAACGGAACCCGCTGCGGTCGCAACCGTGCTCCTTCAGCCTCCGACGCCCTCGGCATCGGAGGGTATGGCTATGCGACTACCGGAAGGCGGGGTCCGGTTGACTCGTCAGCGTTCGGTGACGCGCCGTCACGCCGGCTCTTTCAGCGTCGAAGACGTCGAAATGGGCGCCAACCTACCGCCTGCCATCGTTCCGCCCCTACCTCCGATGCCCGGTGGCCCGTTGATGCTCGACGAACAGGCCGCCGCAAGGGAGACGGGCAACTACGACGGGACCGTCCGAGCTCGTCCCGCGTTCTCTGCTCGACGGCCTTCCAGGACGACCACGCCTCCACCGCCGATCGCGGTCCCGCCGCCGCTAGCATACGAAGCCATGGTCCAACGTGCGTTTGAGCAGCCGATGACGCCGGGCGGTATCGGTATGTTCGAGAGATCCGCGTCGGCTCGACAAGCCTCAGTGTCTGGACCCGACGTTCCCCCAGTGCCCGTCCTTCCGGCAAACTCCGCTTCCGGAACGGTTGAATCATCGCTTCCGGCATTGATGCCGGCGTCGTACCATCCTCACCGTATCTCGCGACCGGTCTCGACCTTGAATGCCGACGAGACGTTCATCGACGTCGCCGATTCGACCATCTCGATCGCTTCCGATGTTTACGGCATGCTGCTCGACTCTTTCGAGGACCCGAATTTGTCGACGCAGTACGCCGATATCGGGAAGCGCAGACTGCGCGAGTTGGTCGACCTGTGCAAGGCGGGCAACGAGACGACCGCGCGGCTCGAAAAGTCGGTCGAGCGAGTTCGGGGCGACGATGGTCGAGGGCGCCTCAAGTTCACGCTCGCCGACGCTCGCAAGCTAGGCGACGCATCCTTCGACTTTGTCCAGGTAAGCCGTGTCATCTGTGCCTTTCGTGCCGTGCAGCCGGCCACTGTGAAGCTTACCCCTCCGGCTCCTCGTCCCGTACAGAATGTCATCCGCTCGGCCAAGCTGATCAAGGCGATCAGTCAAGATTTTGCGTTCCCGCTACAAATGCGCGAAGCCGTCGGACAGTTGACCCTCGGGACCCGCGAGTTCGCACGGCTCCTCTCGCATGCGCAGACGTCGTTCCGGCCGACACAGGCAGTCGATCGCGGGACTGGAGCTACAGGACAGGCCTCGATGGGCGGCAGCAGTGGTGGCGGCGCCGTACGCCCTCCGGAAGGCCTTGCAGCGCGAGAAGGCTATCCGTAGCAGTTCGAAACGAGCCGATTTCCCCGAGTATAGCGGGCAGAGGCCGCCTGTTAGAGACTACTGTAATTGTGCTGCGGGACTCTGAGCCTCTGCCGCGATACGAACGTGAATGCACGGACTCTGCACGGGCCCTCGCTTCTCCCGCTCGTTCCCTTCGATCTTGCCTTCCTCTTCGAACCCCTTCCCACGGCAGATCGGCCAGCGCCGCTCGCCGTGCTCGAAGGTCTTGGACGCCGTCAGAGACTCGCAAGTCCTGCACTCCCTGGCGTCTCGCAATCGAAACAGCCGCCAGCGTCGCCCCCACACGACCCGGAAAAGCAGCCGCACGCCCGCTCTACGGCGCTCAAGGAACCTGTATCCGGCTCGCTAAGGCGCATAGACGGCCTTGGAAGGCTACTGGCTAGATCACGTGGCTCGGAAGGCGGTGCGGCGCTCGGTGAGTGGACTCTTTTGAAATCTCTTTGTTCTCTCCGCGACTTTCAATTCGGCGAGGACGGCCTTGCGGGAGGCAGAGATGCCTATAGCGGAACGATCGGTTGTGTGGAGACCAGGAGCGTGCTTTGAAGCATCCAAAGGACGGTTGTTCGCTGCCTCGGAACGAGCACTTCTCGGGAGCAATGCAGGCTGGATGGCAAACGAGCGAACAAGCACGAAGACCTAATCTTTCGCGGTCGCAGACCCAGCTGATCCTTATCTCGTGATCTTGACCGTAGAGCCAGTCCATTCGCGACCCGGTCGGGCGTCGACAGAGCTCTCGTCGCGGCCGCCACCGCCAAGTCGGCGAGGATACTCTGCGGCTCAACGGAGCGCCTTCGATCGAACTCGACTCGCTCCTGGGTGTTCGTCCGTATGGCCGACGCAATGAGCCGCTCCGCCGTTTTCGTGCGCGCCCTGTACAGCTACAACGGGGCAGACAGTACCTCGCTCTCTTTCCGCCAGGGAGATGTCATCGAGGTCCTCTCGACGCTCGAGTCCGGATGGTGGGATGGCGTCATACTACAAATGGGAGTCCGCGGCTGGTTTCCGTCGAACTACGTGGAATACGTGAGCGAAGCCGAAGCCCTGTGGACGACTCGACCACTCGACCCGCGCCACCTTCGCGCCGCCAGCCATGCATCTGGCTTCTCCGGCTCGGACGACAACGATTACAACAGTATGCTCGCTCAGCTCATCTCGACCGGCAGCACGGCGGAAGAAGCGCCGATACACGATCTCGTTCCCGAGCGCAATGACGACTCGACCTCCTTTTCCTTGGGTGGCGATATCTTTAGCGAGATTGCCGCAGCGGCCCAGGCCAACTACGCTACGGAACGTACTCAGAGCGTCTCGTCCGCGCTTGGAGCGACGGAAGATGCCGGGAACGACTGGGAGGCGCACACTACACCAGCCGGCAACCATTTTTGGTTCAATCGGGAGACAGGCGAGACATCTCAGAGTCGCCCAGGCCAGCTCGGGTCTCGAGATCGCGCGCATGCGTATCATACAGTACACGAGTCGAGCCCGAAGGAGGCTGCGAACGTCGCGCCCGTCCTGCCGCCAACCAGCTCGAACCGAAGAATGTCGGCGAGCGACGATTCCGACGATTCCGATCTGGATACCGCCTTCGCGAAGCCGAGACGTCGAGCCAGGAACGGGAGCGGTTCCGGCATAACTCGAGACTTTGCCCGGCGATTTGATGTCGTGACGCCTCGTCCCCCGCCGTCCGTCGACCCAGCCGAGGAGGAATCGACCCCGTTACTCGCTGATCTTGAAGACGCCGCCATCTCCACCTTGACGCGTCTCACCGAAATTGCCGGCAAGGGCAGCCCTGAACCGTGCAATAGCGAAGCGGTGCTCGAGCTCGGCGAGCGAGCCGTAGCGAGAGTACGAGACGCCCTTCAGGCGTCATCAGCGCTCGACCACGGCCTCCTCGAGGATCTCGAGGCGGAAGATAGGGACCGAGCAGGCCTTCCGGCCGCAGCAGTCGCCCAGCTCCGGCCTGCCTACCGCCAGGTCATCTCGGCCCTTTCGAAACTCAGCTTTGGCCTGCGCGCCTTGCGGAGTTTGCCGGAGACTTCGGCACCCGACAACTCCCGCTTCGACGATGCTCGAGACGACGAGTCGCCGAGCGACGAGGGACGGCGGGCGAGGCGTCAAGCTGCGCACGCCGAACAGGCGCAGCCTGTGCTCGAAGTCGAAGCCCGTTCGCTGCGCGACATCGTCCTCTCCTCGCAGGCGGTTAGTGAGCGGCTGTCTCTTTTCTTCCAGCACCTCCGCGGCGCCCTCGTTGCGGACCGGTCACGAAGGGGTTTACCGCCGCTCCCAATCGCCATGCTTCGAGCGCCGTATTCGCTGGAGGTCCGCCTGCGAGCGACGCCTCGGTCGATTCCCGCCCCTTGGAGCGCCGCGAATCGCCCTGCTGCCCTCTCGCCCGCCCAAGGGCTGCAGTCGCTTGCGGACCGCATTGCGACTGTCGCACAGAACCTGCGAGCGGTTCAACGCGAGCGGCTGCCATTATCGGCTGTGGCTCACGAGCGACTCCTGCACCTGCGAAGTTTGATCAGCGAGCTCCTCGCCGTCACAGGCCACATCGATGCGACAGTTGCGAGCGCTTCCCTCGCTCCGCCCGCCGTCGGCAGCGATGAAATCGAGCAACCCGGACGCAGCGAGCTTCTCAAGCTTCGCCACGCCGCTGCAGGCCTGCGAGACTTCATGCCGAGCGTTCTCCTCGCTGTGCAGAGTGCGTCCGAGCGCGACGCCAATCGGAGCGACGGAGATGCGCCCGGAACCGAGGCAGCCAGGAGCGACTTGTCGCTCACCGAGCTCGTCGAGCACGCTCTTGAGGACGTGAAGTCGTTATCTTCGACCGTGCCGGCCCTCTCGCGTCTCTTGCAAGCACCTGCAAGTCTTGCAGTTCCGCTCGACTCGGACACGCCTGACCGACCGCAAAGTCTCGCGGCACCATCGCTCGATGGCTCGGTCAACACGCCGACGTCGAGCTCTACCGCCGCGGAGACGCACAGAAGCCGTGATGACGCATCCTTCGACCGCACAATGGCCACGTCCGTTCGGAACAGCGTCGACAGCGACTTTTTCTTTTCTGGAGCGACCACGAACGAGCTCCACCAAGCTCTTCCTCAGGTCGAGTCGGACGGCCAGGTTGCTCCTGAGAAGGCAAGTCCGTTGCAGACCAGCCGAGATCCGCTCGTTGGCGGTACCGCATCGTCCGCGTCCTCAGGGTCTGGCATCGAGGTTCTGCGATCCGTTCCCGCCGTACCGCATGGCTGGGATGATACGCGGAGAGGAAGTACCGCGACGTGGTCGACTACATCCAGCCGCAGCTACGCTTCACCCCGATCAGGTTCTTTCCCGGCCGGCTTGGATCATAGATCATCGACACGATCGAGCTCAAAGAACATCCACAAGCTGCTCGGCGAGGTGCCACCCGAGGCGATTATGCGCGAACAGCCGCAAGCAGTGCCTTGGTACCTCGAGCGCGACTGGGACGACGACGACCTCTCGTTCACGATGGATCACACGATCCGAGGGGGTACTCTGCGAGGTCTGGTCATCGCTGCGACGAGTCACGAAGGCCGAGGTTCGTTCTGTGGAGCTTCTATAATGCTTTGAACCGCAAGCAATTGCTGACACAGCGATTCCCATCTAGTCGACAGCTCCTACCTGTCGGCCTTCCTGATGACGTACCGCACCTTCTGCACGCCGGGAGAGCTCCTCGACGAGCTAATTGAACGCTATGTCGTCGCGGAGCCGGACGGGCTCGACCCCGATGAGCGGAAAGAATGGGAGGCTCGGAAACAGCGGCCGATTCGGGCTCGGTAAGCTCGTCATGCGCACGCCCGGCGCGTTTGCTCCACTACTAATGCTCAATGTCTCTCTTGCAGCGTAACGAATCTACTCAAGGCATGGGTCCGCGAGTACATGGACCACGAGGATCTCGACCCTAAATTGCTTGGTCGAATCCGCGAGTTCGCCCTGTCTACGATGACTGAGAAGGGGCAGTCGCTTCAGATCTGCAAGAACGTCGACGAGAAGGTAGGTGGTCCTCTACGGTTCCCTTAGTAGGGGGCAAACTAACATCGCCTCGCGCTGCAGCTGCAGAGAGCTGCTCGGAGGCCGATCGGGAATCTAGCACCTGGAGCCTTACCGCCTCCGCTCCTGCCGCGCAGCCTGAAGAAGATCAAACTTATCGACATTGAGCCGCTCGAGGTTGCTCGACAGCTCACGATCATGGACAGCCGACTCTTCCAGCGCATCACGTCGCAGGAATGCCTTAGTAAAGCGTGGCCGAAACAATTTCCCTCCGACGCGCCGAACATCTCGGCCATGATCGACATGTCGAACGCGGTGGGTCTGCGGCTCGTTTGCCGAGCGATGGAACTGCCATTCTGACTCCCCGACACTGCTTCACAGGTCACACGCTGGGTTACCGTATCCATCCTCGCTCAGGACGACCTCAAGAAGCGCGTAAATCTCATCAAGCACTTTGTTTCAATCGCAGAAGTACGCTCTCGCGCCGCTGCAGGTATCATGCGCAGAGAGAGCTTACCTGTCGCTTTGTACAGCGCTGTCTCGCCTTGAACAGCTTCTCAATCTTGATTCATATCGTCGCCAGCCTGAACTCGACTCCGATTCATCGTCTTCGCCGCACGTGGGAGAGCGTCAACCAGAAGACAATGGTCAGTCTCGGCATGCTGAACCGGGTCATGAAGCCGGACAAGAATTACAAAGAGTACCGCGAGATCCTGCGCAAATCGGCTCCTCCTTGCGTGCCTTTTCTCGGTGAGCATGCTGTGCGTCACTCGAGCTACGCAAGAAGCTTACGAGTCGCGTGCTTCTCGGTACAGGCGTGTACCTGACCGACTGGACGTTCATCGGCGACGGCAATCCGGACGTTTTGCGCGAAAAGCCGCATCAAATCAACTTCCACAAGCGGCAGAAGGCGTCCGAACTCATCTTGATGATCAAGCTGCATCAGGCGACGACGTACAACCTTCAGGCCGTCCCACCGATCGCGACCTTCTTGCAGGACTCGCTGTTCCCGCCCGGGCTCGACCACGCAAACGAGGATCAACGCCTGTACGAGATGTCACTGGCGCTCGAGCCGCGAGAGCGTGATGATGTCAGTCCTTTCGCTCTGCTGCCTTGAGGCTTTGGCGCGATCTGACCTTGTCTTCATCGAGCAGGAGAAGATCGCGCGCCTTCTCTCGGAGAGCGGTTTCTTGTGATCGGACCCCGGTCGCTCCTCCCATTCCTGTAGCACTTCATCTGGACGGTCCATGTAGCGCACACTTCTGCATGCCCCGTACATGCTTTCTACTCAACCCCACGCCTCGTCCGGAGCGATCGCCGCGCTGATGAAGATAAAGATTCCGATAGACACCGTCGCCATTTCAAATTTCGCCGAGATTCCGAAAAAAGACAGCCAGAGTGGAGCGAGAACGCTTTCGTACTCTCAGCTTTCCCACGGCCTCAACCTTTCCCTTTTGGAGGGCAAGGTATGCTCAGTGCCGCTCCTCGGCTTCTGCACGCGCGTACCGTCCTGCGAAACCGGAGCTCGTTCGTCCGACCAGCAACTTCCGTCATGACGTTTTCGGCCGCCGCGCCTCTCGCAGCGGTATCCCAGCCTGGATCTGCAGAAGCAGACGGGAAGCACCTGCGATACAAGCCGTTCGCCGTGGCCAAGAAGGGCGACGCTGGGGACTGGGTCGATGGCCTCGAGTTGGACACAGTCCAGCGGATGTCGGCCGAGCGAGGGAAACCCATCAAGGTTCTCGTCCTGTACGGGTCACTACGCGAGCGGTCAGTCGTGCGAATGGTCCCGTGCTCTACGTCGAGGAAAACGCTGACCCGCGGCGTTGATCTCGCGGTCGGTCGCCGCCACAGATCTTTCTCGCGACTTACCGCCTACGAAGCGTCACGCATCTTGACACGCCTGGGCGCCGACGTTCGCGTCTTTGATCCTTTACTCCTGCCCGTCAAAGGAGCGTGCCCGGAATCGCACGAGAAGGTCGTCGAGCTTCGCGAGCTGAGCGCGTGGAGCGATGCCCATATGTGGGTCTCGCCGGAACAGCACGGCACAATCACGGCGGTCATGAAGAATCAGATCGACTGGATTCCGCTTTCGACCGGTTCTGTCAGGCCGACGCAGGGCAGGACTTTGGCAGTCTGCCAAGTCAATGGGGGGTGCGGATCTGCGACTTGCCCGCTCAAGCCGTCGGCTGCTGACCCGATCACGTTCTCTCCTCGCAGGAGTCAGAGTTTCAACACGGTTAACGTTTTGCGGCAGCTCGGCCGATGGATGCGCATGTTTACCGTGCGTCTTTGCGCCTCTCCGCGCTGAAGTCAAGCTGATTCGAGCTTGCCGATGCCAGATTCCCAATCAGTCATCCATACCAAAAGCGTGGACTCAGTACGACGAGTCAGACCGCCTTCTACCCTCGTCGAACCGCGACCGGCTCGTCGACGTCTGTGAGGAGCTCATCAAGGTCACGATCCTCCTTCAGCCGAGTTTCGACTTGTTGGGCGACCGGTACTCGGAGCGGGAGGAGAAGCGGGAGCATGGTCGCCTGCGCACGCAGGCGGAAGTGGAGACAACGCTCAAGAAGATGTAGTGACCTGGCCGATGCACGCGCGGTCAATTTTTGTGAGATGTTACACGCTTAAAGTTTTGCCCCGCCAAGCCCTCTCTCGTTTTTCCATGCGCTACAATATGGCTCCTCGTTTGGCCTTTGCTTGCGCAAGCTTCCTTCGCCAGCGCTGCACGAGTTTGTTCTTTTCCCGAAGCCGTTCTTCCGCCGCCTCCAGTCGAGCCCTGGCGGCGTCCACCTCGGTTTCAGCCGCCTGCGCCTCGAGCGCGGCTTCTTCCGCCCTTTGGCCGTATGTGCTGAGCTTGACGGTACTGGGAGTGAGCGGCACCGGCGCAGAGCTGGTGGCCTTCGAGTCCCGGGGTTCATCGACGGAAGCTGAGGTCTGGGACGATGACGGAGCGTCGTCGGTTCGCGCGCGTATGGGATACCACCCGAGAACGTTGTCGGCTTCCGAGCGGTTGACCTGCATGGAAAAAGGCATCAGTGTGCCCGTGAGATGTGAATAAGGCGACACCCTGACGACGACCCACCTGAGTACTGCTCTGGCGAGGAAGTGGATGAAGCGGCAGCTCCCCGTCCGCGAGAGAAACCGAAGGCTGTCGGATACGATTGTCAGCGCTTCTTCTAGCGATAACATTGCCGCGAATACTAGACGCACGAAGAAATCCATTCGCCACTTGAAGCGATCTGTTGGCTCGAAAGCATCGGAGACGCAGGTGTGGCGGTGGACGACGTTTGTGCATCGGAATTGCGGCTCCTGAGAGTTGTTCTCGGCTAGATGCTCGAAGCGGATCATGAAGGGACAGTCGGCAGCGGCTAGAACGCAACGGAACGACTGGTAAGGTTTGTCGTAAGTTACGCGGACGAATCGACCTTCGCGACGGGCTGCACTTCTGAGGGCGCCTTCAAAAGTGTGAAAGTCCCGCCAGCCCGTGATGACCGTGCCCGGTTCCAGATTGATCGCCGCCTCTGACCGCTTCTGTCATTCGAGAACGAGTTCGGATCAGTGCTGGCGACGAGCTCGCAAGCGCGCGCGCTTCGCACCTTCAAGAATGTCGAGGTTCCGACGCTTGCGGTATGGTGAATGTGCCAGGCCGCAGTGAGATGCGCGATGTTCTGCTTCTCGACGAACCATCTGCCTTGGAGACGGGTCGAGTCGACCATCTTGATGATCAGGAGCTGGGCGACACAAGTTTCGTTGCGCTGTGGCGTTTTCTCGACGGTGCAACGGATGACGAGCTTGGTCGGACTCTGTTTGTGCCATGCTTTGCCGATCGAAGTGAAGCCGGCGCGGGCTCCCGCAAGTTGCGTCGCCAGGAGAAGGTCCGTCCAGGTATCCCATGTCGAGCCGACAGACGGCCAGAACTTGGAGGGCTTGCCCGACGCATTCGCAGGCATACGCTCCAGCAAATGGCAGCGAGCGTCGCTCCCTGAGACGAGAAAAGCAGGCGAGGAAAGGAAAACCTGGGGGCGGACCCTCGCGAAGCGTTCGCGGACCTTGGAAGAGAGGCTCGAGCGGGATGGAGTGCCATTTTCCCAGCGCGACTTTTTGAGCTATGAGAGTACCTTCAGGGAGTAGAGCTGGCTGTCTGGCGCCTCAAGCGTGCAGAATGCGAGATGACTTGACCTTCTCACGCTTTTCGGAATCTGTTCTACACCGCGTCATCGGAGGGAACCCTTTGAGAAGTCTATGACCCGTCAGCGATCACCCGTTCCGCCTTTGCCCGAGCTTTCGAGACATTGTCATCCGTCACTTTGGTCGACGCGATCGCCTGCACGAGCAGATCGAGGTTGAACGCATCCGGCGCGGGGGCGAGCAGGTGATTCAAGGCGGCGTCTCGGGTCGGGAACGAGACCTTGTCGCCTAGGTTGGAAAGGTCGAGTAAGGCTATCGGGATCGCATAGAAGTTCTTGGGATGGAGGAGGAGAAGGTCGATCGCTCGCAGTCGCGTATTGTACGGCAAGATGGCGAAGAAGAACGTGGAGAGCCAGTAAGGCAAGTAGTCTTGCGGCTCGATCCGCCAGTCGCGCTGGCGGTTTGGCGAGCGGTCAGTGGCAAGGCTGGAAGGATTTCACAATGGACTCACAAGCCGCCTTGCTAGCTTTCCCTCCAACCGATCAAGTAGGAAGCTAAACGTGAGCAAGTCGAGCTCGAGCTGCGATCGCTGCGACGGGAAGAAGGCGCGGAACCGATAACCATCCACGAGCGAAATGACGGTTACGAAAGCGGTCTGGGCAGGCATCTGTGCCAGGAGATCGCTCGCGACGCGACCGAGACCTGTATAGTAGCCGGATGCAGGGCGGAAAAGTCGGAAGGCCTGGGTGGCCACGAGATCAGCACACCGTGAGAGGGGCGGCGACTGCCTACGACGTACCCGCAGGACTTCTTCGAGATCTTCACGGCCTCCTCTGCCGGCTACGGATTCCGACGCGCTTTCAATCGAGCGAAGCTCTTGCTCAGTTTCGAAGGGTGGAGGCGAAGTCGCCTGCGAAAGTTGCTGCGGGCGTCACAGGTCAGCACTGCCGGCTCCTCGCGGCGAGGGCGCGTGCCGCGTGCTGCTCACCCGGTAGAATCCGCTCGGCAGCGGTTCCGCCAATTGTGTGAGGAACGCCCACACTCTCCCGCGCAAGCTGCTCGGTATGCCCGCACCGACCAACTGCCGTATCTTCTTACTACTCAGCACCTCTGAAGGTGCTGTCGTCGACAAGGCCGCGAGCCATTTCGCCTCGCGTGCTCGATAATTGGCGAGTCCCGTCCGCCCACCGACTTCGGCTGAGGGAGGCGTCGGCGGCGAGAAGTGAGACGAAGCGGAAGCCGCCAAGCGACCCGGTCTCGGCGTGGTGAAGGAGGCGGATGAGATAGCGGCAGCGGTCGGCAGCGCTTGTCGGTCAATTGCATTCGGGTGAGATATAGGGACCGTCCTGAATTCCCTGGCGGGCATGGCGTGTTCGTCGTCTTGCAGAAGTAAGGTCGCAAGCGGCTTGACGATCTCGAATTCGCTTTTCCCGATCTGAACCGTCTCTTCGGCAAAGTCGCGATTCGAGATCCCCGTCGAGTAGTCGACACTCCGCCTTCGCCGGCTCGATCCAGACGAGGTGCTCGTGCTCGAGGTGCGAGGCAAGCTGAAAGCGCGAGGCAAGCGGCTGGCCGAGTCATGTGATAACGGCAATGCGGAGGAGGCCGGCAGAGAAGGGTTTGAACCCGACAGAGACTCGAGCCGAGGGCGACGAAGCTTGTCCAGACGTGGAGTGCGATGGCGCGTCGGGAGGACGGGCGGCGGCACGTGGTCTTGAGCATGAGCTCCGGCGCATGACACTTCCCGGCTCTTGTACACCCTCGATGGCACCGCCTGTACAGCGGAGACATCAGGTTCGGGCCGAGTCGCCGGTGAGACCGGAGAATAGGGCGTGATCGCTGGATCAGGATGGAAGGTCGCGCTGGTGCCTTCCGCTGGCGGGTCCGAGTACTTGTACGAGTCGAAAATGAAGGCCAAGGTCGGGTCATCGTTGGGAGTACTCGGGCCACTCTCCCGGCCAGACGACCGGACAGTTGCATCGGAACCTTTGCCGACGCTTCGGCGCAGAGCGAGATTATCGGCGGAGAAGATCGAGTTCGGAAGGGACGACGCGATCGAGCTGTTTGGCGAGAAGGCAGAAGGCAGCTGTTCATGCAGCAACGGGACGGGCAGTCCTGAAGGCGACAAGACATGCGAAGGCGGACGCTCGAGCGGCGTTAGATTGGAAGGCGAGGCAGCAGGCGAGGTCGCAGTCAGCGAAGAGGCAGACGCCAAGCTCGCCGAATCATGCGACGCTGCCGGGGACGTAGCCGGCGGTCGTGCAGTCGGTGAGCGTGTGCTATATGGACCAAGTGCCGAGGCGCTCGCGAGGGGCGGCGAGAGGTGCAGAGCCGGCGGACGCTTCGGTCGCGCGGTCATGACGGGTTTCTTCAGCCGCGACTGCAGCATGTCGACGTCGCGGCGGTACAGCATTCCGACGACGCCTTCGCAGCAACCCTGCTCACACTGTGTCAGATGGGCCTTGAAGACGCAAACAGATACGAGGGCCGGAAGGACTCGCCAGAAAGGAGGAGTTGCCCAAATCGAGCAGGATGACGATCTCTTCCCCTGCCAGAAACATGAGGTCCTTCTGTCCTCCATCCTGCGAGACCTTGTCCACTTTTGCGCGAGCCTTTCCGATCCCGCCCTTCGACGCGAAGCGCTGCCAACGCTCGAGATCGACGGGCGAAAGTGGAAAGAGCGGTCGAGACTCTCTTGGCGCGATAGTCGACCTCGGACCGTCGTATTTCTCAGGCGGCTCGTTCGGCGTCAACTATTCACAGCTATTGCTTCGGAGCTGACCAGCATAGCAGGCGTGTTGGACGAAGAGGTGCCCGCACGAACGCGCCCAATGCGGAATCGACTTCTTGCGGGACAATGCGTGCCCGCAAAGGGAGCCGACGGGCGTAAGAGCTAGTGAAACAGCGCTGCAGAAGCTCGTCAGGCTCGCGCCTGACCTTGTCCGGGCAGCGGAACCGTCGTATAGCCTGACGCTGAAGCTGTTTCGATGAGGACAGCAGATCCGCAGCAGCCTCTCTTTTTTCCGTACGATCTCGAGCCATCACTTCGAACGGGCTGACTACGGGGGAGATAGACCTTGTAGCTTGATGTACTGTGCCGAAAGTAGTGTGCAGCGAAAGGAAGTACGACAGGTCCATCGCTTTCCTTCCAGTCGTTTCAGTCGACTCGAGTGTTACAGCCGGCCGCACGAAGCGCTCCGGGAATCCTATCTACACAAGCACTCCCCACGAGCCGAGCGCGGCAAACGTCAGGGCGACCAACACGATCAAGCTCGCATAAGATATGCTCGGGATCCCGATCTTGCGGACGCGGGCGACCCAGGCGTACGAGAGCAAGGCGTGCGTCAGGCAGACGACGGCGAACGTCGGCCAGAGAGGGAACTGGAAGAGGGAGGGCGGGGTGAGGCGGAAGGGGAGGGCGAGGAACAAGGTGAACACCAAAGCGAGGAGTAGGCTGTGGTTGGGCGACCGCGCACTGGTCAGTATCGGCCACCTTTGTTCTCGCGGCAGTGCGCAAGGAGGGCGCACCTGTCTAGCCGCCAGATAAAGATGATCCCGACGGGCACCTCGAACAGCGGGACGCCGAGTTGATCCTCGAGCTCTTCGCGTTGGACCTCGCGGACCCGGTACTGGAAGTCCTCCTCGTCGCTCATTACCTCCTCGTCGATCACGTCACCCCTCGAATCGTCGTACTGATCCGCATGCTCTTCGTACCGGCTCCTCCACCGTCCGACATCCGCTGGTCCCAACGCCTCCTCGCCGTCCCTCGCGTCCATCGCTCCGTATCCCGCGCCGCCCGCCCTGCCATCCTCCCGCGCGGACGGAACTCCGAGCAAGACTTCTCGCTCGCCTCCTGCGCCTTCGTAAAGCGGCAGGACGTCCTTGTACAGTTCGAGTTGGTGCCAAAGGCGTCGCGACCCCCAGAGGATCTCGGCGCCGGCCCAGCCGAGAGCGAGCCAGAGAGCGGACCAGAAGAGAGGGTCGAGAGGCGGTAGATGAGGATGAGGATGCGGTTGCGGATACGGGTCTGGCTCATCAGCCGAAGCGAGGAGGAGAGCGATGCGGGACGGGGCGACGGGAGCTTCGGTCGGGAGGAGGCGGACGACGATCGCGACGACGCCGAGGCGCAGCGCTTCTTGCGCGATCGAGTACACGATCGTCGGCATGGCGGACGGTCTCGGAGGAGGCTCGTCGTCCCGCATTGGTGGTCGACGGCCCATGTCCCTCGGGTCGTCATCGAGGACGAGGTTCTCGTACTCCGCCGCGAGGGTTGTGGGCGCCGCTTCGTGTTTTGCGGGTGTCAACAGATCAAAGACGACCTGACCGAGGGTTTCGCTAGCGAGCCAAGCGCCGAAGCCGAGTGCGAACGCGTCGCTGCGGAATTCGCGTTTGAACGAGACGAGGACGGCGAGCGGGACGACGAAAAGCAGAAGGACGGTCGCGCAGAACTGAAAGAAATGGCTGCGCTGAACCGAGCGGAACGTCGGGAGGAACTCGGACGACGACGCCGACGACGACGTACTCGACTCGGACGCGATCGACGACGAGTCGGACAAGGTCGACTTCCTGTGGCCGACTTGGCTGATCGGGATCAAGATCCGATCGGGTCCCGTCCTGTGTTGCTGCTGTTGCTGCTGTTGCTGGCTCGTATAGTGGTTCGGCGGAGCTGCGGCGATTACGCCATGGGACGAACCCGCTCCCGACGTCGCCATGAGCCGGTTGTGCTTGAGCAGCAGCAGCAGCACGTGGAATTCGCTGTGTATATCGCTAGCAGTGCCTGTACGAGCTAGTCTGCGTCGAAGGTGTAGAGCCTGAGCGATCGTCGGTGGGGCGGCAATCGCTTGCAGTAATGTCGAGGCGAATACAGTTTGCGATTAGTCGCGAGAACTATTCAAAGTCGCCGATCGGTGGAACCTTCCGCCGTGGAACTCGTGCAACTCGCGTAAGCAGCTGACGCGGCCCTTTCTCCTCTCTCTCGCTCTACAGCCTCTACGCCAGACACAGCACAGAAGCACACACCCACACACGCGTACCACCAGCACATGCAGCACGACTTGACTTCGATCCAAGCCTTTCTCAATCTCAACAGCGCCGCCGACTCGCCCGGCATGGCTGCGACCGCCAACGACCCGCTCGTCGTACAGCCAGACGACCAAGACTCGCAAGGGTTGTCATTCACAGACCTCTTCAGGTGAGTCTTGATCGTCCATCACTTTGCTCGAAAGTGGCGACGAGGTCCGCTCGCGCCCACCCCGCTTCCACCGCCCTCGACGCCAAAGTTCCGTCGCTCGTCCATCGCTCGGTAT
The DNA here is from genome assembly GCA_002922495.1 of Rhodotorula taiwanensis. Classification (NCBI taxonomy): domain Eukaryota; kingdom Fungi; phylum Basidiomycota; class Microbotryomycetes; order Sporidiobolales; family Sporidiobolaceae; genus Rhodotorula; species Rhodotorula taiwanensis. Next base: position 214,364 of record PJQD01000013.1, read on the forward strand.
CGCTCGGACGCGCTTCGGACCTGGGTCACACGACTCAGTCGGACTGCCTTAGGGTTCCTACGGCGGCCAAGCCCGCTCGGTTGAGGTTCGGTGGCGCTGCCGCGAGTCACGCGCGGCTTCTCGGCATCCGCGCCAAATCTCGGCGATCGGCCTTCCACTCATTTCACCATCAGCGACGCACTGGGAAGGAGCATGGCAGTACTGACTGTCAACTCCGCGCAAACTACAGGGACTATCTCGCGTCCGATGTCGCAAAGCTCCCGCCAACCTCGTCCGCCAACAATGCCGACTTGTTTGCCTCGCTCGCACCGTTCTCGTCGGTCGCCGGCAGCTCGGGCATCACGTCGCCATCCAGCCATTCGACCTTTGACCCGGCCACGTGTATGCCGTCCCACATGCCGGGGTCGCCGTTCTCGCCCGAGTCGGACGACCACTCGACCAGCAACGGCCGCAGTCCCGTCAGCCTCGCCGAACTCGACTTTTCGACCGCGCCCGTCTTGTCGGGGTCCGCAGACGACTTTGCCATCGACCCTTCGGTGTTTGACCCGCCGGCGACCTCGCTCGGATTCGATGACTCGGACGCCCTCTTCTCCTTGCCCGAATTGGCCCCGCTCCCCGTCTCGGCCTCGGCGGCGACCGCTGTGTTGCCCGCCTTGAGCGTCTCGTCAGCGGTTCTGCCGCCCTTGCCAGCTTTGCCCGTCCAGCCCGTCGCGTCGACGTCGGTCATCGCGTCGGCTGCTCCGGCGGCACGGCCGAAGCGCAACGTCAAGCATTCGGTGATCCGTGAAGCGACCGAGGAGGCCGAACAGGACGAGGAATCGTATTCGTCCGACGCGTCCTCTGTCGCTCCGACGTCCACGAACGCGAAGCGCGGCACGACCAGGACTCGTCGCGCGTCGAAAAAGGTCCGGTCGGAATCGCCTTCGGTCGCAGGGACGGGCGACGAGGACGGTCCTTCGGCGCGCAAGCTCGCGAGGACGAGCGTCGTCCCGCTCGCGAGTTCGACGTTGCACCACACGGCGGCGAACGAGCACTTGCCGCCCGTCCCGATGTGGGCCGACAAGCCGGACCCGAAAGAGTACGCCAAGCTGAGCTCGAAGGAGAAGCGGCAGATGAGGAACAAGATCTCGGTGAGTCGGTCTACGACGTCCTTGTTTCGGTAGTACCATCCGGCTACGTCGGGATTGCAACTGATCCATGGCCTTCACCGTTTTCGCAGGCCCGCAACTTCCGTCACCGCCGCAAGGAGTACATCACGACGCTCGAAGAGGAGATCTCGACTCGCGATACGCTCATCTCTGAGCTGCAAGACGAAGTTGGCGTCATTCGCGCCGAGAACACTGGCCTCAAGAGCGAAGTGGCGACCCTCCGCGAGCAGTGGCAAAATCTGCTCGACAAGCTGTCGAACATGACGACGCCGCCCACACCATCTGCAGCTGGTACTGCCGTCGCAGGACTCGGCACGAACCCCTCGCGCGCTGTCGCTGCCGCCGCATCGGTTGTCACGCCGGCAGCGCAAGTCGTCAAGCAGGAGGAGGGCGCCGAGGCGATCATGCCCGAGGCGGCTCCTACTCGTCGCATCGGCACCCGGTCGACGTCTGGCATCCAGGTCCCGAACCTGAGCAAGGATGTCGCCCCTCGTCGTGGAGCGGCCGGAAACTGGGGCACCTTCGGCTTCGGCGCTTCGAACAGCTTCATGAGCGTTCATACGACCCTCGTCCCCGACGTCAACTTGGTCAACCTCGCCGACGGCCTGCACGGGAAACCGAGCCTGGCGACGGCGTCGCCGTTCTCGGGCCAGTCGTTCAACCCGGCGCTGAACGCGCTCTCGCAGCATCAGCTCGCCGAGATGCCTTCCGCGACCGCGCACCTTCGTGGCGCCAACCCGAGCGATACCCGCAGCGGCGACGCACCGCGGCCGAATGCGACGTTCGAAGACTTTTTCGCCAGCGCCAACTCGTATGTCCTCCGCCCCGACGCGCTCGACCAGAACCGCGCGGCCCTGTACGGCAAACTCGCCAACAACGCCGCAGGCCTTCTCACGGCGCAGAGGCAGGTTGGCGAGATGCCGGGACAGGCTCCGCCTCAGCAGCCGCAGCAAAGCGCAGCCGACAAGGCATACTTGCCGATTCCGACCGGGTTCCGACCGGCCTTCTTCCGCTCGCCCAAAGCTTCCTCGTCGTCGTCCTCGACTACCAACGAGCTCCTCGCGTTCCAGTCGCCGTCGGCTGCTGCGGCCGCCGCAGCTGCAGCGATGTCGCCTGTCCCCGTCGCTTCGCACCAAGACGCGCTCGAGATGCGTGAGCGCGCCACGATGGCGCAAGTCGCGCAGCTTGCGAACCAGACCCTCGTCCAGCGGATGGCTTCGAGCTTCTGGGACGCGTTCGTCGGCCCGTCGCCGGCTGGAGGTCCCGGTTCTGGTGCCGCCGCCAAGTCGCTCGACTCGGACAAGGTCAAGGCGGTCTTGACGGGACAGGCTCGCCTGCAAGTCGTCCCCGTCAACGCGGCCGGTTCGCCTGCTCTGCACCCGACGCCTCTGCCGGCGGTCCCGGCTGCAACGTCTGGCGGTAACGGCCTCGATGCGCTCGAGCGTCAGATGGGCGCACTCAGCGTCGGTGGCGTCTCGGCCGGAGGCGGGTCGAGGAGCGAGTCACCGGAACGGTGCTCGTTTGCTGATGTCGGTCGCCGTTGGGTCATGGGCGAGAAGCGCGCTTGAGGTTCCTCCGGCCTGACGCACGCTGTCAGAGCATCCCCCCTTTCCATCCCTTTTTCGCCTTTCCTCCTCGGACGACTTTGTCGATCGTGCTTCCTTTCGCCTTCGCATCAATCCTTGCTACGACCATTCATGTCCTTCTTTCTCCCCTCTCCCCGCCTTGTCATATAGCCTCCTCGTTGCCCCTTGTCGTCTCCATCCTCCCTTTTTTGCCGCTTTCCTCACGGTGTGCAGTACCAGCAGTGTAACTCGCTTTGACCGTACATGTCTGGGGCTGTCGCTTGCGCATACAGGAAGCGAAAGGAAAGAAATGCTCCTATCGTTCCGACAGACTGTCAGCGGCGATCTGCCTCGTTCCCTTCCGCTCCTCACGTGCTCTTCGGTTTCTGCGTCCGGCCACGACGTCAATGTCGCCGTCAGATACAGATGACCTGCCCGACTGGGGCGTCTCTAGCAACGTCGCAGCCGTCAGAGGGCGAGATGACCACGCTGGCTTCCCCCCTGAACCGGAGCCAACTCACCCTGTGGACTACTCTGCGCAACTGCGAGACATGCTCGGCGACGCGGGAGACACTCTGAATGTTACAGGCGACGAGAACGACGAGGAATTCGGCGAGTTTGTCTATACAGGACGAGATGCTGGAAGAACTTCGCGACGACCGGATGACGACGACGACGAGGAAGACGACGCTGCCGAGGCCGAACTGCCTCCTGAAGGCAGCCAAGCTACGTCGCAAGAAGTGACGAATGGCACCGTGTCACCCGTGCAGGAGGACACCGCGACGAACGCGGTGCCGGAGCCCACGTCCCCTCGAAGGAGCAACGGCGGAGCGAGTAGCCTCGGTGATGGTCGACCTTCTCCCGTACGGAAGGGTTCATGTACACTTCAGGCGGTCACGCTGCAAGAGCTGATGGTTCGCCATTCGTGCAGCTATCTCCCGCCGAATCCAGAGTGACGAGTGCCTCGAACGACGAGTTTCCGGCACTGCGGAACCGGCGCGAGGGCTTGACGCGCGCTCGTTCGTCATACGGCTCGATCGCGTCTATTGCACAGAGCACGAGCGGCTCGCAGTTCCCGCAGCGACCGTTAGCGCATCCGGCCTTCTCCCGCCTCCGGTCCATTTCGACACAGACGACGCCGCACAGCCGCAACGTGTCGAGCTCGACCTACAACACCGCTCTCGAGTATCCAACCGCCGCCGATGGCCCACCACAAAGACCAGGCCTGGCAAGCGGTGCTGGCTCGGTTTCGCGGTCCATATTCGGCGGAGCGTCTCGTCGATCTTCCGTCTCGAACATCTTGGATCTCCCGTCCGCGTCCGAAGTACCAACTGGGACCAGCGTATCTGGGGCGTCGTCGATCGGTGCCGGCGAGCGCGTAAGGCCGGCAGCGCGAACGGTCAAATGGTCTCCCCTTCGCAAGATATCTGGTCGGGCATTCCCGCCTGCGACCGGATCGGCGGGGGCAGCAGCACTGTCACAGGCGGAGCAGATGGTCAAGAGCTCGATGGGTCAGCCGACCGTCATGGCCGTGCACGGGCTCATCGCGATCGGTACGACACGCGGCTGGACGCTCGTCTTCGATTTCACCCAAAACCTGCGCTGTGTCTGCGGGACCGAAGCTATCGGTGCGTGCAGAGCAATTCAGTCCGGTTCAAATCTGACGCTGATCATTTGAATGGGCAGCCAACGAGAGTGGAGCGGTGACTGCACTCGCCGTCTCGCAAGATCACACCTTCGTCGCCGTCGGCCACGAGAACGGCTCGATCCACCTATACGCGCTCATCAAGCCTTCTCAGCCTGCGAGAAGCGTTCCGCCTGTGACGCTGCCGCAGGTCCTCTCGGGACGCAAAGAGGGGCATCTCGTCGGATCGAAGATTTGCCGGCTCGGGTTTGCCGGCGAGCGACATACCGCGATCGTCTCGTCGGACGACCAAGGTCTCGCCTTCTATCACTCGCTCGGCAAGGTCCTCATGCTCGCTTCGACCGATATCATCCGGATGCTCGGGCGGTACCCCGATCCGGCGTCTGCTCCAAGCGGCGCAGCGGCGGGTACGGCGATTCCACAACGCCCGCCGCTCTCAACCGCGCAGACGGCCCCGCCCAGGGCGTCCGTCGCCTCGCCTCCAGACTCACGGCCCGAGTCTCCAGCAGATTTTGCCCAGCGACCGCGGATCCGAAGCACCGACCCGGACCAGCCCGCTTTTCCACGCCCTTCTCGGGCTGCAGGTCCGCTCGCCGGCTCGGGCAAGAAGCCCGCCGTTGTGCTCGATATGGCGCCGCTCCCTCTCGGTTCTGCACCACATCCAGCATCCGACGCTCTGTCGCTCGTTGCGATCTTGACGCCGACCAAGCTTGTCGTCGTGGGGCTGAAGCCGACCCCGCGGACCTGGTGGCGCTTCGCGTTGCCGCGTCGAGATCCAGAGCTCCCCGATCCGCAAGAACCGGACGGAGACGCTGAGCGGGGCTTTGCGGTGACAGGCGTCCTCGCCTGGTGGCCGAGTCAGCGTCGAGGAGGTGAAAAGGTCGAAAACAACGACCGAAAAGCGCTGGTCGAGGAGGGTGAAAGTCCCCTTCTAGCCTGGGCTTCGGGCAAACGAGTTCGAGTCGCTCGCGTGAGGAGCAAAGGCGACGCAGCTGCTGTGGCGCCGGCAACACGACGGCTTGCGCAGAACCCGCTCAAGGCGCCGCCGCCGCCGACTGGGGTCGACGTCGAGACGTTCGCAGAAATCGAATGCGATGCTGCGGTCTTCGGTCTAAGATGGTACACCGAACGAGTGCGTGATTGAGCTCCCGCTCGAGTGACCGTCAAGCTGACCTCATCATCGGTAGGTCGTCATCGTCATCACTTCTGCCAACCTGGACGTCTTCGATATCGGGACCAAGCAGCGCCTCGGACGCGATCCAATCAACATTGATTCGCTCGTATCGAGTGATCTCTTGAGCTCCGCCTTCGAGCCGTTCCTTCCCTGCGACGGCGTGCTTGCGACGAGCTATTCGGGCGCCTTCGCCGTCTACAAGCGCAAGCTCTTCGAGCTGGTGAGCATCATCCCTCCATTTTTTTGCGCGTAAATGACGTAGCTGACGACGACGAGCAAATCTGCAGCGCCGCGAGGATGTACGGGCCGGTGCGATTCTCGCGTGGGCCGACCGAGTATTGGCGCTCATGCAGCCGGCGACTATCCTTGACGCGATCGAGACCGCCACAGCCTACTACTCCGGTCAGGTCGACGCGAGCACTATCTTTCTGCCGGAATCTCCGTCAGAGCGGCGCGCGCTGCTCGAGCCGCGGCTACGGGAGATTTTGGCCGCATCGGTCGACTTTGTGTTTTCCGAAGATCGCCTGCGAGACGGCAGTCACTCCGACGGCGAGACGATACAACGCCTGTTCGAGGGTCTCGTCGCGACCTCGGTTCATGCGTGTCTCGCGCTCGGCGACGCGGACTGGCTGTTCGACGAGCTATACGAGCGCTACGAGCAGAACGGCATCGAGGGGATCTTCCTCGACCGCCTCGAGCCTTTCGTGCTCGGCGGGGCGGTACACGCCTTGCCGCCGAGCGTGACGCAGCGGCTCATCGCCGTCCGCGCCGATCGCCAGCAATACGACGCCGCGGAACGCATCATCTTGCACGTCGAGCCGAGCAATCTCGACCTGAACCAGGCGCTGCGCCTCTGCGAGGGACACAATCTCTACGACGGCCTCTTTCACGTTTATTCGCAGGCGTTAAACGACTGGACGACGCCGGTCATCGAAGTCCTCGACCTCGTCCAGCGGATCGTCGAGGAACGACAGGGAAGGCCTCGTCACCCCGAGGACGGAGCAGATCCAGTTGCTTCGTACGGCGCCGACTGGTCCGACTCACAATCGCCCGCGTGGATGGAGCACGTTGGATCCTACGACGAGCGCGTCGAGACTCTCAGTCCGACGGTGTACAAGCTCTTCTCATTCTTGTCGTATACGTGGCTCGGCCTCGCCTACCCTTCAGGGTGCGCGCTCGACGAGGCACCTGCGGTGCAAGGCCGTCGGGACACGTTTGCGCTGCTCTTCTCGTCGAGCGCGGCGCCCCCGTCGAAAGTTTCCGGGCGAAGCTCGCTCGTCCTTCCGGACATCCCATACCCGAACGTCACGCTGCTCCTGCGATATGACGCAGAAGCGCTGCTCGACACTCTCGACCAGGCATTCGAGGATCCGTTCCTCGACGGCGAGGACGGAATGCCGACATCGGTGGTCTCTGCCCAAATGCAACGGCAAGATATCGTCGATATCCTGCTCCACGTCGCATCAACAGACGGCAACGGCCTCTCATCCGTGGACCTCACCTTCATCCGCATCTTCGTGGCGCGGAACCTCCCGAAGTACCCTCAATACATCCGCCTGTCGCCGGCGACCCAGCAGCAGATACTCGTCAATCTCGTCACCGATGCCGATCAGAGCACTCTCGAGGACCGCCAGCTGGCGACTGAGTACCTCTTGTCTACATATACCCCACCGGAAATCGATACCCTCGTGCCGCTCCTCGAACGGGCCGGCTTCTTGCGCATTCTGCGCCAACTCTACCGAAGCGAGGGACGCTGGTCCGACCTCGCCATGACGTATCTCCGAGACGACACCCTCGAAGGCGACATATTCGCGCTTCTTGAAAGTGCGCTGCAGCTTTCTGCTCGGGCCGGTCCCGACGAGAAGCGCAAGCTCGCCGATGTCATCGTCGGGTCCACTTCCGACCTCGCTACCAGGGGCGAGTCGGCCTTGTCGCGCCTGGCCCGCCTCGTATCCACGTTCCTGCCGGATCGCCACGCCGACGTGCTCCAACACTTCGACGCGACAGAGTGGCGTCGGTTCGTCTACCTCCGGTGCCTGTTTGAGCCGGAAGAAGGCGATGGGGCGGATGTTTCGCCAGACCCCGCCCTTCTGCGTGATTACGTCGCATCACTCTGTCGGAGCGATCCGCGCCATCTCGTCACGTTCCTGTCGAATCGGCCGACGAAAGAGGCCCAGGACCCAGACCTGCTCGCGGTTTGCGAGAAGGCTGGGTCGTACGACGCTCTCGTCTGGGCTCTCGATAAGCAAGGCGAGCCGGTCAAAGCGCTCGCTCGAGCCAGCGAAGCACTCGAGATGCGGACAGACTCGCTTCTCGAGCTTTTGCTGGACGCCAATCAGACGGAATCCCCCCGGTCGATCGACTCTCGCCAGCGAAACACATCGGTCGCTGTCGAACAGATACGTGCGGTTACAGCGACCGCGATCCAAGTCTGTGTGGCGCGTACTACGGGTCACCGCCGCCTTAAGGGCGTCGATCCGGAGGAGCTGTGGTACAATCTATTGTCCTCCTTGGTCGCGACCCTGCGCGCCGTTCGGTCCATCGCGCCGACCGGTCCCTCGAATCATCGAGATGCCGCCGAACGCCGAGCATCGCTGTCCTCGCTCATACAGCACGGGGCCGACGAGCAAGCCCTCGGAGGGAACGCGTCTGAACTCCTCTCAACGATGATCCCGGACGCCCTTTCGGCTCTGGTCTCCTCAACAACCTCGCAAGACGTCTCTTTCCCGCGACTCGTACGGCGCCTTATCGAAGCAACGCCATCTGGATCCTCAACGAGCTCTTCCTACGCCGAATTCAAAGGGGTCATCACGTCGATGCTTGACACGTACGCGTTCGAGGGCGACCTCCTCGACCAGTCATCCGTCATCACGGCGCAGGATCTCTTTGTTGTCGTCGAGGCATTCAAGCAGGAACGCGAGCGGGGCTGGCGTCCCGGTCGGGGCACGGCCCGTACCTCTTGCGCCGAGTGCTTGCAGCCGTTGTGGGCCTCCGGCGACAGGCCGACCTCGCCGGCGATGTCGAGGTCCGCGTCGGCTTCGCTCCTTGCCGAGTCCCTCGGGTCGGAGCGACCACGCATGCAGAAGCGACCGTCCATCAAGGGCAAGGAGGTCGATTGGCCCGGGCTCGCGCCTCCGGCTCGGTCACCGAACCTACTCTCGCAAGAATCTGCGAGTATTGTTGCGGGCAAGGATGGTCGACTGTGGCATCTTGCTTGCCACCTCGTGCGGTCTGTGTAGGTGTCGTCCCGTGCAAGCTCGGCGATGGCCTTCTCAAGACCGTTTGGCCCGATATTGTCTTTCGTTGTTCGCGTTCCTTCCCTTCTGCCCGTGCTTTGGTATCAAAAGTGCGGCCAAAGGTGTGCGGCTGTGCATGCGCCAGGCGCCCGGCGCACCGCGCAGCACCGCGCGGAATCGTACGTGTGGCTGTGCTCAGCGATCCGCGGACATTCCGGTGCCGTCCGTCCTCGAAGCCGAAGCCGAAGCTTGCAGCTTGCAGGACTCCTTCTTCGTCTTCTCTCCTCTTGTATCGGAAGCAAGCTCCCGGCCGACTCGACAGCTCTCGGGGAGACCATCGTCGATCTAGACATGTCTCGTAACCCTGCACACTCGGGAGCGCCCTCGAGCGATGATGACGGCTTTCCGCAACGTCCGCACCGTGCCCATACAGGGAAGAGTGATCGCGGTCGTATCGGACAAGCCAAAGTGAGTCGAATCTGCGAGCCTGTCATGCGGACCGCAGCTAATACATTCTCGCTTTCATTCAGGACGGCACGAACCGATGGCACCACTTCCACGGAACTGACGGGCGCACGTATCCCTACCATCCCGATACACTGGAACAACTAACGGCAGGCGGTGACACGGGGCCTTCCGGGCGGGAGGAATACCTTCCGATGCCCCGCCGCACACCTCCGCAGGAGGATAGCGATACTCTAGCTGCTCTAACGGGACTGGCTCGCACCGCGCATCGACGGCACTCGGGCCCGGCTCTTGGCACGCCATCGAAGGATGAAAGAGAGGCGAGGCGAAAAACTCCAGAGCCGAGCCGGAGGCATATTGTAAGTACACGCTTCGACCGTGTCCGACTCCGCTACTTCACAGCATCTGATGACCCCGCTGCGTTGTGCAGCCGCCTCACTCCGCCTGGTCTCCGGACAGTTCGGCCTGTGGCTCTCCTCCGCGGTCGCCATTGCCGCAGTTACCCCCGCTCTCTCCCTTCCGGGTCTCGTTCCCTCGAATCCCGCAGGACGAGGAGGCAGCAACCTCCATCTTTGGTCCTCCTCTCCGACCCAAAGTCTTCAAACGCTCCTGAAGCAGTTTAGATGCTTAGCACTACAACGCCTCGAACAGTTCCGCCCACACGTGATCCATGCCAGGGTATTCACCGCGAGCGAGCGCCGCCTTGTGCTCGACCCATCCCGGCGTGAGCTTGACTTGTGCCCAACGCTTCACGTTAAAGTCGAAAACGTGCTTTCGCACCTCGGGGAAGCGAGCGGTCGTCGGGTCAAACAGCTCGATCGCTGCGTTCTTGACCTCGAGGCAGGACTCGAGCTCGGCAAGAGCGAGTTGCTGTAACTCGACGAGGCCGAGGCGGACGGCCAGCCGGTACACAGACTTCAGCGACGGGCGCAGTGGGAGCCCAGAATCCTGCTCGAGATAGTCGGACAAGATGCCGCGCCGCGCGTCGAAATCGTGCGACGACCACAACGGGGCGAACCGAATGAAGCCTGTCTCGAGATAGAGGAGGACGGCGCGAAGTGTTGTGTAACTCGCGTCATTGAACGTGAGCTGGCGGTATGACAGGTCGCTCTGCAGGTCGGTCCCTTCACGGGCCACGGCGGATCCAATCTCGATTGCGTACTCGTCGGCCTCGACATCGGAATCGCCGTCGCCTTCACCTTCCGCCGGCGGTTCGCGCATGTTGACGATAGCGCTTGCAACCTCGACTCGGGGCCTTTTGCCCACTCTTGAGGATGGAGGATTTGTGACGCAAGAGTTGATTGTACTGCGCAGGATGGTCGAGCTCGAAGAGAGGACTTTGCTGTTCGCCCACAGTTCGAGTTTTCGGCGCGGAAAAAATAGACGGATGTCGTTCGGCGTCGGCGAGATATTGAGCTCTGCTCGGTAACAGCATCAGCCATCGGAACAGGCCAACAGATCGTCTCTCAGTCTCTCATACAAAGAGTACACGCACGCACCTGTGAGGCGACGAGCCAGTACCGAGGTCTCTTCCGCCGCGTTCGGATCTCCCTGGGCCTTTGGGCGACGGAGGAGGCGGAAGACGACTTGATAAGCCTGCTCGGCGTCGTAGTTGAAGTCTTCAGACGCTACTTTGCCAGCTGCTTCGATCTAGCTCCGAGGGATCTTGTGCAAGAAGCCCGGACCGAGTTCGGAGCAAGCGGTATCGTCGACGGCCGGCCAGCAGTGTTTCGCGAGCAAGATAGTTTTCTCGTCCGTGTCTTCGTCCGGCTGCCACCTGAACTCGAGCGTGGCATCGACGCCGCCAAGGAAGCGGTTGTCGCGCAGGCCGTTCCCGACGTTGATGCGGATCGAATCGTTTTTGCTCGTGACGCGGATCGACCAGGTTCCCTTGAATCGGCAGCGTTTCGTTCATCGAGAGCGCATTCGCCGAGTCCGGGAGATCGCCGAGCGTCGCGTCGATCTCCCAGATCAGCGAGACGTTGTAATCTGCCGTGTGGCGGCCGACGAGGAGGGCAGCGCGGCCGGGAAGCGGTTCGTCCTTGACGAGGCTGTTCGCTTTCCCGCTCGGCGTTCGTAGCTGACTGCCTTTGACGGGGCTCGCGCGGCCATTCTGCGGCGTCTCGCGCTCGGGCGTCGCGGGTGAAGAGCTGCGGGCTGCACTCGCTGCTTGCATGGCTGCCAAAGTCGAGAAAGGAGGCGGCGAAGGAGTCGCGCTCGCGTCCATAGCGTGCAAGTGGCGGAGTGCGCCTCGGAGCAACTGAGGCCGACTGCTGGCCTGCCCGAACGGTGTGCGTGGCGCTGCAGAGGAAGAGTGCGCCGGAGTTGGGCGAAGATCTACGCTCGCGAAGAAGACCGCGAGAAGAAACGGCAGCGGAGCAAAGCGAGAGGCCAGTCTAGACCGCAGCCTCTGTGCAGTCAGGTGGCATGTGAAGCGGATTCCGTCTTCAAGGCTAAGCTGCAAAGAAACGCTGTGGCCTCTGAAAGAGCGCTTTCCGTTTTGTCTTTGAGCCACGTATCGTACGAGAGGATTAGTGAAAGGGGTGGAGGACAAGCACGACTCGATGATGATTCGAGATAGAGAGCGCATTGCGGTTTGCTGCAGGAGAGCGTAGTTGGAAAAGGTACACTCCCTTCGACTCCACCGCGCCGACCCCGCTACGCCACCGCGTCGAGGACGTCCGCAATGACCTGACTTCCTCCTTCGATCTCGCCCCGCCCCGCCTTGCCTTTGAGGTCCTTCCATGCCTCGCTCGCCTTGACCTCGGTCCAGTTCTTGACGATAAAGTCGAGTGTCGCCGCGCGGAGTCTCTCGTATGCGAGGCATGGTCCAGCTCGTGAGCGGCGCCAGAGACGGTCAACGACGACACAAATGCCGTAAAGGCGAGCTGCTCGAGATCAGGCAGCTCGAGAAGGTGCGCGAGTCGGTAGACCGATTTGGGCGAGACGGGGAGGGGGAGGTCCGGTTCTTCTTTCGCGTGGTCGTGGTAGAGCTGGTCTGACCGTGCGCCGGACGAGAGCAGAGGCGCAAAGTCGATGTAACCGGTAGTGAGGTAGAGCAGTACAGCCCGCCAAGTAGAGTAGCGAGCCGCCTTGATGGTCATTTGTCGGAAAGTCAGGTCGCCAAGACCTTCGCTCGACAGCGACGGCGGCCGCGTAGAGAGGAGATGCGCGTCGGCTTCGTCATCCGAATCGTCGCCTCCGTCATTGTTGGCGCCACCACCTTCGACGACGTCAGCCACGCTACGAGGGCGTTTTCGCCGTGATGAGCCTTCGGCGTACTCTGACGCGAGCATCGTCTTCAGGTAGGGCGAAATGCTGGACAGCATGGCGGCATTGGCCCACAAGTCGGCACCGACATCCGAGAAGTGCGGGAACCAAAGCCGGAAATCGTGCGGCGTCGGCGTCAGGCTTGGCCCTGTCGGCGGGTGTCAGCGTCAGGGCACGAGCGGGCGCGCCGAGAATGCCCACACACCTGCTGCACGTCTCGCGAGCGTGGTGTCATCGAGCGTTCGAATGGCCGAAGACGTCACGCGCTGGCCTGCTGTCAGAGAGGCGGCAATCCGGAGTTTGAAGGGGCGGCCTGTGTCCCCATCGGTTTCTGCAAGGTGGGCGGCGGAAGTCGACAATCGCGCGATCTCTTCGCCGAATCGCGGCCACATTCGCGAATGTCCAGCCGTCTTCGCACTCTTCGATAGGTGATGTGTCGCTCCATACTGATCGCGCCTCGAGAGCCTGAAAGACGCTTCGAAGGCGACGCCGGGGGTCGGGTGCGCGGCGATCACAAAGTCCAGCCGAGAGGCACGCCGCACAAACACGAGTGTCCAGCGTCTCCCCAGTACCCGGTCCGTATGCAGGGAGTGTACTGTGACGTTGTTGTCATGCAGATTGGCGAGGTCAAGTGTGAAGTCAATGTACGTCGTTTCGGTGCAATGCTGGTCTGCCTTGCGAGCTTCAACAGCGACTAAGCTCATGACGGGCGTCGCCTTTCGGTGAGCCGGAAGCGACGGACGGGGATGACGCAGATCGAAATGGGCAGCAGGAGCGTGGAGCGAGAGATTGGCCTGGATTCGCTTTGGACCGAGGCTGGAAGCGCGGCGCGACGCGCAGAGACACGCAGCAGCAGCGATGAATATGGCGATGGGCTGCGAAACTTTGATTATGCTCTATATTGCCAGGAGAGGGGTTGCCAAGGTTCACGCCTGCGTCCGCTCCTCGACGAAAGCCCGCAAGTCGTACTCGTCCTGCCCGGCTCCCTTTTCAGCAACGCCGACCTCGGTCACGATGCCCTCGATCAGCGACGCCGGCGTGACATCGAACGCCGGATTCCACGCCTTGGTCCCCGGCGGCGTCACCAACACCGTCTCGACGTGAATCTCCTCGCCCTCCCGAGCCGGCTCGACTTCTTCGCCCTTGGCGAGTTTCGCCGGGTCGACGACGCGCCCTCGGACCGTGCACGCTTCCCAGCTCGGACGCTGCTCGATCTCAATCTCGCGACCAGACTTCATCGTCAGGTCGAGGGTGGTCAAAGGGGCCGCCACGAGGACCGTGACGGGCGGGTTCGGCGAGAACGGGTGCGGGTGGTGCGCGTTGAGCGAGATCTGGTACGTCGAGATCTTGTTGGCCGTGTCACCGTTCGAGGCAATGCTGCGCAGTAGTCAGCGTCAGCGAGCTGGTCGGGCTGCCAAAAGAACACGAGACTTGGAGAGCGTCGCCTCACCGGTCCGCGCCGGCGACAAACAGGTGTACGCGCTTCTCTGCCATGAGCGCTCCGATCGCCGTGTCGCACACCATCGTATGCGGCGCGCCGAGACTCGCGAGCTCGACGGCGGTCAGGCGGGCGCCCTGCTGGTACGGGCCAGTCTGAGCAAAGTACGCGTGCAGCAGGCGCCCTTGCGTGTGCAGCGAGGCGATGACGCCGAGGGCGGTGCCGTAGCCCTGCGCGCGGAAGTATGGTCGTCAGTAAAGGACGTGACGGACTGAGGTCAGGAATTTGGCGCACCGAAGTAGCAAGAGAGCCGGTGTTGCAGACCTGTGGAGGCCAAAGATTCGTTAGGTCCGTTCTCTTGCGGCGGAAAGGTCAAGGCAAGACACGCAGGCGTCATGATGCCGATTGTCGAGCCCAAGTATAGAGCAGAACGGACCGTCAAGACTGCAATCTTCTCTCCCTTTTCAATTTTGCCTTCCCGTTCGAGCTTGTCGAGGATCCACTTGGCGCCATTGTCGCCGATCCGCTCGCACCTCTCCTTGTCCTCGACCCAGACGCCGACGGCGACATCGATGACCTTTTTGGCGAGGCTCTCGGCCGTTGCGCCTTCCTTTGCCGCTTCTGCCTTTGCAGCGACTTCAATCCGTTGCAGCGCTTCCCGGAGGTTGACGGCGGTTGGGCGGGAAGTAAAGAGGTACGCGCAGCGTTCGAGGATGCGTTCGAGGAGATCCTGCGGTGGAGACGAGAGGAGGCTGTGAGAGAAAGAGGGAGAATCGCGGCCGGTTTGGATTGCGAGGAGTTCGGCGGCGAGCCCGAGGGCGGCGAGCGAGGCAATCGCAGGAGCTCCGCGGATCTGCGGGTGGCTTGCGTAGGTCACCTCGGTGCCCTGTGACGCCCGCAAGCTCTGGGAAGGGAAGGGAGCGCACCTTCATTGTCTTGATCGCGTCAAACGCGCCATGAACCGTGTCGACCTGTTCCCATTTGATCGTGTGCGGCAGAGCGAGCTGGTCGATGATCTCGACCGCCTGCGCCTCGTAGAACGTCTTGCCTCCCGTGATCCGGAAGGCACCGAGGACCGGTTCGTCGCGGGTCGAAAGCGAAACCGTCATTCGGAGAGCGTGTTCTGCGCGAATTCTGCAGCTATGGGCCGGCGTGTAGATGTCGTGTACGGTCTCTCGAGAGGCGACCGAGGCGAGTATGGCGTCAGACGAAGCGCTACAGCTGTTCGAACTCGAATCAGTGCACCGCGACTTTTCGATTGCTCTGTCCACCGGAAATCCTCCTTCGCGCTTATCTGCTACTCACGCTTAGCTGAGAACCTGTGCGCCGAACAGCTACAGAGCTTCAGCTCGCCTCCCGCGTCCTGCGTTGGACGAACCGAGCCGAATCGCCTGTGTCTCATCTTTCCGACCCCTTTCGACAAGTCGCTCACCCCGGTAGGGAATCGGCATAGCCTGCTCGAGGACGGACACCGGACAAGGAAGCGATCGCTCCAGCTTGCGCTCACGCCTGCCGCGCTGCGCCGCGCCGTCTTTGCCTCGACCCCTCCCGATCTTCGTCGGCGTCCACAGCCAACAGCCTTCACTTCAATGGCGGCGCAAGTCGTGACGGCGACGGACTACGTCAGGACTTCGAAGGATGGCTATAGCGCGCAGTATGTACAGCTCGGGCCGCTACCGAAAATTCACGCATGCCTTCTCAAGATGCGGTTGTCGGCTAGCGCCCAGCTGCGCTTCGTCTATGTCTCCGGACGCTTCGGCATAGAATGGACACAGGCTGAGGCTCCGCCATTCATCCGCTCGGGTACTCTCACGTTCTACGTGAACGGCTCGGTCGTCCAGGAGGCCACGCTGCACATGCAGAATTTCCCGCCGAGCCCGGCCGGCATGCTTTTGATGGACAAGGCTCACAGCCACCCGATCAGCAATGTCACGATCACGCTGGCGATCTCAAGCTACGGCGCACTTCCAATGGTGCGAGGCAATGCCGAGATCGCGGCCGAAGCAATCGCAAGTAAGGACCTTCTCCCTCTGTTGACATAAACCTTGGATCGCACCGACTTACGTTTCCATCCAGACAACATGCATGAACAGACCATCAACGATGTTCGGTTTACGTTCGCTGCCACGGAAGGCACCCTGTGGGTTCCCGAGTCTGTCGCCAACAAGGTCCCTTACTTGAAGACAATCTTGTCGTCGTCCTTCCGCGAAGGCAGCGCTACGGCAATCGCCGCGACCGCGACTCCGCCGACCCTCAAGAGGAAGGACCGTGCCTTCGAAGATTCCGACGACGACACGGACGAATTGTTGACAAAATCGTACTCGACGCGAATCAAGACGGCTCGCAAGCCTCTCGCCCCTGCGAAAACGATCGAAATCACCGGTGCAGCCTACCCGACCTATGCCGCAGTCCTGCTCTGGCTCGTCTCACGCCGCATCGACTTCGCTTCGCTGAAATCGAAAGGAGTCAAGAAGCGTGTCGAGCAATTGACGCGTGCGCTCGAAGCCAGTACGGCTCTGCCCGCGCCGGCTTCGCCCAAGTCTGTCTACCGCCTCGCTCACCTGCTCGAACTCGGCGAGCTGCAGGAGCTTGCTCTGTCTGCCTACAAGGCCGAACTGAATGACGCGAACGCGGTTCACGAGCTCTTCAGCGACGCGGCACAAGCGTACATCGCGCTGCGCGATGCCGCCTTAGCCTATGGCGCCGGGAACATCACGGGAATCAAGAAGTCGGCGGGATGGATGGAGATGAAGAAGCGCGCCGAAAGTGAAGACCTCCCGGGCGCTTCCAGCGCTGCACACGCGCTGATGGAGCTCATGGAACGCCTGAAGGGAGCCGACGCATAGTTGACGTAGCCGCGACGAGGGAGCACGCTTGAACGCTTGGACGCTTGGAAACGCTTGTTCGGAATAGTCATTGATTGCGTCGGCGAGGAGGAAAGCGATGGACGCAACAGAGTTCCGAACGTCTCGTCGAGGTCAGCACCAATCCCATGCTCTCCCCGGCGAGCCTCACTCTCCGTTCTCGGTAAATGCACACGTGATAGAGAAAGCCATCCGCGGTCAAGATCTCGTCATCCGGCTTCGACTACACCTTTCTTGCGCCTGACCATTCGCTTTCGGGCTCTGCCAGCTTCCCCGGCATCGACGATCGAACAACTCTCGAGCAACATCGCGCGACTCGTCGCTACTGCTTCTGCTCCGCCAGGCAGCCGTCGCTTCGCTTCATCAGCCGGCTTACCGCTCACCGATGGCCCCTCACTCGATGACTGCGCAAGACAGCGCGACCTTCGACCCGCTCCAAGGACATGGCAGTGGCAAATACGTCAAGTTTGGCAGCCTGCCGAACATCTACAAGAGGCTCGTCTCGATGGGCTTGTCGGCGTCGACCACGCTTCAATTTGTCTACCTCGACGGCCGTTACGGCATCGAGTGGGCCAATGCTACTGTAGCGCCTTATGTCCGCGCCGGCACATTCGCGCTCGTGGTCGACGGTGTCGTCGTCAAGAGCGAGCCGCTTTTCTCCCAGACGTTTCCGCCTGCGACTTCGGGCCTGCTGACCGCGACGTCGAGCGCCGCCACTGCAAACTCGGCCAGCAGTGTCACTTGGGCCCGCATGATGCCCCACAAGATTTCCGCGTACCTCACTTTTGACGAGTACGATACGGCCGCCGGCGCGTCCGGAGCGGTCAAGGCCGCCGCGCAGACTCTGGCCGGTCCGCTGGTCTCGCACGTCTGCTTTTCCGTTCGCAGACAGGCTGACAGGGCTTTCACTTGCAGTGAACATGCGCGAACAGATTCCAAACGACGTGCGCTTCACGTTCGCCGGGACAGAGGCCACTCTGTGGATGTCCGAGTCTGTCCTCGCGAAGCTCGTCCCGCACTTCAAAATTGCCCTCTCTTCGAGCTTCGTTGAAGGCAAGAAGAAGAAGCCGGTACCAACGACGCCAGGCGCGCTTCTGAGCGACAAGTGGCGCCCCTTCGCTGTCTCGGATGACGAGACGGACGATCTCCTGAACCGGTCCTACTCGACCCGTATTCACGAGAGACGCAAGCCTGTCGCCTCGGCCAAGACAATCGAAGTCACCGAGACTGCCTACACAACTTACGCCGCCTCGCTCCTGTGGCTTGTCAGTCAGCAGATCGACTTCGCGCCGTTAAAGTCGAACAATCACGAGATGCGCTTTGCATACCTGACGAAAGCGCTCGACGCGGACCCTTTCCTGCCTGCACCGGCGTCGCCAAAGTCTGTCTACCGGCTCGCCCACCTCCTCGAGCTCGACGACCTGCGGAAGCTTGCACTCTCTGCCTTTGTCCGCCAGCTCAACAACATGAACGCCGCCCGCGAACTGTTTTGCGATGTCTCTTGTGCGTACCCCGAGATCCGCGATGCCGCTCTCGAGTATGTTGTGAAGAACTACAGCGCCGTCAAGCGGTCGACGGCGTGGGCCGACATGAAGAAGTGCGCCGACGCTGGCGACCTGCCGATCGGAACGTCGCACACGCTGATGCTTCTGTCGGAGCGCTTGACTTGAGACATGGGATGTAGCTTGATGTAACGTGCTCCGCATAAACCCTTCCGTTCGGAAAAAAAATCCGAGGAGCTGCCGAGCGGCTGCGGCGTCCTCGGCTTTGAAAGAGTGTCCTTTGTCACCGCAGCCGCAGCTCCTCGAGACCTCACGGCGCCGCTGTCTCGCGCGACGGCAATTCTCGCTCAGTGACAATCCCCTCCTTGACTCGTCAGGTTCCCGCATCGTTGTCAGCTTCGCACTCCGACTCGACCGCCCGCCCGAACGAGGCACGAACCCCTCGCCGCCGTTTCCAGCCCTTCTCGCAACGCGATCTAACAGACTCTCCTCGTAAGCTCTTCTTCAGATGCCTGCGAAGTATGCCTTTGGCTGACCTGGCGACGCGATCAGTGCAACTGGACTGTGGTTCCGGCACCGCTCCCGCCGCCCTCGACGAACGAGCGAGCACACGTCGCCGATCTATCAAGACGTTCTTCCGCTCGACTCGCCGAGATGACCGACAGGGATCGTCCACTGTCGCTGCTCTCGCTGCCGGACGAGCTCATCGAGAACATCGTCGACAAGGCCATCGGCTGTCATCCTACGCCGATCAATACCCTCCTCATCTGCAGGCGGATTCTCCCGCTTGCGCATCGAATCCTCTACCATACAGTCGTCCTGAGGAGCTCGTTCCAACAGCGCGCGCTCAGGGCGACCTTGGAACGCAATCCCCGCTTGCGACCATGGATTAAAATCCTCGTCCTGCATGGTATCACCCCGGCGACACCCGAAGTCTGCGAACGCCAGCGCGCTCTGTTGAGCATGGCGACAAGCGTCGAGCACTTGTACCTCTCTGAGTATTCGAACGTCCTCCTCACTGCTCTAGCCCACGACGCCACGTGGTCTAAGGGCTGGACCAAGCTACGCACGTTTCGCCTTCGGGGGCTCGAACCCTTATACCATACCAGCCCCGACGAGGCCGGCGATCCAGTCAAGGCCGTCGAAGATCTCTGGAGGTTGCTGGGTCGTTTCCCGACTCTGCAACAGGTGGCGATTCGCAGTGCCGCCGACGGTACAAGCTTCTTTCCGACGATCGCCTCGACTGCCGCGTCCTTCCCGTCGATACACTCCTTTCACGCCAGCGGCCCCCTCAGTACGGGCCCTGGTCCAGACCCGGTCCCAGACCTTGCAGCCATGATGCCGAACCTCAAGGTGCTCTCCCTGTCCCCGGCGCCGCGCCGTCGGCGGTTACCAATCCCTCCCGCCTCCGTCCTTACCAAAGCATCTGCCACCCTGTCCCACCTCACGATCGGCCATCAACATATCGGCGCCAATCTGCAGCGGTTCCCGGCGTTGACCTTCCTCCGCCTCGAACCCGACAGTTTCGATCCGGACACCGTCCTCCCGTGCCTCCTCTCCTCCGCTACGCTCGAGGAAATCGTCTTCGGCTATGGCGCGCCCGTTTCGGCAGCACTGCTTCGTGGACTCGTGATCCACTGCGCGACCCTGCGTCGCCTCACCCTCGACTACGACCGGTCCCCCGCGCGAGGCAAGGCACTCCAAGACCTCTTCGTGCGGCTCTCGGTCAATAACGTGGACCGTTTCATCGACGGTCTGGCAGAACTGAGGCAACGTTCGCGCCCGCGACGGACCGTGGGCTCCGAAGCGGACTTGAGGGACATTCTCTCGCTCGCCGCCGACCGCAAGATCGACGTAACAGGGTCGGCCCTGACCTGTCTCGACTGGGAGGCGTACTTTGACGACAAGGCAGCGGCTTATCTCGTCAACCTCGCCCGGAGCACCCGCGACGCCGACCGCATCGACGCAGTTGGAGCCACTCTCGTCCGCAACGCCCTCGTAAATGATCAGCTCGGTCCGATTCAGCAATACCTCGGTCGCGAAGGCGCTCTACAAGCTTTCCAGCGCCACCGACCCTCACTCTCTGCATTCTTCGAAAGCAGCTTCGGCCCCGAGACGGCAACCGGTGGATTGGTGGACCTTTCAGGCCCGTCGGAACGTTCAGTACCGTCAGTACCGTTGGAAGGAATCGAGTGAGACGCTCGGCAGGTCGGACAGGCGAGCGTCCATAGAATCGTGCAATACGTTTGAAGGTGCTCGGCTCAGGGAGATCCGAAATGGCGTTTGGAGGGGAACTTTGGAGCAGTCGCGCACAGCACAACTTCTCGACATTCAGCGGAAGGCGCGCACGAGATGGAGCCGACTCTGCCCTGGCTTCTAGACATTGCAAACACGCTTACCTTGCGAGCGGAGAAGCGGCCGGGGAGAGGGCGCGCCTCGACGCGTTCGAACTTCTCGCGACGCGGCGGCGCGGGCTCGAGCGAGTCATGTTTGCCGAAAGT
Source organism: Rhodotorula taiwanensis (assembly GCA_002922495.1). Taxonomy (NCBI): domain Eukaryota; kingdom Fungi; phylum Basidiomycota; class Microbotryomycetes; order Sporidiobolales; family Sporidiobolaceae; genus Rhodotorula; species Rhodotorula taiwanensis. The sequence goes on from PJQD01000013.1 coordinate 235,172, forward strand.
TTTCTCGCTCTATACGGCTCAAGTCACCCCTGCGTCATACTAGAGATCTCTTTCTTGGCTACTGTCAGCTCTCGAGTACCTTCATCGACCCATAGGGGCTCGCTACGCCTCCGGAACTCCGCCACATCGACCGGCCGCGATCTTCCACGCCAGCCGACAAACAATCCCTCAACTCGCCGAGCATAGGTACGCAGGGGCTGCCGAGGTCAAGGAGGGCTCTTTGACTGATATTGAGCCGCTGTAGGCAGTCATTCACGCCCCAGCGGGCGCTGACGAGGCGTCAAACATGGACACATTCCGCTCGGCACCGTCGCCGTCTCCCTCGCCGCACACGCACACTCTGCGGCCACGCAGGTCCTTCCAGCGCACGCCGTTCACGTCGAAAGCCAATCTGCTCTCGGCAGGTGGCCTACTCGGCGGCTTTGGCGGCGGCGGGAGCAAGGACAAACTTCAGAGCCCCGTCAAACTGGGCGCAGCTGGAGAGGCGGCGGAAGAGGGTATGGGCGAACGGGGAGCGCCGCGCGGACGCGGTCGAGGAGGCGGCGCGATGCTGTTCCCCGCTTCGCCAGATGTCGCTGCGGTCCCGTCTTCGCAAGGACCGTCTGCCATATCGCCGTTCCCGACCGCGGCGCCCGTCGCACCTTCGACCGCGCCGGCCACCACGACGGCCGCACGCGGGAGTACCCGGCCTGGCCAACGCGAAGTGGCAGGGCTGAAACGGTTGGCGAACGCGTTCGGGGGCGCGATGTTGGGCAAGACGCGCAGTTCGACGGCGCGCAAGGCGTTCGACCTGAACGATTGGAATCACGATCTCGCCGTCATCGCGAACCATCCTTCCAGCTCGACGCCGACTAGCCCACCCATTCACCACGAGGGAGGGTCGCCGAATGTCCCTCGACGACGGTCGTCTCGGGCAAACATGCGGGCCGACATGTCGAGCCCGGTGAACGAGGCGTCCCCGCGTGTCACACGGGCACGCCATACGCCATCGGGATCCGGCTCCGAGTCTTCACGACCGACGTCAACGGAGCTCGGCCGGCGGCGAAAGAGCGACGAGCTTGACGACGTTCCGCTCGACCTCGCGGCGCAGCAGCAGCACGGCGCATCCTTCTCGGCCCCGGTCCGGCGAGATGCGCACCACGTGCATCTCCATCACCACAGTCACGCTCACGCTCCACCTCGACCCCACTCTCTCGCCCATGCACATACCTTGCGGTCGTCGCGGTCGCTGTCTGCTCAGGCCGGGAGCGGCATCTACGATCCGTCATCCCCGCTCGCCTCGACGAGCAAAGCAGGCGTTCCGCACTCGGCGCCTTCGCTTTACTTCGACCATCTTGCGTCTGTCGAGGAATCGTACGCGTCGCCGCCGCCCTCGAAGCGCCTTTCGATCGATCGCCTGGCTTCCCTCAGTGAAACCGATGGGGAGAGCAGCACGAGCACCTTTTCCGGCGACGATGCCGTCTTTGGAGGTCCGACGGTCACGCACACGCCTCTGGCGCACGCAACAGCGGGCCGGAAGGTGACGAGGACAAAGTCACTGTCCCGGCCGTCGATCCCGTCTTTCCACATTGTACCGATCTCGTCCTCCGCCTCCCACCCTGGATTCGAGACGCAAAAGCTGTCGCCGGCGCTCCCTTCGCCGTCCGAACTACAGCGCGCGCCTTCGCCGCTGGGGAGGTCGAGAATCGCCAGCGGGAATGCGCTCGATACGCTGAGCGAAACCGGTCCGGCGATCGACTACTTCTCGACACCCGGCAGCGGACTCCGGGACGGTCCTTTGAGCCCGGGCTCGCTTTCGATCGACTCGACCATGACACCACCGCGAAGGCGGGGCGTTCCCGACGCAACCTTCACCCTGTTTGGCGCGCATCCGGCGTCGTCTTCCGCCGCAGCGGCGGGCACGAGCGCGGAAAGAGCAACTCGCCGGCACTCGATGCTGCCGATGGTCACCGGATTCTCGTCGCAGGCCCTCGCATCACCGCCTCTCATGGGCTCTCCGGCCCGATGCGGCGCTTCTGGTTCGACGTCAATGCCTGACATGTCGTCGAGCGGGGTGCACGGTGACCCAAGCAGTGGCACAGACTCGGACCGGCCTCCTCCACTGCCGCGACTGCGCCCTCTTCACGCGACTGGATCGAAGAGGCTCAGTCTGGCGCCGAGTGACGCAGAAGCGGACATTTTCCGCCGCCACAGCGTGTTCGACCCGCTCAAGCCGATGGGTGAGCCCGCCGACGTAATGTCAGGCGACTTCCTTCGCATACTGACACGACAAGCACCTGCAGCAACGCCTTTGCAAGCTCCGCCCGTCGGTCGCAAACGGAATGCCAACGGGACCCTCCTCGCAGGAGGCGCTACGAGCCGCCTCGCAGCCGTCTCGCCGATTGTGAACCCTCCGAGCTCCTCGCCTGCCCAGATGCGCTGGAAGTCGAGCGATCGCCGGCAGTCAGCTGCAGAAGACGCGGACGGCGAGGACGAGGTGATGATGGACGACGACGAAATGCCGTCACGCTTAAGCATCGACAGTTGGAGAGATGGCGCTCCGGCATTGACTGACGCGGCGACCTCGATCTCGTCGTCTTCGCTCTGCACGGCGCTCTCGGGTCAAGCCGACAGCGGCGATCCGGCCATTGTGACCGCCTCCACCTCGGCGCACTCGCTGAACTCGGCGAACGGCTCTATGCACCCCGAAGCGATCTCGGCCGACGGCACTTTCTTCACGCCGCAGAACTACAAGAACGTTCGACCCTTGGCGGCGGCATTCATGTCGACCGGCCTGGTGAGCAAGCGCAGCCGGCCTCGGAACAACAGTCTCAGCGGAGCGCCAGTCTTCAATCTCCATCAGCACCTTCAGCAACAGCTTGGCGAACCGTCCGGAGTCAAAGGGTCGCCGGCGAAGCCGCCCGTTCCGGGCGATATGACTGCACCGTTGCCAAACCCGCTTGTGGCGAGCTTGTCACGGCAATCGATCATGCCGGATACGCCCGTCAAGCGGTCAGCGTTCCAAGCGGGAACTACGACCAACAGCAGCGCTCGTCCGTCCTTGTCTTGCACCGTGCAGACGCCGATCGTCAAGATCGAGAACGCGCCGAGCAGCGAAGGCATGCAAGAGTCGCCGACGATGTCTGCCATCGCGAGCGGATCGCCGGTCGGCGCAGGCGGCGTCCTCTCGGAGAAGCAGACTGCCGCGCTCAGCTTGACTGCGGACGGCGACGACCAGTGCGAAGGCAAGGAGTCGTTGTCTCCTCTTGCGAACAATGCAGGAGACGTGGGCCCGCGATCGCAGTCCCCTCTCTCGCGCTCATCGGTGTCGCCCTCGTCCTCTTCGACAGCCGGAACCATCGATGTTCGACCTGCGGCACGCGCTCGCACTTCTGCCGGCGACGTCTCGCCGACCGTTCACGCTTTCAAGTCCAACTCGCGCTTCAGCTCGGCGTCCATGCGGAACAGTCTCGGCCGCGTTCGTCCCGCCTTGTTCCGGCGACGAAGTAGCGGGCAGCTGTCCGGTGAGGGCAGCTTCCTCGGTTCGCAGCTCCGAAGCGGCGGTTCAAGCTCCGGAAGGAGCAGCACAGCGGGAACCATCGCCGAAGGGGAGCCGATGACTCCGACGCGCAGTGTCCACGGCCGATACTGGGAAGGTGCGATTGCTTCTACTCTCTTCTGTGCAGACCAGTCGCTGATGCCTGCGAACCGCAGCCTCGCAATTGCTCGACACGCCGACCGAGGAAGTGCCCATAACGCCGGCCAACGCAACCTTCCCAGGCCTACCCGGAGTTCAGGCGTTCGCGCCCTCGGGCCAGTCGTCGGTATTTCTGCACCCTCTGGCGACTCCGCACGGTGCGCCCCGAGCGTCGTTCCCGTTGTCCGAAATGGAGCAGCGGATCCGCGGCGAAGACGGCGCCGGCCCTGGTCGCCCGCAATTCAAGATCCGGCATTCGAGCTCGACCGTCCTCTCCCTCCGCCAGCAGGAGATGTCGCAACCGAACCGATTCGAGACCGACTACACTCTTTTGCGAAGTCTCGGCAACGGCGAGTTCAGCGACGCTTGGGAAGTCGAGGATCACACGCGAGGGGGGCAGGTCTACGCGGTCAAGCGTACCAAGCAGCCTTTCCTCGGACCGAAAGACCGGTGAGTCATTTCAGCTCGGCGCCTCGGGAAGCAGAGGACTGACTTCGTGACGTGACAACCGCAGCTTGCGCCGCCTCGAAGAGGTCGATATCCTTCGCCTCTTCTCGTCCGACCGCGACTCCTCGCCTCACCTGATCTCGCTCGTCGACGCCTGGGAACAGTCAGGGCACTTGTTCATCCAGACCGAGCTGTGCCCCGCGGGTAACCTCGCCTACTGGCTCGAAGAGTACGGCGCCGACCACGAACAGCTCGACGAAGCTCGCCTGTGGAAGATCCTCGCCGAATTGACGGCCGGTGTCTCGCACATGCACACTCGGAACGTCATCCACCTCGACCTGAAGCCCGCCAACGTCTTCATCACGGACCAAGGGCACCTCAAGATCGGCGATTTTGGTCTCGCGACCCGCTGGCCGAGGGCTGACCCGCTGAGCATTATCAACGGCGCGGCGGTCAAGTCGCCCGGCTGGAACGGTCTTCGGGTCGACACAGTGTGGCGCAGCGAAGCGGGCGAACGTCGTATACGAGCCAAGTCGAACGGCGACGCTCCAGAAGACCTCGAACGCGAGGGCGATCGCGAATACATCGCCCCAGAGATCCTGAGCGGACGCTACGGCAAGGAAGCCGACGTGTTCAGGTACGCGCGACTGCCCCTCGGTTCTGCAAGAGCGCGCATGCTGACTGCGTTTCCGGTTACCAGTCTCGGTCTGATCGCCCTCGAGGCAGCCGCGAATGTCGTCCTTCCCGACAATGGACCCGCGTGGCAAAAGCTGCGATCCAACGACCTCACCGACGTCGATCTCTCGCGACTGTCGCCCGTCTTTGTCGGCGTGCTGACCAGCATGATGCACAAGGCTCCGGACGTGCGCGCCACAATCTACGACGTCGCCCAGCACCCTGTCGTCCACCAATTAGCGGGCATGCTTGAGTGTTCTCTCGCTCTGACGGGGCGAGATGCCGCTCCCGAGGTTCTCGGTGCGATCTGCGCCGAAGCCGACTCGTTCCTGCACGACGTCTTTGCCGCCGCGTACCCGGAGCAGGCCAGTCCGGCCGCTCCAGCCTTCCAGTTGGACCCGCGCCAGGCCTTGTCGCCGCCGATGTTCGATATGGCCCCACCGGCGCTATCCGTCGCCCAGGCCGACTCGCATCCAGCCGAGGAGGACACCCAAATGGACCTCGACTAGACCCAGCGACTTCCTTGGTCGGCCGAGTTCCGCCCGGGTCACTCTCGTGACAAATATCTTCTCCACGGCTCGCGTGGTCATGCTATCGCCGATGCATGCGCTGAAGCACGCGCGTTTTAGCCACTTCTTCTCCGTGACATCCCTTTTTGCTCCCTGTACCCTCGTATCCCCATCATCTTCGACTTCTTGTCTCATTCCGATCCGTCTCTGCCATACATATACGAGAGCTCTCTGCCTCTACTTTATCTCCCCCCTTAGTCCCGACACCCGTACATCCAAGCTCCTGCGCGCCCCTTCTTTGGCTGCCGTTGCTCTGAAACCAATATCTTGTCCGATCATGCGCACTATTTTGACCAGTCTGTGATGGCTTTTGGCAGCATTTGCATATCAAAGGAGGGTGTACAAAGTACCGATAAGGTCTCGTCGGCGCCAAGAGTCGCCGGCAAACTCTCGATCACTGCCCGCGAAAGTTGCCACAGCTTCTCTTTCTCCCGACACATCGTTACGCCAGCTCGAGCCTGCGCCACTTTGCAGCCATGGCAGACACGCTGCTCTCGCCAGCCAAGCACGAGCTGAGCGGCACTGGCAGCCTCGCGGGGGCTGTCCTTCGCCGTCTCGTCTTGACGCAAGCGGACTTGCCCGAAGGGATCCAGTTCCTGCCGTCCCTGTTCCGCCTGATGGCGTGCCTGCTGTTCCTACCAGTCGCTATGCTTACTCTCGTGAGTCTGCGCTCCCTTGCGCTCCTCTCGCCGGCGTGTGACGGTCGAAATTCGTCGTCATCACCCTTCGGGGTCCACTCCTGTCCAACCGGAGTGGGGGTCATCACTTCGGCGGTCCCTGACGCGGCTCGAGCTGACCGGTGCACAACTCGCTACAGGTCGATTTGATCGGATGGATCTTCTTCAAGGCGGTCCTTCGACCCCTCGGCTACACATCGACGTGAGTCGCGGGTCCACCTCGGTGTTCGCGAGCCAACGTGCCGCAACCCGCAGCAACCTTCGAACGCTTACCCGGACCCGCCCCTTCTTTGCGCATACAGGATCCGCTTCAAGGACCCGGAACCGCCTTCGTTGCTGTTCGCGCCCGGAGTCGACACGAGCCGGCCGGCTTCGCCCGCTTCGTCGAGCGGGATCCTCCCTTCCGAAGAATCGTCTTCGTCCGGCAGCAGCGACGCTTACCCTTCCCCGGCTTTCTCCGACAACTTGTCCCTTCCCGACGTCGACGTGCACTCTTCATCTCACTCGAGCGACGCCGACAGGAGGCCGAAAACGAACCGGAAGAAATCGAAGAAGAGCAGCCGGAACGGGCACTATTCGGAGGACGACGAGACGTCGTATCGCATGTCGCGCGACCGTGCACCGTCTGTTGGACTCGATGGGCCGTTGTTTGGCGACGAGACGGACGGCGCAATGACTCCCGGCGTGGAAAGCGACAGCGGCGACTATCTCACTTCGGCTCGCGGCCTACCTGTCGGAAGCGACTTCACCTCGCAGCGGAGCGCTCGCGGCGACGGTGTCCCGCGCGGCGGCTTCAAACTCGGCTTGACCGAAGTTACGAGCCGGCCGACTGCCGCCACGGTGCCTGAAGCCGACGCCTAGACGCCCGCCTCGCCGCCGCCGCCTTTCCGCCCCATGCTTCCTTCTCCTTCCGGTCCACTCTAGACGCTTCCCTCTCACTCACGGTCTTCCCATCGGCATTCCCCTTTCCGGCAGGCAGTAAAAGTACCATGTCAGTTCCCTTCTACGCCTCCTCGCCACGACTTTTGTGGAGTCATTTGTAGCCAGTCCCTTTTCCCCTTCTTACCCCCTCCTTCAGTGCTTTGTTGCTTGTGCCTATCTGTGCCATCATCGAAACTTTGTCCATGTTTATTTGCGTTGCCCGTTCTGCTGAGGTCAGAGGAAAACGCTTTGCTCTTCTGAACTTGGACCTTTTCCTTCTTACGCACTTGCTCTCTCGCTCTCTCGTGCTTCGCCCCGTCCGTCTTCTTGAAGCTTCACCTTCCACCTTAAGGCGCGTATTAGCGAGAGTGCGCGCGCGTGAAGTCGTCGAGTCCTCGCCTCGGCCGCCCCACCTCATCTGCTGACCTCGCTTGCTCTCCTCCAGCAGGACCGTTCCAACTCCGAGGAACACCATGGCGACAGTAGCAGCATCTCCAGCTCAAACGGGGACCCCGCATGGCTCTAATCAGAAGCCGCCGCGGAGCAGGATGCTCCGTTCGATCGGCCGGTTCCTGTCGGGAGCGGGATCAAAGCAACGGCCCAAACTCGCTACCAATGACCCTGCCGAGCGGGCGCACGGCTCAGGGCAACACCATCAAGCTCCTCTCGGCAGTGACGAGCCGAGGCGGAGCGCAGAATCGAGGTCGTCTCGCTCGAGCCCCGCTTCTTCAGAAGGTCGAAGCGAAGTCGACGACGACGACGACGGCGATGACATCGACACCCACGACGACGACGACGAGAGGCACATCCGCGACGGGCACTCGACGACAGCTGCGACGAGTACGCGAGCCGTCAGGCGGTTCCCTCGGAATGACTCGGTCTCGCGGTACTCGGCCATCTCGGGCGCCGACACGGACGCTTCGCTGTATGCTGTCGCTTCCACTCGTCCGGGCAGCAGCGTTCACACAGTCGACTCTTCGCACGCTTCTTCGATCGCACCGAGTGCTCACGCGAGCACGCACAAGAGTTACGCGTCGACGAAACCGACAACATTGCTCAGCGTCGACTCGCTCGGCGGCGGCGCGAACCGGATCGCTGTCGTCCCCGGGACGGGCGGCACCGGGAGTCAGTACGCGCACACGGGCACTTCAACCGGTCTGTCGTTCTCTTCGGCGCTGCCGTCGACTCCGCCGCAAGCTTCACCGCTCACGAACGCGACGGCCGGCCCGAGCGGCGAATCTCGAAACCGGCACCAGCGCGGCACGTCCGCTTCCTCGTCCTCGTCCTTCAACTCGTACGACCCGACAGCGTATACCGCGGGTTTACTGCCCGCCGGAGCTCCCGACTCTCCGTCGTCGGCTCAGTCGGATGGGGACCGCCACGGCGTCAACGTTCCGAACTATAGCCACCCGCACCCGCGCAACAATCCTCACCCCGCGTATCCTCCTCAGGACAACGCTTCCGTTCTGACGCTCGCCTCTTCTAGCTTCGCGCCGAGCATCATTGGCTCGACGGGCGGCGAGAGCAAGACGCGCACAAACAGCTGGGGAGGCGGCGGACTCGGTGGGCTGCACGCTTGGAGCTCGAAACAGCAGGCGCGGTCGCTCGGCGGTGGCGCGAGGTCGCTCGTCGCGGCCGACAGCCTCAGCGTCGGAGGGCCCAGTGGGGCGAGCGGTGTCGTCGCCGACGAGGACGCTTCCGTTCGGGCGTTGCCCGGTTCCCGTCGCAACAGCGAAGAGAGCCTCGGCGGCCGGTCGACTTGGTCTGCCGCACCAAAGAGCGCCGCATCGCCGAGTATTCGCAGTCGGCCGCTCGACGACGAACTGGCGGCGACGACTGGGGGCACATCGATCGGAGGCGTGGGCGGAGGAGGAAATGGCGCGGTCCCGCCGCCGTCGGGCTCGGGCCAGGCAGCGAGTCTCAGCCCGAGCCGGCGCGAAAGGAGAACCTCACTCCGAACGGTCGAGACGGCGCCTTCGATCCGCTCGACGAACGGCGATGGCCGCGAGTTTGACGCGGCGTCGTCTGCGACGGAAGACGAACCGACGACTCCGTCGGGGACGACCGCCTTTGGTTCCGCCGCCACGCACGTAAACAACGACCTCTTGACGGCGGACCGACCCGAACGTGCTGTCACGCCTGATGTCTCGTCGAGGGCGGGGTCGGCAGCGGCGTCGTTCACGACGGCGCTCGAGCCGAGCGATGCGAGCGGCAACGAGGACGAAACGAGCATGGGCTCGCGCGGACCCGGCGTCGGCGAACTCGCGCCTCCGATTCCCGACATCGGGGAGACCGACTCGTCGTTACAAACGGCGACGCCGCGCCAATAGGACTCGAAGGCGGATGGTCGGTTCCTGCGATCGCGGTTTTTGACATGTGAAATAGTGCATTTTCTTTTCTCCCCCATTTTTTGTCGTCGTAGGGTCTGATATGACACTAGTCTGTTCTTCATATGCTTTTGTACGAGACTTGCATGTGTGCCGAGAAGTATGGCAAACTTGCGAAACTTTCGAAAATCGCGCCGAGAGCGACCGCCCGAGTGAAGGCGCTTGCTGCTTCCTCAAGACCCGCTTCGAAGCCCGACTGCTTATTTCTACGGGATTGGTTGCGAGTACCGTACCGTCCGGGCTACTCTAACTCGCAGAGAAGCCGGCCGACCGACTTGCAGCGACGTTGCACGCTCCTCGACTCGTCGACGCCCCGTCCACAGCTACATAGCAGGACCGCCCGGAGAGCCGAACGCTGCGCGCTTGCTTGTAGTACAAACACTGTCCTGCCCGACAAGCCTCAATCGGCCTGACAGTCGACGTTGAGCAGAGTCGCGTCGTTTGTTCGCTCAACCTCGTCAGTTCCACGTTCACTCGCTTCTTACAGGACCCTGCGTCGCGCGTAGGCGCAAAGAAGACAGTTTACCTGCTGTGGAACTCTGAATTGACGCTTAGGCTTGTTGCCGGCCGCAGAAATCGAGCGGCGCCCCAAGCCATTACCCACCTTCGCCAACCTGACAACCCCCTCGGACATTCACGCCAACCGATTCCGCCATGAGCGCCACGGCCAACGTCAAGGTCGTCTGTCGGTTCCGTCCGCCGAACGCGATCGAACTGCGCGAGTCTGGCGGCGAGACCATTGTCCAAATCGACGAGGATGGCACCAACGTCAAACTGAGGTCGCAAGAGGCGATGAAGGGACCGGAAGCGCAGGGCTTCACGTTCGACCGGGTGTTTCAGATGGACACGAAGCAGCAAGAGGTGTTTGAATTTGGCGTCAAGGATATCGTCCACGGTGCGCGCTGTTCCAAGGCAAGTATGCTTCGACCGTGCACCTATGCTGACCCTGCCTGATTACAGACGTGATGGACGGCTATAACGGTACGGTGTTTGCGTACGGTATGACCGGCAGTGGAAAGAGTGTAAGCCCGAAGCGAACTGGAGGAAAGAGAAATGAAACCGCGCTGACTCTCTTTCTTCCACCGCAGCACACAATGATGGTTAGCCAAGCACAATCGCGGACTCAAGACGTACACCAGATCTGACGCTCCCGCCCTGCAGGGTCCGAACATCGATGACGCCGAGATGAAGGGTATCATTCCGCGAATCACCGAGCAGGTGTTCGCGTCGATCATGACCTCGCCGGCCAATCTCGAATACCTTGTCAAGGTTTCTTACATGGAGATCTACATGGAACGCATCCGCGACTTGCTGTCCCGTGAGTTCTCCTCACATAGCTAAGCAGGAAGAGACGAAGACTGATGAAACGCTCACTTCTGCAGCCGAGAACGACAACTTGCCGGTTCACGAGGACAAGCAACGCGGGGTCTACGTCAAAAACCTCTCCGAATTCTACGTCAGCAACTCGTCCGAAGTGTACGAGATCATGCGACAGGGTGGCTCAGCCCGAGCCGTGTCCGCAACGAGTAAGCTGGCTCACTGGGTTTCGCTTCTCGACGTGGCTGATGCATGACCCTGCACAGACATGAACGCCGAATCTTCGCGCTCGCATTCGATCTTTGTCATGACCATCCAGGCTCGTAACACCGAGACCGGCACGCAAAAGACCGGTTCACTCTTCCTCGTTGACTTGGCCGGTTCGGAGAAGATCTCAAAGACGGGCGCGACCGGTCAGACGCTCGAGGAGGCCAAGAAGATTAATAAGAGTTTGTCGGCGCTCGGCATGGTCATCAACGCGTTGACGGATGGAAAGGTGCGTGACTGACCTCCACTTCGGGCCGAGTACTGACTACTACCTGGCGGTGTTCTTGCACGCAGTCCCAGCACGTACCGTACCGAGACTCGAAGCTCACCCGAATCCTGCAAGAATCGCTCGGCGGTAATTCGCGCACGACCCTCATCATCAACTGCTCGCCTTCGCCGTACAACGAGACGGAGACGCTCTCGACTCTTCGGTTCGGTATGCGTGCCAAGTCGATTAAGAACAAGGCACGAGTCAACGCCGAGTTGTCGCCTGCTGAACTCAAAGCTCTGCTCAAGAAGGCGCAGCGGGACAACGCCAACTCGGCGGCGTATATCGGCCTGCTCGAGCAAGAAGTTGCGACTTGGCGAGATGGTGGCAAGGTCGATCCCGCCGAATGGGCGAGCATGGAGCGCGCGCTCGGCCTTGGCGAAGGCGAACTTGAGAAGCTCGTCGGGCCGAACGGAGCGCGAAGCAACGGCAGGACGACGCCGAGGCCGCTTGCGCTCGATCGCCTCAGCGAAGGAGGCGCAATTAGACCGGATACGCCGACGAGTACTGCACTCGGCGCCGACGAGCGAGAGGAGTTCCTCAAACGCCAAAACGAAATGGAGGACCAGCTCTCGAAGACGGTACGCTCTCTTTGCGACGGCCCTCTACGTGAACGAGTGCCGACTAACTCGTCCCATTTCTGCAGGAATCGGAGCTCTCATCGCAGGAAAAGGTCATCCGCGATCTCCGTGAAGAGCTCTCTTCGCTGAAGGAATCAGAGTCTTCCGCGCTGTCTGACAGCAAATCGATGGGAGGGGAGCTCGCCGATATGCGGCTGCAACTTGAACGACTCCGTTACGACAGTAAGGAGGCGGCAATCACCTCAGACTCGCTCAAAGAGCAGAATGCCGAACTTGAGCGGGAACTCGAGGAGCTCCGAGTGAGTCCTACAGATGACCTAACCCTGACGCTGCGGCAACACTGACGTCTTGCAAACATATCAGCGAGCGTTAGCCGATGCCAAGTCGACGCAAAAGTCGGTCGACCAGGAAGGGAAAGACAAGAAGAAGGCGGAACGTATGGCTGCCATGATGGCGGGCTTCGCATCGGTACGCTGCTCTCGCGTCGTCTCTCTCCTTGCGCAGTGGGCTGATCGCCAACTTGGGCTGTGCAAAGGGCACAATGTCGGAAGCCGAGACCGAGATTCGCGCCTCTTTGGCTCGACTCGAAGATGCCGCCTCGGCCAACAAGGCGCTCTCGCCGGAAGAAGTCGCTGCGATTCGGCGCCAACTCGAGGATTCGACGTTGACGGTCCGCGAGCAGGCCGAGCGGTCAAAGCAGGTCCACGAGGAGAACGCGCACCTCAGCAAGCGCCGGGAAGAGCTCGAAGCGAGGTTAGCGACGATCGAGCAAGAATACGAAGAGCTGCTCGGTGCGTTTGTCGCGACAATATTGCACGATCAACGTGTGCTGACAAGAGTCGGCGGCCAACAGACAAGACTATGGCAGACGAAGAACGTGCCGATGCGGACCACGTCCAGGATGTCCGAGTAAGCTCACCTGATCCCGCGAGTGCCGCCGCAGGATTCCGCTCATGATACGTTTTTTTTTTGCAGAACAAGCTCGAGGCGCAGTACGTCATGAAGCTCGACGCCGCCGTGAACGACCTGAACGACCTGAAGCAGCAGCTCGAGCTGCGGAATCAGGAGGTGCGCGCGGCGCAGAGCAGCATCGAGCAACTCCGTACCGCGAACGCTGAGCTCGAGGTAGGTCGTTTCCCGCCCTTGTCCGTCAGTCCTAAGTTGCTGATCGGTCTGTCCCGTGGTAGCGAACGTTCAAGATTACAACGGCGAGCATCGAAGGCGGCAAGAACCTCGAAGCGGCTGCGAAGGACCTCGAGCGGCAGCACAAGGCCGTCGCGCAGCAGCTTGCCGACTTTGACGCGATGAAGAAGAGCCTGATGCGGGATCTTCAGGATCGGTGCGAAAAGGTGCGAGGGCGTCCTCGGTGGACCAGTCTGTAACCTCGCTGACCTACGCTTCCGCAGGTCGTCGAGCTCGAGATCTCGCTGGACGAGGCTCGGGAGAACTACCGGAACTTGGCCAAGAATTCGAACAGCAAGACGCAGCAGCGCAAGATGGACTTTCTCACGCGGAATCTCGACCAGCTCACTGTTGTGCAGAAGCAGGTTAGCTCGTCACAAGCTTGCTCGCTGAGGCATTCCCCTTCCGCCTACTGATTCCAACGTCATTCGCAGCTGGTCGACCAGAACTCGACCCTCAAGCGAGACGTCGCACTCGCAGAGCGCAAGCTCGTCGCCCGGAACGAGCGAATCCAGAACCTCGAGGCACTCCTGCAGGACGCCAACGAGAAAGTCAACCAGCAGAACGCCAAGTTTGAAGCGCGATTGCAGGCGGTCCGGGAACGCCTCGACCAGGCTCGCGGTGAGTAGCCCCTCGGCGCCAGCTCGGCCACCGCCGAGTTGCCGTACTGAATATCTCATCCCACGCATGCAGCGGCGCAAAATCAACAGCCGGCACCAGTCTCGAACCTCAACTTTGGCCGCATCGCCAAACCCCTGCGCGGAGGTGGCGCCGACGGCGAGGCGACCTCGTGAGTCCCTTTTCCGCTTATGCAAGGTGGCCTAGCGCCTGGCGCTGACTTAGACCGACAACGCGCGCAGACCTACGCCGGATCGGCGCGCCTCTGGCTTCTTTGCGAGGTTCGGCTCGCCGGCGCGATGACCTTCGTTCCGCTATCCCCCCTAGAGAATGCATCCGCGATCCGTAGTCATCCTGTTGTTTTTCTTCCCTCCCTTTTCCAAGGTTCTCGACGCGGACGAGCTCCCGTACTAGCTGACGGGGAAGGAGAGGAGTGAAAGAAATGATGTTACAACGACATGAAAGCAGGGAGCCCCGACTCGTACTCGCGCGAAGAATTCTCACAGCTTGACCAACCCGTTTCCGCCACCGCCGCCTCCTCCTACTCCTCCTACTCCGCCGCCGACGCTCATCATGCCCGGGCCCGCAGGGTGGAAGTGACCGGGGACGATCGGCCTCATCCCGTTCGGGAACGGCATCGGCATCGGCAACGGAACCGCTGTCCCCGGTGCAAACCCGGCCGTATTCGCATTCCAAAACGGGAACTGGTGTGGCTGACCGTGGCCCGGTCGAGCGGGTCCCGGTGCCGATCGAGAGGTCGAGTACGGATGTGGGTGGTGGTGGTAGAACTCGGTTTCGTCTTCTTCTTCGTCATCTTCGTAGCTTGATGGGGAAGAGAGAGGGATCGTGGTGCCTCCAGCGTGGTGGTGGTGGTGACCAAGGAGGTCTTCGTCTGATGAGCCGGACGAGCCGAGCCCAGGGTGCGGCCGCAGTGCCGGAACTTGTGACCCGAGTCGGCCTCCCGTTCCAGTTCCGCCGCCGTATCCACCCATCGCTCCAGCGCCACCCCCACTACCAGCAGCACCTCGCATCCTCCTCCCCACTGCAGCCCCGCCAGACCCGTAACCAGCGCCATACACATCCCTCATGACACCTCCCATCTGGATCCTGACTCCGGTCAACTGCGTCCTCAGGCTCGCGAGTTCTTCCTGAACCGCTCGAGTCGTCGCGAGTGAGTGAGAGTGGGATTGGAGCAGAGTCGAGACGGACGACGAGAGGTGGGATTGGGTCGATTCGAGGTGCGAGAGGGTCGAAGAGAGCGGAGAGGAGGCGGTCGCGGTCGGCGCTGCCACGCGGGGAGAAGAGGCGACCGGGGCGGCTTCTCTAGATGGCAGAGGAAGGGGAGTGTCTCGTGTCGGTGTAGAGGTCGACGGCGACGAAGCGGCGCGTTTGGCGGGGCGAGGGCGTCCAGTCATGGAACCGGAAGCATCCCCGCGCGCGGACGCGATCGAGCCACCGGCCGGGCAGAGTGGTAGAGCCGCGACTGGCGCAAACTCTCCGAGGCTCGCCTGGAGCCCGCGAACGGCCGCGACGAGCGCCGAGACGGTTCGTTCCAAAGTGGCGACTTTGGCGCCGAGTTCCCAGTTGTCGCCTTCCAACCGCGCGTGAACCTCGTCGGTCCTGTCGAGGTACGCGCGTATTGGTTCGTAGACGCACTCGGAGGGGAGGTGGTCTTGTTCGAGGAGGGCGCGGGGGCCCGAGTACGGGCAGCCGCGGCGGGCGTGAGGACATGGCAGGGGGACGACGGCGCAGGTTGTCAAGAGGTGGGTCGGGTGCGTCGATCGCGGCAAGACGAGGGTGCAGTAGTCGCAGGCGGTCGGGCTGTCGTCGTCGCCGTCGCTCGAGTCGTTCATCGCCGTCGGAGGAGGAGGAGTCGTAGTCGCCGTTTCGGTTGCCGCGGCTGGTTCGGGTCGGGCGGCGGCGTTCCGAGCGAGCCTGTCTGCCTCGTCCCTCGTGACGGTCCGTCCGTTGTAGTTGACTCTGAGTTCCGCCAAGAGGTACAGGATGGCCCTGTGCGGAGTCGAGCACGCTTGAACCGAGTCGAGTCGAGTCCGGTCGATCGGGCAACTCGGGTTCAACGAGAGCGACTTTTCGAGGCACGCGCGGCAGAACAGGTGGTCGCAGGTCGGAGTCTGAACTGGATCGACGAGGGCGGAGCTGTTGTGTGCGGGCGCAGGTGAGTCAGTTCCAAGTCGGGTTGAGAGAGAGTGTGGGGGAACGAGGGAACTGACCGGCAAATCGGACATTCGAGCGCAGGGGGGACTGCATCGACATGATCGTACTCGTAGTCGTCATGACACAGTGTCATTGTGGCGTGCAGCCACGGGAGTGGAGAGCCAGAGAGAGACAGCGACTCGCGAACCCCGGGGCGGCGACTACAGGCGAGAGGCTCCGGCGACTCCTACTCCCACTCACTCCTGCGCCCACACACGCGCCGCCACAAGAGCACACTCGCAGCGATGAGTCAGAGGTACACGCAAGACCGCGCGACGACGCAGCGGCACCTCGCCATCCTCAAAGACTTGCTCCGCCAACCCGACAACAAACTGTGCGCCGACTGCAAACGGAACGACCCGAGGTGGGCATCGACCAACTTGGGCGTCTGGATGTGCATCCGCTGCAGCGGGCACCACCGCGGCATGGGCGTCCACATCTCGAGGGTCAGGTCGGTCGACCTCGACACGTGGACCCCCGAACAGATCCACCACATGCAGCGGTGGGGCAACAGGAGGGCCAACCTCTACTGGGAGGCTCACTTGAAACCGGGCCACATGCCCCCAGACCAGTTGAGTAGTACCGCACCGCACCTCGCTTCGCGTCTCGGAACCAAGAACCCCCTCACCCCGCTGAACCCCCACTGCACTCAACGAACAGCAAGATCGAGAGCTTCATCAGGAGCAAGTACGAACTGAAACGCTGGGCTCGAGAGGGACCCGTCCCCGAACCAGAGACCCTCGACGGAGAGGCGCCGCCCGTCGACCAAGCTGCCGAACAGGTCAGTCGCTCGCGGGCATCAGAACGCCTTTCAGCGGCAGTTTCACGACCGCTGGAAGCTCGCGTGCGGATGACCGAACGACTAGCGGGCTGACAATTAAGGTGCGCCGCAGGCGCCGGCTCCTCGCGCGCGCAAAGCTGCCGCGACCGCTTCCTCCTCGCTCGACCTCCTCTCGTCCGGCCCTTCCGCCGCGGGCGCCACCTCGTCTCGCAAGTCAGCCTCGACTACCGGCTCGACTGCGGCTGCCCGACCCGCCGAACAGTCCCTGTTTGACCTCGACTTTGACACACCCGCCGCCGCTGCCGCACCGGCACCGGCATCGACTCGGACCACGAGCGCCGCAACTCCTCGCACGGCCCACGCGCCGTCTCCCGCTCCCACTGCCGCGCCACAGCAGCCGAAACGCGATCCGAAAGCCGACATCTTGTCGCTCTTCAACGCCGCGCCGCCCATGGTCAACAGGGCCACTCCGCAGCAGCAGCAGCAGCCGCCACCTTCCTCGCGCTTGAACGGGTCGGCTTCTCCCGGCGGCGGGTTTGGCAACCTCGACGACGACTTTGCGTCGCTCTCGTTCGGCGCAAGTGGTGGCACCGGCGGCGGATCGGGCGCGATGCCGCGCAGCTCGAGCACGACGAGCGATTTCGGCGGGTTCGCGTCGGCTCCTTCGAGCGCCGGCTTCGGAGGCAGCAACACCCACTCGACGTCGATGATGATCGGCGGCGGAGGTGGTGGTGGAGCGATGCCGCCTCCGGTCCCTTTTGTCGGTGGTGGCAACCAGAACGCCGCGTCGACTGACCCGTGGGCTTCCTCTGCCGCGTCGGCATGGGGTAACCCGACCCCGGCCGCTCACCCGTCGGCGGCGACGACGACGACGACGGCGGCGGCGGCGAAACCGGACCCGTTTGCGGATTTCGGAGCGTTCACGGCGAGTTCGTCGACGGGCGGGCAGTATGGAGGTGATATCTGGGCGAGTTCGAACACGACGGGAGCGGGAGCAGGAGCGGCGAGTGGTAACGGGTTTAGCGATATTTGGAACTGAGCAGCACCCGATTGGGTTGCAGTTAGTGCGGTTTGCACGTGAAGTGAATCAAAGCGGGATTATACGAGAGAGAATAGGACGAGAATTGTTATTCCCTATTGGGTGACTCGGCAACGCCGCTGTTTTCGCATCGAATCTCTCAACTCTACAGCCTCCGCCGTAAGAGCAGGACGCACACACGGGAACTCGCGCCCACGCACTGTTTCGCAGGCCCGGAAACGGCCTGGGCGATCAATCGCGGTCGACTCTCTTGAGCGTGATCTCTTTTTCCGACTCGCGCGACCTCGTTCACCGTTCGCGGCAGCAGCAACGCGGGAGGCGTTACTAGAGCAGCAGCAGTAGTCTTGCCTTGACTATGAACGGCAGTCACGCGTCAGTGGTCCCTTCCCCGAGCGGAGGCGACCACGACGAGTCGGCGACCGCGACCGCTGCCGGTTCCAAGAAGCGCGTCACGCTGACGGAAGCGGCGGGATCGACCATGGCGGCACCTCCGAATAAGAAGGCGAGGATCGGTGACGCGCCGGGTCAGGAGGAGGAGGCCGTCGCCGACGACGACGACGACGACGACGAGAATGAGGCGGCGGATCCGAAACTCGAGGTGCGTTGCGCGATTCACCCTCGCAGTCCGCTGGACCTACTTTGTTGAGCGCAAGACTGACAGTCCGGCGTGGGAACTCTACGCCGCGCCCAATAACAGACGTTCCGGAAAGAGGCGATCTACCGCGAGATGCTCTCCTACAAACGGCAACTCGCGCGCGCCCAGTCTGAAACGGACAAGCTCCGCTCGCAACGGACCGCGTACCAGATCCGGATGAGTCGCGTCGCACAAGAGTGGACCGCGATCGTCGCCGAGGCGAATTTGAGGTTGCCTTCCACTTCGGCGGCGGCGGCGCAGACGGTTGAACCGGACGCCGGAGCGCTCGAGCTGGACGTCGATGCGCTCCTCGCAATGACGGATGAAGACCTCGACGAAGCGCTCTCGCAACGAAGTTTAGCGACGAAAGCCCTCCTCGGGCGTTTGCAGTCACTGCCGTCCTCCGCCTCGTCTTCGACTTCTTCCTCGGCGACGGCCGAACTCGAAGCCCGCTGCGCCGACCTCGTCGCCCAATCCGTGGCCGCGCGCGAACACCTCCGGATCCTCCGCGCCGAGCATACCGAGACCCTCGGCCGGCTCGAAGAGACGCACGCGCGCCTCGTCAAGGCCGAACGCAAATTCGACCGGATGCAGAGCCGGTCGGTCGCCGAGGTCGAAGGGAGGCCCGATCCGACCGCGGCGCCCGTGGCACCGAAAGCGGGCGAATCGTCTGCCGGTGAACGAAGAGGGAGTGTCGCGTCGCAGGATCCGGAAGGGCGCGATCGCCCGCTCGGCGCGGATGGCGCGGCGGCCTCGGCTTCGGATCCTGGCGGTTCCGGCGCGGGGCACACCGCCGCGGAAGTTGCCAAGGTGCGCGAGGAGACGGAAGCGCTGAGGGAACTCGTCGCGAGGAGAGCGCAGGAGCTCGAGGATTTGCGGAACGAGCGCGTCGAGCTCAAGCTCGCGATCGATACGCTCAAGGGCAAGGTGGGTGTCGTCGCACTTCCACTTTTCTGCTGGTGCTTTTCTTCGGAAGCGCTCCGGCTGATCGCAAACATTGACGATTCCCGCAGCTTGTCGACCTGCCTGATGACATTGTCGCGGAACAAGCAATCTTCAAAACGATGCAGCAACACGTCCAGTTTCTCGGCGGCGAGTACGACTCGAAGCGGGCGGAGGCCGAGAAGGCCAGCAAAGAGGCGGACGAGCTCCGAGAAGGGATGGAGAATTTCCGGGAATCTGTTCTCGTGCGTGCTGCGGGCCCCTTTCTCCTTCTCGTCGATTTCGGTTGCTGACTACGAGTCCTCTGGCCATGCAGCGCGATGCAACCACGCAATCGTCGGAGTTGCAGTCTCGCCTCTCGACCCGGGAATCCGAAGTGGCGCGCATCCGGTCGAACCGCGACGAGCTCAAAGCCGAAATCTCGGAACTCAAGGCGAAGGACCTTGATAAGATGCACGCACTCGGCGAGATGCGAACGCTCGCCGAAGCGCGCAAATCTCGCTTACAGGCGTATGCTAGTGAACTCCGTCGATTGCGGATAGGTCAAGCCGGCGACCGCGGCGATCTCGAAGGTGTCGAGCTCCGGGTCCGTCATGCTGAAGCGGCAGCGGCAGCTGACGAGATGGAGGAAGGCGAGGTCGAGATTGGCGAAGACGAAGTCGCCAAGGACTTGCAGAAGCGGCTCACCAAGGCGGAAGAGCTGCTCCGCGCCCTAAGCGAGCAGCTTCGCGCCTATGCCGCTTCGTCTTCTTCGTCGTCCGGCGGCGCGAACGGCGCCTCCGGTCCGGATCCTAAAGCATTGATCGAGAGCGAGACTCGCGCTCGCTCCGATCTGGTCGAGGCGCGGCAACGGGTCGAGAAGCTCGAGGCGCTGCTCGGCCCTGGTGGTCGTGCAGATGTGCGAGAGATGGCTGAGCGGTTAGAAGAGAAGGGTCGGGAGTTGAAGGCAGCCGAAGCCAAGGTGGCCAGTCAAGAAGCCGTGAGTTCGGCGTCCCCGGCGGTGCATCTTTCTCCGTGTGCTGATTATTGTTCTCGATACAGGCCGCGACGATGCTGTATGGCGAGATCGAGCGATTATCGGAGGCATGGCAGTCTCTCGACGAGCAGAACGCGTCAAAAGTATTCAACCTCGGCGCTATGGAGGAGAAGCTGCAGCGACTGAGCGCAGAAGTAGGTCATCGGCGGTTTCCGAGGTAATCGGGTGGTCCGCTGACTACACTTCGCGCTTACAGAAAGCAAAAGCCGACAACCGGTACTTTGCCACAATGCGACAAAAGGATGCGCTCTCGAACGAGAATGCCGTCCTCAACAAACTCGTCGAGAAGCAGCAGCAGAAGATTGAGGCGGCAGGCGAACTGCAACGGAGTGTAGCTCAGCAGATGGTATGTCGCCGACCAAATGTGCACATCCCGTCAGGACGAGGCTGACCGGGTTCTCGTCACCAGGCCGCGGTCGAGAAGGAGATCACGCTGCACCAAGCGAATGTTCGCGCGTATCAGGAAACGGTCAACGCGCTCAAGCGGGAGAACGCCGAACATGTCTCTCGCAGCGAGCAAAATCAGCGCCAGATCAGCGAGGTGAGCTTGCGTGAGATCCCGTTCTCCAGCATCGGCACGAGCTAATTCTGACCGCACATCAAACGCAGCTTCATGCAAGTCTCAAAGAACGCCTCGCCGAAGCCGAGGCAGAGGCGGCAAAGCGGAAACGAGCGGATGAGCAGCTCGGTAGCATTCGCCGCCAAGTCGAGACACTGCAGACTCAAGCCGCAGCGACAGCATCCTCCACTTCCGGCACGGCGGATCCAGCAGAGGTCCGCGAGCTGAAGAAGTACAACGATGACCTCCTCGTAAGTCCTCTCTGTCGTCACTTCCCTCGCAACCTGGCTGACGTTTACGGTTCGACAGCGCATGCTTCGCTGCGCGACCTGCAACACCCGGTGGCGGTCTTGCGTCATTACCCGCTGCGGTCATTCGTTCTGCCGAGAATGCGTTGACGCGCGGTTATCGTCGCGAGCGCGAAGGTGTGGAACCTGCGGGTCCAGCTTTGCCGCCTCAGATGTCGGCGCCTTGTACTTTTAAACTCGCATCCCTTCTTCGCTTGCATATTGCATCTCTACTCTGCACCGATGGTGACTGCGAAAGAAACCTCTGCGAGGATCCCAGTGAGAGAAAGTCTACCATGTGTAGAGACCGTTTTATGCCCAGACGAGGGTCAGCGTCATCTTGTCGTCGCCGACCTCGACCTCCTCCTCGATAACGACGTCGCGCTCGCCCGTGAACTCGCGCTTGGGTCGAGGTGACTTCTTGAGAGTGCGGCAGATGACATCGTCGGACGCCGCCATGATGTCCTCGAGCTCCTTGCCGAGACCCTCGGTGAACGAATAGAAGACGTCGATGTCGTCGGTCGCGACGAGGCCGGCCTTCTTTCGGAGACGCTGGACACGGTTGACGACCTCACGGGCGGTGCCCTCCTGCTCGAGCTCCGGCCGGCGAAGGCAGTCGAGCAGGATGACGACATCGTTGTTCGTGTTGGATTCGTATTCGGGGCCACCTTCTGTCCGGGGCGGCACGTCGACGTAACGGGTCGCCGTCAGGTCGCCCTTGACGAGTTCGACGCCATCGACCGTGATCTTGCCAGTCGAGAGGTAAGCCTTGACGTCGTCCGAGGCGACGTTCGGGAGCGCCTTCTTGACGCGCGCGAGGTCCTTGCGGAGCTTGCGACCGAGAACGGCGTAGTCGGCGTCGGCGCGGAACTTGATGCCGCACCGGGCCTCATCCGAGGTGAAGACGACGGTCCGGACGTTGAGCTCCTGCTCGACGTACGGCAGCAACGACTTGACGTCGTCGAGGTACTCCTGGTCCGGGTGGAACACGACGAGCTCGGCGAGCGGCGTCTTGACGGGGATGACGCGGCGCTGACGGACCTCGCGACCGAGGTCGATGACAGCCTGGAGGCGCGAGACCTGGCGCTCCATGACCGGGTCAAAGTACTCTTCGCGGACGGTCGGGAACGGAAGGAAGTGGAGGGACCGGACGTCGTTGCCGACACCGAGGTGTGAAACGTCGGCGGGGAAGAAGGGTCGGAGGCCCTGGTAGATGTTCTCGGTGATGAAGGGGGTGAAGGCGGACAGGGTGCGGCAGAGGGTGAAGAGCGTCTCGAAGAGAGTGTTGAGGGCGTGCAGGGTGTCCTCGAGACCGTTCTCGCCCTTCAGCCGCCTTCGGTTGAAGCGGATGTACCAGTTGGTGAGCTCGTCAATGAGGCCGAGGATCTGGTTGACGACGGTGTACAGGCGGTACGCCTCCATCTCGGTCTTGACCGTCTGGATCAGGGTCTGGCAACGGGCGAGGATCCATCGGTCCATGACGTTCGTGCTGCCGAGATTCTTCGGGTCGTACTTGTAGTCGACGCCCTGGTCCTTCTTGAGGAGGGCGGCCTGGCCGAGGAAGAAGCGGTACGAGTTAAGCAGCGGGAGGAGGACGTGCGAGATGACCTCCTTGACACCTTCCTCCTTGAACCGGAGCGAGTCACCACGGACGACGGGCGAGTTGATGAGGAAGAGACGGAGAGCGTCGGCGCCGTACCGGTCGAGGATCATGTTCGGGTCGGGGTAGTTCTTGAGCGACTTGGACATCTTCTTGCCGTCGGCGGCGAGGACGTGACCGCAGACGATGAGGTTCTTCCACGGCGCGGTTCCGAACAAGTGGGTGGCCAAGACGAGAAGGGTGTAGAACCATCCACGGGTCTGATCCATCGCCTCCGAAATGAAGTCGGCCGGGAACGACGCCTCGAACTCGTCCTTGTTCTCGAAGGGGTAGTGAACCTGCGCGTACGGCATGCTCCCCGACTCGAACCAGCAGTCGAAAACCTCCTCGACGCGCTTCAAGTCGCCGTTGCCCTTCTGAGACGGGATCGTGATGTGGTCGATCTTGTCGCGGTGAAGGTCGGTGATGCCCTTGACGCCCGAAAGCTCCTCGAGCTGCGCAATCGACGAGATGCAGACGATCTGTTACGAAAGGTCGTCAGCATTCGCAGTCAGCGTATGAGTGCGTCCGAGAGAGCGAACCTCGGAGTAGTCCTCGCTCGCCCACAGCGGCAAGGGAGTTCCCCAGTACCGGTTCCGCGAGATGTTCCAGTCGCGCGCGTTCTCGAGCCAGTTCTGGAACCGGTTCTCACCAACCGAGGCGGGAACCCACCGCGTCTCGGCGTTGTTCTTGACGAGGTCGTCCTGGTGGCCCTGGACGCGGACGAACCAGACGGGGATGGCGCGGTAAATGAGCGGGGTGCCCGATCTGCTCAGCCACGACAAGTCAGCTCTGACCCATCTGGATCGTGCATCAAGTGACGCGGGGCTAGAGAACGCACCGCCAGCAGAAGGGGTACGAGTGAGTCAAGGTGGTCGCGACGATGATCTTGCCCTGAGCCTTGAGGTGCTTGATGACGCTCTTGTCGGCGTCCTTGATGTACTGCCCGGCAAATTCGGGAACCTCGTCGGTCAAGAAACCGCGCTCGTCGATCGGGCACGGCGGCATCTCGTCCTTCTCGACGACTCCGTGGGCGACGGCGATGCGGTGATCGTCGTCACCGAATGCGGGTGCCTGCTGGACAATACCGGTACCAGATGCATCGGAGACGTAGTTGTCCATGAGGACGCGGAAAGCGCGGCCGGCGTACTGTGCCACCGAGTGAAGCGTCAGCAAACCAGGTCGGAAAGTGCCGATTCCGGAATCGAGATAGAAAAAGGTGGCTCACTCGCTCCTTGAAGTACGGGAACAGCGGCACGTACTCCTTGCCGAACAGGTCGGTACCCTTGTACGTCTCAAGGACCTCGAACTTCTTCTCCTTCTTGGCCTTGACCGGGTCCTTGTACAGGATAGACAGGAGCTTGTCGCACAGGATAAAGTTGGCATCGCGCTCGACGTCATGGATCTTGACGTAAGTGAGCTCCGGGTGAACACAGAGGCCGAGGTTGGCCGGCATTGTCCAGGGCGTGGTCGTCCATGCGAGGAACGAGGTCTTGGGGTCATCGACAAGGGTGAAAGCGACAGTGACTAGACGCGAGCGCACAGCCGATCAGCACTTGCGGTTTCGTCGGAGTCGACCATGCTGACTCACTGGCCGGGTCCTGGACGTCCTTGTAGGCCTGACCGGCCTCAAAGTTGGAGAGCGGAGTCGTACAGCCGGTCGTGTACGGCATGACCTTGAGGCCGCGGTAGACGAGGTTCTTCTGCCAGAGCTGGCCAAACACCCACCAAACGGTCTCCATGAACGACGGGTTGAGCGTCTTGTAGTCGTTGTCAAAGTCGATCCAGCGACCGAGGCGCTCGACCGTCTTGCGCCACTCGGACGAGTACCGCATGACGATCGCGCGGCACTCGGCGTTGTACTTGTCGATGCCCATCGCCATGACGTCGGCCTTGGAGGTGATGCCGAGCTTCTTGTCAATCTCGTGCTCGACGGGGAGGCCGTGCGTGTCCCAGCCAAAGCGGCGCTCGACGTAGAAGCCGTTCGAGTGGGCGAATCGGGTCACGATGTCCTCTGCGCGTCCGACGAGTCGTTAATAAGCGTTTTCCCGACGTTTGCAGCGTGCGGACCCGAGTGCAGGAAGCGTATGGACTCACTGACGGTACCCATGAGCAAGTGGCCGTGATGCGGCAATCCGGTCGCGAACGGCGGTCCGTCAAAGAACGTGACTGCGGCGTGTCAAGGTAGGACGATCGTCAACTCTGGTACGCCAACAAGGAGGAAACAACAGTCGGCCGTACACCGCGGGCGGTTCTCATCGAGCGACTGCTGCACACTTGTGCGGAACTGCGCGATGGCACCGACCGCGAGTTAGTTCCCCTCGATCACGTCTACGCCTGATTCGCACGACGAAATTATACGCACGGCATCGATCTCTCGCCAGTAGTCGAGGACTTTTTCCTCCTCCTTGGGGAACGAGAACGAAGACGCGGCGTCGTGCGACGGGAACGCCGCGTCCGGGTTGGTCGGTTGCGGTGCCGACATGGTGTCGATCTAGGGATACGCTGACTGTGTGTCTAGCTCGCTGCAGCCCTCGGATGACGACGACGACAACGACTCAAGTCGAGGCGGTGTAGGCGACGAGAAGTGGCCTCGAGTCGCTTGTAAAGAGCGAAAGCCTTGTTCCGCAGCTAGCTGGGTGGGGCTCCTGACTGTTCAGATGTTCTGCCTACTCGAATCGAGTGGCTATAGGGGTTGTAGAGCGGCAACAGCGGCACAAGTCGGCCGGCGAAACTTTTTTTTTTCTCTTTTCGACGCTTCCGCTTCTTGTCGAAAGCTGACTCACGGCCGCTCCCTCGCTTACGGCGCAGGCGCTGAGATTGACTCATGCCACTCGCAACCGTCGAGTCGTGACTCGGTCGCCATGCTGATCGCACCAGGCCGTTCCTCGAGAGTGCGGCCATCTCGTGAGCGACGTCTACCTCGCATCCACGCCTTCTCGTGCAGCAGGGCACCACGGACGGCGCCGCTCCGCCGCAGATTTGCTTATCAGTAATCACATCGACGTGTGGCGCCTGCGAGACACATCCGGGGGAGGGGCATCATGGTCCGCTCGTGCATCGTCCCCCCACTGCATGCCGCTGCCGCTTTGGTCAACCGAGACTCTTTTACCCTGCTACCATTCTCTCTCCACGCTACTATGCCCACCTATCAATCCAAAAACACAGGCGGAACTCCTACTACACGAGCCAGCGAGCTCCTCACTGCCGCTCTCGCTCACGCTGATGCGGACGTTGACAAAGCGGCTTCAAACACCTCCACTTCGAGCCGCGGCTCGCTCCGCGCAATATTGCACGAAGCACACGCCCTCGTCACCGGGACCGAACCGTACCTCGAACAAAACACAAGCGACTTGATCGTTCCCAGCGCCCACCCGGTTGCGCGCGTCCAGGTTCATGCAGCCTGGAACGACTTGCTCGAAGTGACGCAGCGAACGGATTGGGTCGCGCTCAAGGACGAGGGCAAGACGCGCTTCGAGCTGGGCGCGGGCATGTGCAGCGGGCCGTATGAGGCAGTCGTGCTGCAGAACTTGGCCCTCTTGCAGCGCACTCGGTCGGTTCTCGAAATCGGCACCTTCACCGGGACGGCAACGCTCGCGTTCGCCCTCCTTCCCTCCGTCGAGAAGGTCGTCGCACTCGACATCGAGCCATACCTCGCCGAGCTCGTGACGCCGTACTGGCAACGAGCCGGGACCGCGCAAAAGATCGACTTCAAGATCGCGCCGGCCCTCGAAAGCCTTGCCGACTTGTCCAAGCAGCAGCACGCGCCGTTCGACCTCGTCTTTATCGATGCCGACAAGCCCTCGTACAAAGCTTACGTGCAGGCTGTGCTAGACGGCGGACTGCTCAGTGAGAATGGCGTCATCCTCGCCGTAAGCCCACCCTCACACGCGCGACGGGAAGTTTTCCCCAGCTCACTGGATGGAAGCTTCCGCAGGACAACACAATGTACAAGGTCCGTGATTCTGAGGGCGGATCGTTCGGCGAATCTCTGGAGAGAAAAGGCGAACTCACGGAACTCATTCCGCTGCAGGGCTTCCCGTGGGCTACTCCAGGCGCACATGAACAGCAGGCAACGACTGGTGCGACGGTCGCCGAGGATGACTTCGCCCAGGGAAACCGGACCAACAACCGGAGCAAGTCCGAAGCCACGACGGGCATCGCCGAGTAAGTCACCAGCGCGCGTCTTTCTTCTCTACACGCAACTCGCCGCGATTTCGGACTGAAGCGGAGCTAACGTCTGCGTTCGGCTTTGTTTTCCAGCTTCAACACCTATGTCCGAGAACATTCAGACCTGGAAACCGTCATGCTCCCGATTCGGGACGGGATCACTATCATTCGTCGGAAACTGTAGCGAGACCTGTGTTTCATTGCACGTCGATAGAGGAGGAGGTGGACCCGAGTTCAAACGGAATCGGGAACGGGTCGAGGTTGTGTGAGAGCCGCGCGCGTCAAAGCTTGCGCCGGATAATCGTGATCCCGTCGCGGATAGGAAGGACGCAAGCCTCGAGTTCGGGATGGTTGCGGACGAACGCGTTGAACCTGCAGATTCGCGCGTCAACTGAGACGCCCTCGAGATCTGCCGCAGCACCAAAGCTACGTGAACGCACTCGTTGATTCCGTCCATTGCCTCCTTCTGAATCTGGAGCTGCTTGCGCTCGACCTCGTCGAGCTCCAGCTCGGTCGATTCGAACATCTCGGGGGCGACCCAGCAGCCCTGTCGACAGCGGAGAATTCAGTTTCAGCTGCGTGCTGCGGATCCGACCCCCGAAGCGTATGGATGGCGAATGCTTCCGCCCTGGACTGACCTTGTACAGGGTATTATCCTGCGTATCGAAATTGTGAGTCCTTGAAAGATCCGTCATGCGACTGCCAAAGCGACCAAGGAGGAACAGCGCACCGCCAAAATGACGCCGTCCTCGCTGAGAAGGCCAAGGTCAAGCAAAGCTTGCACATAAGCCCCATACGACGGCTTGTCGGCGTCGATGAAGACGAGGTCGAACGGCTCGCAACCGCTCTTGCTCATCGTCGCGAGAGTCTCGAGTGCCGGGGCAATCTTGAAGTCGATCTTGTCTGAAACACCGGCACTCGCCCAAAACGGCTCGCAGAACTCTTTGAGGTACGGCTCGACGTCGAGCGCGACGATCTGCTGTACCGTCGGCAGCAAAGCCAGAGCGAGTGTCGCAGTGCCAGTGAAGACGCCGATCTCGAGTACGCGGGCCGGCTTGGCCATAAGCGCAAAGTTCTGGAGGACAACGGCCTCGTAGGCGCCGCTGCACATCGCGGAACCTAGACGATCCTGCGTTTTGCCGTCGGCGTGCAGTTGCAACCAGTCGGTATCTCCTGTCGCATTGAGAAGCGACGTCCATGCGCCGCGGACCTCCGCGTCGCTCAAACCCGTCCCGTCGAGGTGTGATTGAGGGACAAGCAGGTCGCTCGTGTAGTTTTCGAGGTAGGGCTCCTCGCCCGCAATGAGAGCGTGAGCCTCCGAGATCACCGCCGTCGTGTGAGGTGCGACGGACTCAGGCGAGGAGGCGAGCGCGGTCTTGAGAAGGTTGGCAGCGCGGACGCTCGGCGTAACGTGCGTGTTGCGGTAGGTAGACATCGCAGGCGCTAGCTAGTGGGCTCCTTAAGCTTCGTGCAGAGAGAGATGCGGAGCAAAGCGGAGGAAAGAAGAAGGAGAGGTACGGATATGCCCCATTTCACTGGGCGTGGACTGCCGAACGGGTCCGTGCGCCCCACCAGGTCTCCTCCTCCTTCGGGATTCCCGAAGAAGGGACCGGTCCAGTCCTCAAATCCTTCGCTGCCGATGATGCGCAGTGAGACGTTGATGACCGAAAGATGAGAGAGAGAGTTTGAGTCGCGACGCACTTCAGCGCGGACCTCGCCACTCAGGCCGGCGCGCTTCATTCTTCTTTCCTGGCAATCAGTCGTTATGCCAGTTCAGGCCTTGCACGCAAAGAGACGGCACGCGAAGCGACACTGCTAATGCGTAGGAAGCCTCCGACGTTTCAAGCGAATCCATCTACAATGGTTCGGCCGGTTGCCCTCCTTCACTCGCGCTTTGCAGGAGAGGCGGCTTGCAATACCTCTGTAAGCGTCTTGGAGCCGCCGTCGATCTCGCCGACAGCTGCCTGTGCCCGAAGCTTCTGCCAGGCTTGGGTCGCACTGACCTCGTCAAAGCGCTTGACGATGAAGTCCCTCACGAGGCGGCGAACCTCATCGTACGCGGTCGCCACCGGGCTGAAGAGCTCATGCGCGACGCCCTCGATGGACAGGCCAGATGCGATGTGATCGAGCGCGAGCTTCTGCAAGTCGGGAATCTGCAAGAGATGCGCAAGACGGTAGACTGACTTCGGCGAGACCGGACGGGGCATGCCGGGGTGCAAAACCGCATACGCTCGGTATTCTTGCTCGTGCATGGTGCCGGCATCTGCGGCTGCGGCAAAAGACGAGGTGAGAGGCGCGAAAGCAATGTATCCCGTCTTGCAGTAAAGGAGAACAGCCTGAAAGGTCGCCGAGGCCGTCTCCGCGAAGGCAATCTGGTAGTATCGTACAAGTCGGGCATTAGAGAAGCGCTTCTCGACGAGACCGTCGTCTTCTGATTCGCCGTCCGAATCGAGCCAGTCTCGAGCCATGTCGGCGCCATTCGCAACTTTTGCTTCGGCGAAATCGCCAGCGCAACGTTTTGCCGAAGCGGCCGAGGCGGAGGAGATCCTCAAAAAGCGTGGCTTCGTCTCAACGCAACCGGAAGCGAAGAGTGCGGCGAAGTAAGGCGAGATCTGCGTGAGAAAAGCGCGAGTTGTCCACGATTCGGAAGGAGGCCGGCCTTTCTCCTGGAAGAGCAAGCGCACGTCCTTGCTGACGGGAGCCGAGCTAATATCGTCCGCTGCCAGTCATCGAGAAGGTCAGTCCCACTCTCAGGAGATACCGCCGACGCGGGACGGAAGAACACACCGAACGCAAGTCTAGCTCGATCGGCAAGGGAAAGAGCTGCGTCACCGTTGGCCGAGATCGAAGTACGGTGTCCGCCCTGAAGGTAGCTGTGACGCGGTACCGCTGAGGCTCGTCGATCATGTGACCAAACCAAGGGTGGTCATCGAGCAATTGTTCTCGTTTGATGGTCCAGTTGTATCCGACATAGGTTTGTCGCCCGTCAGCTCTTGGCTGGACTTCGGGTTCCCGTCTGCCCACTGCGAGGAGGACAGGTTCGCTATCCCGGAGCAGCTCGAGAGACATTTCGAAAGGTACCTTGTCGCCCAAGGCGCCGACTGGCAGACGGCCGTCGCTGTGAACGCAAGCGAGCCTGATACTGGTGTCTCCTGCAGTAGAAAGGCGCCACGTCCATCCGCAGCCGCGCGGCTCCTTGTGTACGACCGGAGAGACGAACTCGTCGGACGGAAGGTCGTTCAGATTGGCTTCGAACGTGAAGGACAAGCGCGAGTCGATCCTCGTCACGCTGCTGCTGTCGACGAAGGCGATCGAGGCAGGCATCATACAGGCTGGTCCGAGAGGGGGATGCTCGAGCAGGCAGGCGGACGAGTTCAGGTCAAGCGATGACGTCGCAGTCGAGAAAGGTCGGATCTGCACGCGAGCAGGACACCGAAGGGATGTAGCGGGCCCCCGAAGAGTCAAGGAGTGCCCCAAGGGATGAATATGCGACAGACAGGGGCGGCGTCCGTCGCTTCCTCAAAGTGGTACCGCCCGGCCTGCTTTATAGAACTGCTTCCATCTGACGTCCCCGTAGCACACACGGACACCCGCAGTCAGAGAGCGCGTTCAGGTAAACGGAAAGTCTAGTATGTCAACAGGGAAGAACGGATTCAAGCAGAAAATAAGTGCAGGAATCAGGAGTTGACCTGAATCGTCAAGGTCGTGCGCGACCGCCACGAGCGAGGCTTCCGCAGACCCTCGGTGCGCTCTTCTACTATGCAGCCGAAGTCATAACGACCTTGCGCGAGGAGACACAAGGGGATGATGGCGTGCGTTGACTGCCCCGGCGGGAGAAGATCGAGGCTGATGGGCGTGATGCCTTCGATCACGACGTAGCGAGCAAGGTGGGAGAGAGATGCGGCTGCTGATTCAGCGTTTGGCGGGAGGAGCTCGAGGCGGAGGCGGAGTGGCAGAGCAGTTGCTGCAGACGAGTAATGGACTCAGCGCGGTGCCGCGATATAAGACGGAAACGTTCGGAGAAGCGTACCGGATGAACTCGTCACGGTAGCTTCGACCTCCAAAAAATCGTCCGCCACGGCAGAATAGGCGGAATGCGGACGGTCTCCAGTTTGTTCGGCGGATTCACCGGCGAGGCTGAGCTCGATGCGGACCTCGTCTTGGCGCAGCACTTCGAGCATGGCCGAGTCGAGTCGAACGCCTTGCAGACCGATGTCTCCCGTGCGCAAGCTGCCGACCTATGGGACACTGATTCAGCGTCGCGCGGCAGGACGGCCTTGACAGAGACTCCTTACCTCGTTCCAGGAGAGCCGGATTCGCCGGAGCAGCGCTTCGCGATACCAGAAGAGCTCGCGCTCAAGACGTTCGTCGCTCGCCGAGCGCTTGACTTTCGCGGCGATGAACTGCCGCTCCGAAAGACTCGGGATCGGTCGCGCGAGCTCTTCGTCGGAAAGCAAAAGGCGGTCGAGGCGCACAAGGAGTCTATATTCCGGACAGGTCAGTATAGGCGCAGCGTAGCCACTCGTGGGATGCTGACCTGTGAGTCGACCCCGGCTCGGCCCGCTTCCGCTTGAGGTAAAAGTCGTTCTCTGCGACGGCGGGAGATGCACGTGAGCAATTTGCGACGCTCTGAGAGCTCGAGAACGGCACGAACCCTCTTCTCGTCGTTCGAGCTTCACTTCGAAAGGTTTTCCGCATACGTTGGTGACATGCAAGCTGACGAGGCAATGCTCGCCGGCTTCCACGCCGCGCAAGCTGTCCTCGAGCCGGCTGTCGACCGCCGCACCTCGCTGGCCGAGGCTGACGACGCTGGCAGAGCGTGCGTGACTGCGTACCGCGCCTTTGCTGCTCTTGAGATGCGAGATGCTCAGCGAGTGGGCGACCAAGGTTTGATGGACGGTCAAGAGCACATCGCATGTGAGACGGCGAGTCCAGATTTTGCCAGCACCGTCGCGGATGCCGCTTCCACGATTGCCGTACTCGACCTGTATCGAGCCCGACATGCTGCGGTCGTTGCAATACGATCAGCACGAGCGGAAGTAGAAGAGGGAAAGTCACACACCAGCCAATCTTGCCACGGCACTCGACCTCGAGCATGTGGCTCTGGCCAGCTGCGATGTCCGTTTCTGGATCGCCGGACCACCTGAAGACCGGCCTTTCGACGACGTCCGCCTCGAGTTCATACACTTCGGCAGCATCCAACTCGGCGTCGGCTAGGTACGCTCTTGTCGCCTCGGTCAGCGAGTCCGAGCAAGTGACCCGGAGAAAATCGACTGGCGTAGACGAAGCATTCTCAAGCGCGAGGCGGATGGTGGAACTGCGCAGGGGCACAGAATTCGTCAGCTCGACCCGAACAGGCTCGAGCGATTCTCGCGGTACTCGATCTTACATCTCGCCATCGTAGAGCATCAGAGCCCCGTGCGTGAGCGACGTCGAGCGCATCCATAGCAATGGCTGCTCAGGAACAACGATGCATTCGATGAACTCTGGTTCCGTCGCCGGCTCGGCGACGTTGGAAGGAGTCGAACCGGAAGCTCGTGTCGGGGCCGCATCGAGCCCAGTCTTCTTGATTCGCTCGCGCAGGCTATCGACCGGAGAGAGTCTCGCATCGTTGCCGCCGGATGCTTCTCGTACGACGGTAAACTCGCGAGTCGTGCAACCTGCGAGCTGCACCTGGCATCCACGTAGGCGAAGTCGCCCCGGCTCGAGTGGCGTGCCGGAAAGGCGGACCGTTTGGAGCGAGTTCGGAGGTATAGATACCGAAGTCGACTCGCTGGCGAATGCAGCACCTTCCGTACTGCGGGACGAGGAGGGTCAGCTCCGTGTTCGGCCTCGAAACGTAAGGCGGAAGCCGCACCTCAGCGACATGCTTTTGATTTCGAGCTCGAAGAGGAAATAGTTCCGCAAGGTCACGTAAATCTCGGCCGCCTCGCCCTGGAGCAGCAGGGCTTGCGAGCCTGTGGACGCTTTTGACTGCTGTCGCGGGTCGTACAGGAACGGATTCTGCTTGACGGGCAGCTCCCCGACAGCACCAGCACCAACGACGCTTTGATTGACCTCGAAGGGTTGCCGTGAAGATGCGAGTCTGTGCGGGTAGGAAAAAGAAAAGGAGGTCAGCGTCGGGAAGAATCGCGGTCTTCGGAATGAGACTGCGCACGGGGCAACTTCAAGGCTCATCACAAGCTCGTTCGGGCCCCAGTAGTCGAGTTCGAGAGTAGCGCCGGTCATACTGGCCGCCGCTGTGATGCGCGGGATCGAGGCGCTCAGGTCGTATTGCTCGAATGGCGGAATAGTCGCGGCGAGAGACCGGAGCGCTTGAACGATGAAGCCGATTGCAGCGCGGTGATCTGTGGCGGGAACGGTCAGAAGAAGGACGGCGGCGTAAGCTACAGATTGATACTGCAACGCACCTTGGACGGCCTCGGCCATCAAGGCAGCGTCCTTGAGTATACCGAGCTGAACAGCTGGCCACCCGAAGACCCGCGCGACGTCGCCGGCTGACGCAAGCGCTTCAAGCGCAGCGCCGAGCCCGACGGCCTCGCACACCTTGCCGAGCACGCTGACAAGCGCCGTCGAGTCGACCCGTGCTCGCTGTCCTCCGGCGCGTTCAGTCCCGTTCGCTTCGTTGATGACTGGTATCTTTGGCGAGAACGGCTTGCCGCGCGGCGAGCCAAGACTTGCATCACCCACCATCTGCTGCACTGCTGCGTCCGCGCACAGGGCAGCGATCTCGCGCAAAACGAACGCCTCCTTTCGCCGGTATCCGACGCGCGCGTACAAGGCGGCGATTTCAGAAAGGGCTCGGATTCGGACCGGCGGGTCGAGACTCTGCAGATGGGACGAGTAGGCCGAGTTGAGCCAAATCGCAATCGAGGAGCGGGGGACGGTGTTTGACGGTACGAGGCTGTTGAGGCGTGCCTGCCGAGCCTGCTCGGCGCTGCTCATTTGTGAGTCCTTCGCCTGTGGAGGCAACACCAAGCGCTGAAGCGCCTTGGGCATCGACCCTTGGGCCTCATGCACCGCGAGGAGAAATTTGGCGCTCCGCAGGCACGCTTCGATGTAGAGTAGCGGGTGCGCACGATCGGGATCGAGACTGCCGGCCGAGTCTCGTGATGGGGTGATCGGCGCGAGCATCTTCTCGTACAGCGTGACGGCGAGCGTAAGTCGTTCAGGGATCGCCGAGAGGAAAGTAGAGCTGTGGGGGATCGGAGCCGATGGAATCGGTGAGTCGCTCCGTTGCTGGCCGAGTGATGGCGGTTGCTGCGGGAGTGGCGCTGTGAGATCGCAGTTCCGGCCAAATGAGAGGCAGACGACCCACTGTGCCTTGAGATCCTCGGGGTTGCGTCGCCTGCAGGACGAGCGCGACTGCGACGCCTTCGTATGCGCTTGCTTGCCAAACTTGATCCGACCACGCCTTGGTCAACAGGATCGCCTCGTTATAGCTGCCACACACACTGAGACGTCAATGCCGTGCACTTAATCGTAGGAAAGAGCAGTGAAGCTCACGCCATAATGGCCTCTTGAGGCCGACCCGACAAAAGCCACATGTCGCCCATGAGCTTTTTCTCCCGGCCGGCAACGCGTCTCCTCGCTCGAGCATCGACGAGCTGCGCCGTTGTCGCAACACCCGAGGCCGCACTCGTCGAAGGCAAGATCGGCTTCGGAGAAGAGGACAACGAGGCGGTGCCGAATGCAAGCGAGTCGCGTTTCGGCGCGGTGGAAACGCCGTTCGGGACCGTATGCGGATGAGACTGCGGAGGCGCCGCAACTCCGGTCCGGTTCATGACGGATGAATGCTGCAGTGGCGGAGTTCCGCGATCCGGGACGTGGTACGACCGGCCGGATTCGACCGACGCGCGAGAGACGGCTCTCTGGAGCGAAAGAGAGTCGTGTTCTTGCGGCGTCGGTATGGAGGTGCGCGATTCAAGCTGAGCGGCCTGCATGTGCGCCGGTCTGGTCAATGGCCGTGCCGGTCGTGCTCGAGGAAAGAGGGGGCGCACCGTGTTGGAAAACTCCCACAAGATCCCGCTCGCAAACTCGGCCAAGATGGTCTTGAGGAAGAAGCCGACGTCTCCTTCGCTCGGAACCATGACAAGTCCCTCACTCTCCTTGACCGCCCGCGCCTGTTCAAGCTGCCCTTCGTTCGCGCCGAAGCCATACACTTTGGTCGCGAAAGTCTTTGGCAGCGCCTTGAGCGACGCTTGGAAGCTCGCGAGAGCATCGTCCAGCGAGTGTGAAGTGTATTCGGATGCATCGAGGATGCCAATGATGCCCTGGACGCGCCGGTGAGTCTGCAAATCGGCGAGAAAGGCGAGCGGACGAGACGCGGCATAGGCGGATGGTGTCACAAAGTCGAACAGGAGCGAGCCCGCCGCATTTGGTGTAGCCGAGAAGACAGCTGTTTACACAATGCCCGAGCCGTGTCTGTCAGCGGAGCGCCCTGGCTGGCGGCGAGACGAGCGCAAGCCCAGAGAGGGGAGTCGGCGAGTGCGGATCCTCATGCCGCCACTCGGCTCCCTCTGCGGGACGTGCGAGCTCACCTCTATCTCCTCGTCTATCCGGCGGTACGTCCGTCAGCGGTACAGCCGAGTACCGGTTCAGCGTTTCGACATGTCGATCAAACACTCGGCGCCGGATCGGCTGGACGGGGACGACGAGGACCTGGAGCTTGGCGGGCTGGATGAACGAATCCAGCGTGTCCGAGAGTACAAGGCGCGCTCGTCCGTGCGCCCCTTCTGGTATGCAAGTCCTTCCCAGAGAGAGACGCGGTCGAGGTGATTTTCGGTCCGAGGAGGAGGGGCCCAACTTTACATTTCACGCACGAGACAACTTCAAGGTATACCAGCTGTATCGTGACTTGTGGCTCTGACTGAATGTTAAAACTGAACTGGTCCACTCGGAGAGACAGGCGAAATTTCCCCGAATTCCGGGTTCCGACTCTGGACCGGTGCGCTACGCTCGGCCTGCACTCTTCCTGCTGTGCGAGCCCGTCGTATCCACTTGCACCTCGAGCCCGCGTCTCCGCCTCTGCTCGAGGTCCGCAAGCACGCGCCGTGCCCGTTCCCACTCCTCCGTCCGACTCCGGATCGCCTCCTCGCCTAACCGCACCGCCTCCGTCGACTTCCACGCCGCCCGCTCCGCAATCTTGTGCGCCCTGACGCCCAAATCCTCCTCCAATCCACCCGTGATCCGTTCGCCGACGTCCTTCCGGAACCGCTTCTTTGCCTTTTCCCATCCTCGCTGGAGTCCCCACGCGCCGAGCGTGACGCCGAGCAGGCCGACGCCGACATTCGTGCCGAGCTCGGCATAGTGCGTCAGTTCGGAAGCGATCGCACCGCCGGCCGAGACGAGCGACCACGTCGCACTCGAAACGACGGCTTTTTGCGCTCGACGTTGCAGCGCATCGGTAGGACCGCCCGGTGCGGTAATTTGGTTCCGACGGCGAGTCACGGCGGAAGAAAGGGCCGTTGGGGCAGAAGAGAGGGAGTGGGCGGCTTCACGAGATGCTTGCGCAATCTCGTTCAGCATGGTGGCGGAATGCAGAGAGGCGAGTTTTGTGGCGGGCGAAAGCGCACCCGCCGAAGGCGATTCGGCGAATGCCGGCGAGGCGAGAACCTTGTCCGTCTTGGCCGACAGCTCGTCTGCGGTCGCGACCGCGCGCCCCGAAGCAAAGACGAGCGCGTCTTCGAATCTCGGCAAGTATGTCTTTTCGACAACGAGCGCGATCTCGGCGTGCATGTCGTCGACGCGGTACGGCAGCTTGTACCACGCCAACCGTTTCAACAGGACGTCGTCGAGGGCCGCCATGGCATGTCGCAGCTCGTCTGCCGGTACGCGGACCAAGCCGGTCTCGGCGTCGTCGACGCCGAGGTCGCGCATGAGCGCGAGGCGCGCTTCGTCCGTGTGCTGTTTCAATGCCGACAGCGACGCCGCTGCTGAATCGACCGCATCTGCCACAGTCGCGCCCGCGAACGCCGCGCGGTGCAAAGCTGTCGAAAGCATGTACGCGGCCGTTTGTTGCTGCAGCGGCGACACCTGCCCCGTCAGCACCGATCTCGGACCCGTCTCTGATACGGCGGCCGTCAAAAGCTGGTGCAGTTGCGGGATCTGCGAGTCGAGGTAGCCCTTTTGGAACGTTTCGTAGGAGGGCTGGTGCGCCGGCTCGGTCGGAGTCAGCGCCTCGAGCGCATCGGTCGCTTGCCGCGTCGAGATGACGATCGGTCGAGGAGCGATGCCGTCTTGAGCAGTTGACGGCGGGAGGAGAGTCTCGAGTTGATGTTCGAGCGATCGGAGGGCCGACGAGGAAGCTGAAGGTGAGGCGTCTTGACAGTTGAGAGCGACGAGAACGTTTGGCTTTGAAGCGAGGTTGTACAGCGTAGTCTGAGCTGCTTTTGACGAGAGGAGGGTCGAGTCGGACAAGACGAGGATGACGAGGTCCGAGAGGTGGAGGGCAGAGAACGAGGACTCGAGCGGCACGACTCCTGTCGACGGGCTTCGGGTCAGTTTCCCCTCCAAACACCTGAGGACACAAACGACGCACCGCCGTGTTGAATCTCGACGAGTTCGGCCTTGATGTCGTCCAACCAAGTCGAAGGAACGGCGACGGAACCTGCTTCGACCTTTCCCTCGGGGCCGTACCTGTGTCCAGCTCTCTCCGTCAGTCCCACATAGCGCGTGAATATGAATACTTCACTGCCACTGACCGGATGACGATGGTTTCGGGCGCTTTCGAGTTGAGCCTTCGAGACTCGAGCGTGAGGGCGACTCGGTCATCGGACGCGAGCGGGTCATCGAGGAGGGTGGAAACGAGTTGCGTGACGCCGCTATCGCGTTCTCCGACCACTACGCCGCGTTGCCATGAGTCACAAGTCAGCGTTCGTGAGCTTTTTGGACGTGCTACGAGCCCGAACGGGAAGACTGACCTGCGATCGAAGCCGGCAAAGTCGGATCTGACCATTTCGCCCTGGCGAGACGGATCCTGTCTGGCCAGGCTTGTTCGAGTAGCGGGTAGCCGCGCAAGAGTGCCTGCAACTCGTCGAGGAGCGTCGCCGTGTCTGCCGAAGCGTGCAGTGGTGGGGAGCCAGCAGTCGCGCTCTGACTGCTCACAGTCGCGAGGGACCGCCGAGCCCGAGAGCGGACGTCCCTGGCTGCTCTGCTCAGCATCTCTAGCGGGACGCAAGTGAGCTCACGGAGAGCGAACAGGGAGAATGGCCAGTCGATCAAGGGAGGACTAGTTTCGATTACACGTTGGGTTGTATTCCGCTGATTACAGTCGGGAGAAATGACTCGCCTGACTGCCTTTCTTTCGCTATACACTGCCACGCTATGCCACCCGCTCTGAGTCCAGAACTCGAAGAGCTGGCCGCCTTCTTCCAGCGCTGCGGCTTGACCGAGCAGCGCGCGACCGAGACGGCGCGGTCGAAAACCGCTCCCGCCGCTCGCGACTTGTTCTCGTCGGCCAACCTCGACAACGCGCCGCTCGACGACAAGCAGGGAGCGCTCGTCCTCCAACTCGCGAAGGATGGCGCGAAACTGTCCCCGGAAGCAAAGCTGTACGTCGTCAACGCGATCCGCGAGGGAAGGCTCCTCAAGAGCGACCAGATCACTGGCAAGTCGCGTGCAACACTCTCGCGGGCTAGAAGTCCTCTCTCTTGCTGACGAAGCGACATCGCGCAGCCGCCGTCAAGTACCTCGGCGCAACGGTACCGCCTGTCGACGACACGGCGTTTGATCAAGCCTGCGGAGTCGGTACGTCCCCTCCCCCTGCCGACGATGAGCACACGCCACAGCGCTGACTCGACCTTCGCTACGACGATGCAGGCTTCACCATCACTCCCGCTGAACTCGACGACCGCGTCCGCGCCTACCTCGACTCGCCCTCCAACGCCGACCAGGTCAAGACCGGCTGGACCGGGATCAGCCGCGTCACCGGAGCCGCCCGCCAGTCGGACGCGCTCCAGTGGGTCAACCCGCTCGAGTTGAAGGCTGCGGTCGAGAAGGCGTACACGGAACGGTTCGGGAGTAAAGAAGAGGCGACCAAGAAGGCAAAGGCGCAAGCCGAGCAGGCAAAGAAGGTGCGTCAGGTGGCCAATTCGAGAGCTGTCTTGCTGGACACTTTAGTTCGACGGACCTGTTGTGTTATGATCACTCCGTCTCGGGAGGGTCCGCTGACGCATAGAACTCGGACCGCAGGAGGCCAAGGCTCCGAAAGCCTCGACGTCCGCCGCAGTCGCCGCCCCCGCCGCTGAATCGCCCGACGACATGTTCGCGACGGGTTGGCTCTCGCGCCTGCACAAGCCCGGCGGGAACGAGCAGAAGTACCCCGAGCGGATGAAGGAGCACCTCGCGTGGACAGGCGGGAAGGTCTTTACGCGGTTCCCGCCCGAGCCGAACGGTTTCCTCCACGTGAGTCGCGCAGCGGTCAAAGGAACGTTCAGCTACTCAAGTTGCAGGAGCTGATCATTGCAGTTTGTCGGCGGGCTCACAGATCGGCCACTCGAAGGCGATCGCCGTCAACTTTGGCTACGCCAAGTACCACAAGGGCCACTGCTACCTCCGCTACGACGACACGAACCCCGAAGCCGAGGAGCAGATCTACTTTGACAAGATCCTCGAGAACGTCCGGTGGCTCGGGTACGAGCCGTACCAGATCACACACTCGAGCGACCACTTCCAGGAGCTGTACGACTTGGCGGTCTTGCTCATCAAGAAGGGACTCGCTTACACGAGCAACGACACTGGTGCGCTTGCGCTGCTGTAGCCTGAAGCTAAGTTCGTCCACTGACCTGTGTCCCTCCGCAGCCGAGGAGATCTCGGCCCAGCGCGGCGGCAAGGACCACGGTCCGCGGCACGAGTCGAAGGACCGGAACAAGCCGATCGAGCAGTCGCTCGCCGAGTTTGCCGACATGAAGGCCGGCAAGTACGAGCCCGGTCAGATGGTCCTCCGGATGAAGCAGGACATGGAGAGCTCGAACCCGACCATGTGGGACATTATCGCGTACCGCGTCCTCAGCAAGCCGCATCACCGGACCGGTACCGAGTGGTGCATCTATCCGACATACGACTTCACGCACTGCCTGTGCGATTCATTCGAGAACATCTCGTGAGTCCTGCTCGATTTGGCGCTCTTTTCCCCCCGGGCCGTTCGGCTGACAATCTCGCTCTCACTCCCGCAGCCATTCCCTCTGCACGACCGAGTTCATCGGTGCTCGGACGGCCTACGAGTGGCTTTGCGACGCCCTGGAGGTGTACAAGCCGCGCCAGTCCGAGTACGGTCGGTTGACCCTCGAAGGTGCGATCACCTCGAAGCGAAAGCTGCTCAAGCTGGTCACGGAGAAGCACGTGTCAGGCTGGGACGACCCCCGGTATGCGTAGAGCTCTTCTGCCCGAGTCGAGGCTACCGCTGACCCGTTGCGCCCCGACAGACTGCACACCCTTGTCGCCTTGAAGCGTCGCGGTGTTCCTCCCGCAGCGATCATCTCTTTCGTCTCCGGCCTCGGCGTTTCCGTTTCGGCTTCCCTCGTTCAGATCTCGCGCTTCGATCAGACGGTCCGATCACATCTCGAGATGACGACCCCTCGACTGAGCCTCGTCCTGCGACCGATCAAGGTCACGCTCGAAGGTCTGCCGGACGACTACTGCATCGAGGTCGAGAAGCTGTACCACCCGAAGGACCCGTCCATGGGGACTGTCAAGGTCCCTTTCACGCGCGAGGTGTACATTGACGAGGACGACTTCCGCGCCGAGGCGAGCAAGGACTTCTTCCGCCTCGCTCCCGGCGCGACCGTCGGTCTCCTCAATGCGCCCAAACCGATCACGTACCTCTCGCACGAGACCGACCCGACCACGGGCAAGGTGACGCACATTGTCTGCCGGTACGAGGCCGACGCGCCTGCTTCGCTCAAGCCGAAAGGCTGGATCCACTGGGTCGCCAAGTCGGCGGCACACAAGTCACCCGTCGAGGTGCACGAGACACGGCTCTTCTCGCGCTTGTTCAAGTCGGACAACCCTGGCGCGCTCGGCGACAAGTACCTCGAGGACCTGAACCCGGACTCGCTCTCGGTCGTCAAGGGCGCTTTGATCGAGACCGCCGTCTGGGACGTCGTCAAGTCTTCGTTGCGTCGTGCGAAGGAGGTGGTCGAGCTCCGCAAGGCCGAAGCAGCCAAGAACGGCACCGAGGCGCCGCCCAACGTCGAGGGACTCGAGGTCGTCCGGTTCCAGGCCAACCGCGTCGCGTACTTCTGCCTCGACTCTGACTCGAAGGTCGAGGAGAACGAAGACGGTTCCGTCGGCGGCGGCGAGCTCGTGCTCAACTTGATCACCAGCTTGAAAGAGGACAAGGGCAAGAAGGCGTAGAGCATTTACGGGAGCTAGACGTTCCACATTCTCGCGAGCTTGCGCAAAGGCGAGAGTCAAAGGAGAAGGAAAGTCCTATAGCTAAGAAATATTCTTGAGAATGGCTACATAGTAGGAGTGAGAGCGTTCGAAGATGTATGAGCTCGCAGGTTTACGGCGCCAAGCGTACTGATGAAACGACAACATATTTCGTTCGGTGGTTCGGATTCTGTGGGTATGTTGGTTGCGACTGTGCGACATTAAGGCGCATGCCGTCTGTTGGTATATGGACACGGGAGGGTCTCGCTCGATTGAACGGCTCCTGGCAGAGTGGCGCGCGGGACGCGCAACGACAGAAGAGGTTCAAGCGGAATGGGACTCGTGCTCCGCCGCTGCGTCCCGCGATTCGACAAGAGCCCGTCGACGAGCCTCCTCCTCTTCGCGTCTCTTGCGAGTCGAGCCCGACGGGGCGACGCCATTCAGAAGCTTTTTCTGTCGGGAGGAAGCGGATCCGTCAGCAGTGTGCAGGGGGACCGATCGAGACGGGCGCACTTACAGCATCGACTGCCGAGTAGTTCACAAACATGGCGCCCAGCTGCCGTTTGCCCTTGGCGGGAGAACGCTTCTTCTTGCCAGGCGAGCCTTTCGCCGATCCTGCACTGGCTTTTGTCGGGGACCCCCCTTTGGGCGTGATGGGGATCGGTGTAATCCGTGAGATAGGGGGAGGTGTGGCTGGTCGAGAATCGGACGTGGGCGAGGGCGACGACGACGAGGCGGACGATGAACCGTACGCCGGGAGCCTGTACATCCGCGGGTCTTGATAACTCGGCGGTCCCGACTCATAGTCCGCATGCATCGGCATACCAGTGGACCACATCGAAGTCGCCGGGACCGGATACCGACGAACGGAAGCCGGGACGTACTCGTACGAGCTGGCGCTCGAGCGCCGGCGACCGTCCGACCAATCCTGAGGCGGGAAAGGCGACGCGGGCACGGCAAGTCCGGTCGCATAGGTCGCATATTCGTGAGAGAAGGCGGGCTGTGACCTCGCGTGCGGATTGGCGGGCAAGACGAAGGAAGACACCGCGGGGTTGCCCTCCCGGACTGGATAATGCGCAGGCGGGTACGTCTGCGTCTGCGGCCGATAATAGTCGTCGCTCGCATATGGTGACTCTGGGAACTGCTTCGGTGGCGTAGGCAAGTCGATAGAGGAGCGCCACGTCCGTCCGAACGGGGCGTGGTGCGGCGGAAGGTCGATCCTCTCGAGCGCGTCGGGGTCGTCGACGAATTCTTGTTCTAGCGCGACGCGCGACATCGAGACATCGATCGGCGCGGGCGGTAGCAGCACACTTGGCACGCGAGCCTGCCTCACAGCCGACGACGCGAAGGAGACCCGCCGCGGCGCCTCGTTCGCACTTTCGCCACCTCCGAGCGGAGCAGGCTCGAGGACCGGTCCGATCTCGCCGAGGATCTGCTCAACTTCGCGCACACTGGACTCGGACAAGGTCGTATCGGGCGCCGGTCGGATCGGCACGTTGCCTGTCGCCACAGCTCCGCGCGAGTTCTTTCGCGGGCTCTTCCGGGGTGACGACGACGACTCTGGCTTCGACGGGGAGGCATCCAGGTTGAGCTTGGCGATCCTGCGGATGCTCTTGGTCGGGCTACCGCTCGGGTCGAGGACGGTGGTGACTTGGGCAACTTTGCGTGGGGAAGACCGCTTGGACGGCGAAGCCGATTCCTGGTCCGAGGTGATCGAGCGCCTCCGCGCGGAGGACTCGCCGCGCGACGTCGGAGTGGTCGGCCTCGCGTACGGTCCGGCTTGAGCGCTGCGGTGCGAAGAGGACATCGAGTACGTCGAACTGGAACGGCGGAGGCTCGACATGGTCGGCGAGAACGGGTTCGAGCCTCCGGAAGACTGCATGAAGTAAGACGGCGAGAGCTCTTCGACGGCGAGCGCGTCGTCGTCCAGCGGGTCCCTGTACATGCCCTGCTCCGTCATCCATCGCGTACGCGAGCTCCAAAGATCTTCCTGCGACGTTCGGCGCGATCCAAAGTCGTCGTAACCGGCCGGCGGAAGGAGCGTGTTCGGCGGTTTGCTGCTGCCTGCGGGCATGTCGGACGTCGCGCTCGCTGACCCTGGACGGCTCCTCGCGAGGAGAGAATCGTCGTACGGCA
The DNA here is from genome assembly GCA_002922495.1 of Rhodotorula taiwanensis. Lineage (NCBI taxonomy): Eukaryota > Fungi > Basidiomycota > Microbotryomycetes > Sporidiobolales > Sporidiobolaceae > Rhodotorula > Rhodotorula taiwanensis. Next base: position 278,567 of record PJQD01000013.1, read on the forward strand.
GCGACGACGAGGGCGAATTCACGCCGAATGGAAGCGGCGAGGTGAGGGTGCCGAAGCTGGACGACCGCCTTGGCCCACCGCGCGAGAATGTTCGTCGCCCGGTGGAATCGCCCAGAGATGGGCCCTGATACAGGAAGTCGTCGTCACGGTAGGAGGCGGGCCTCTGCAGGTCATACGACGGGACCCGCTCGCGCAGATCGAAGGCCGAGAGCGACTCGGAGTCGAATTGCGTCGGCTCCAGATAAGGATCGCCGCGCTGCGAAGGCAGCATGCTGTCTGGTTGACCGCCTGTCGACGAAGGCCAGCTGTTCACGGCAGGGGGTGGGCTAGACGAGGCGTGTGGCATGGACGCCTGCTGCCGCGGCAGACTCTGATGCGCGAGTCCCTCGGCGGAAAAAAACGCGAGAAGTTTCGGTGCGTCCGGGGTAAAAGCGTCGAGCGATCACCTGGAGCCTCGAATCCGGGGCAAGGAGACCGACGCGCGGCCTTGGTTTTCTTGCGCGCTAAGCTGCGGTCTATCCGAGTCGGCCTCGGATCAGAGGCGTCTCTGGCGGGAAGAAGAAGGGTGGAACGGGGAGGGAGAGCGTGGGAATCACGGCGATGTCGGCGGAGAGACCGGCAAACGGGACGATGATCAGGCCAAGGACGAGGTCGTCCTTTTCGAAATGTGGTGCGCAGCTCTGGCTGCAGCAGCTGCAGGCAAGAACCGGCTCGGAGCTCGGGAGGGATCCAACGAAGAAGCTTTGTGGTGTCTGTGGGCAGAAGACCGAGGCTTCCGCACAGCTTCTTGTCACTTGCCCCGGAAGGAAGGGCGGCTAAGGACTCGGGGGTGACACGTCTCGACACGCGCAACCCTGTTCCTCGGACCGGGCGACGATCACGGGATCAAGCCTTCGGTTCATCAGATTTCTCCGGTTCGCCCGTGTCATCTGCGCCTCGAACGTCTCGATCAGGGCTTGCGAATCCTCAGGAAGTCCCGCTGGTAGCGGTGGATCGCGCTGGCAATGCGTACATATGGTCTCTCTGCCGCGCTCGGGCCGGCTGAAATTACGACCGCTCGAGAGGCATACTTGCAGGGCCCGCGCAATGCAGCATAGAACGCTGATGAGGGACAAGGTGTGGACTGTGCGGCGCGCGCCGGACGTCGCGGAGACCTGCCTTTGCTACGAGATCGCCCTGTAGGAGAAGTCAGGTTCGCGTACGCTCGCTATGGCGCGGGCCTGATAACCGGATCGTCTGCGGAGTCCAATATGACGCGGATTGCCTTGACATGGAGAAACGCCGCTTGTACAAGAAAGGCAGGCCGTCGAGTCTGCCTCGCGAAGTGAGACCAATGCGCTGCTGCGCATGACGAGCGACACCGAGCTCGCGAGTGCATCGTCCGCACGTCGTGTGCATCGACGCGTGCGCGTGGACATCAATTTTGCGAGATAATGAAGCGAAGGGGACGAAGAAGCCAAGTTGGCCGGAACAGGCACTTGTCGCCACGGAGGTTTCGCTCGATCACTACGAGCTCGAAACCTTGAATCGACAAGTCCGGGTCGCTTCCGAGTGCTGTCCCGATACCAAGTTGCGCCAAGCTTTGTCCGGCTGGAAGTCCGGGAAGTCCCGTCGACTTTATCAAGCTTGGCCGTCCGGCGTCCGTCGCGTCAATGTCGCGTGGCCCAACAGTATGTACTGGGACGAGAGTACTTCCGTTGGCGACAAGTCAGAATGAGCGAGTATTGTCACGTTCGGTCTCGGAGCAACTTGGCGGCATGACGGTGCTTACGTCCTGGTCAGGCTGGCTAATCGTGCCAGAGGGGCTAGTCCCATGATTCGGGCAGTCGGGCTCGCTTCCAGTTGCCTGTCTTCCCGGCAATCAATCGCGAGGACGAATGTATGGGACGACAATCCTCCCGCGCGCAATTCACGGTGTATAGACTACTCAAGCCGACGAACCCGCTGGAATTTACGATCGCGGACGTCGGCACTGGGCAGGAACGAGCAAGTCAAACGCTCTGCCTCAATTAGCTATCCAAAGCCGCCCAGACATGCAGCAGCGTCTGCGAGGCCATCCGTACTCTGCGCGGTCATGCCCAGGAGCGTAGCGTGCTATGTACCGCGGAGAGGCGCCTGCTGTGACACCGGCCGGACGTTGCCGCGCCACGAGGCACCGTCATTTTCGCGATCGCTGCCCGGCTTTCCGGTGATAAGGTGCCTGCACTCCCTCGGGAGGAACAGCTTTAGCGTGCCTTGCTTTCATGAAGCCTTTCATTGAGCCAGGTACAGATCCGGCCCTGCACAGCACGCGGAGGAGAACTGCAGAGACAACGCGCCGCCCGCCGCAGCCCTCGCCTCGCTCGCTCGCGATTCCGAGCACACGCCTGCTTCGCCGGACGAGATCAGGTCTCGCAGGCACCGCTGTCGCGCGCTCAACGATGGTCACTATCAGCGAAGCGGACAAGCGGGAACTCTTATTTACAAGCGGGCATCCGAAGCGGAGATGCGCAAGCGCGCAGCTCTCATCGAGCCACCTCTTTACTGCTCCTGCAGCGTCGGGACGGTACCGATGTCCGGGTGGTCTGTGGTGCACTAAATCCAGTCAGCGATCTTTCCGTTGCGAAGCTCGTGGGACGAGAGTCTGTGGCTCACCCTGCTGCGTCTCCTCGGCATACTTGAGCATCTTGACGCTGGTGTGCTTGTAGAACGAGATACGCTCATGAGCACGGGCGACGACGCCACCGACGCGACGGCGCTTCTCGTCGCCGGTAATGTTGTTCTGCGTCGTGAAGTTGAGGACGACTGCGGGGGACGCGGGGAAAGCAAGGTCAGATCTCGACGTCCACTGAAAGCCCTCGCCTCTGCTTGGAAGCGCTCACCCATCTCGAGAGCCTGTTCGGCGAGCGTGAAGCGGTCGGTCTCGTTGACCGCGAGCATGGTCCACGGAGTAGTCGTCGTCCCGGTCTCGCGGTATCCGTTGATGCGCATGCGACGGCGACCGACCGAGTGCTGACGGTCGAAGAGCAGGCTGGCGAGCTGGGCGGGGTATCTGTAATTGTTTTGATGGCTCTGTTAGCAAGTGGAATAGTACGCTGACCGCGGAGTACCGGAAGCTCACCCGTGGTAGTTGAAAATGATGGGGGTATTGGGCGGGAAGAGCGAGTTGAAGCCGGCCTCGTCGAGGGCGTGCGGGTGGTCACCCGTGGCGGCAAGGATGAGCAGGTCGACGACGTTGACGACGCGGACGCGGAGGTCGGTGCCAAAGTCGCGGCGGAGGAGAGCGGCGGCCTGGATGACTTCCTGGGTGAGCTCGAAGCCGATACCGACGAGGACGACGTCCGGCTCGACACCCTTGTCGACCGAATAGTCTAAGCAGGTACAATTAGCTCAGCTCGTTACGAAGTGGCTTGATCCACTGCGCGACTCACTCTCCCAGATCATCGCGCCCGCAACGCACGACTGCTCCGCCTCCTCCTTCGTGAGGTAGATAGGCGAGGGAGCCTTGGTGCCGACAATGAGGTTGACATCTAGAGATGAGAGGTCAGCTCAAGGCGGAGGACCCGGCTATACTGGGCAAGAGCGTACAGTTCTTGCTGCGGAGGCAGTGAGCGATGACGCTGACACTCTGGTTCGCGTCCGCAGGGAAGTACACGCGAGCGAGGTGCGAGGGGAGCGAGAGGACGGTAGAGACGAAGCCCGGAGCCTGGTGCGAGAAACCGTTGTGTTCTGTTCGAATACGATAGAGAAGGTCAACTTCCACGCACGCCTTGAACACAGCCGAGGCGCTCACCCTGACGAGTCCAGGTCGAAGTCTCGATGTAAGTGAGAGCGGCGACGTCACCGCGCCACTTGCTCTCGAGACCCATCTTGAGGAATTTGGTGTACTGGACGACCATGGCTGTTCGCAAAGGGCGAAAACTTTGGGTCAGCAAGGCTCACCTAGGTGGCGATGAGATCGAGGTGGCGATGAAATCTGCACGTACTGGCAACGATGCCGAGGAACGCCTCGTACGACGGGAAGACACCGTGACGACCGGTCAAGGTGTAGCCTTGGAGCCAGCCCTGAAGGGTGTGCTCGGAGAGCATCTCGGTGACACGGCCGCCCTTGTGCGCCGTCGTCGGGTCCCACTGAAAGTTGCGGTCGGTGACGCTCAAGACATCGTCGAGCTTGTTCGAGGCGAGCTCGTCGGGCGAGAACATGCGGAACTCTTTCGGGTTGCGCTTGATGACGTCGGTCAAGTACTTGCCGATAGCCTTCATGCAACTGCGCGTTCATGCGCTTCAGCCAGAATGCCGGAGTAGCCGTGAAAAGGGAATGCGAGCGTACCTGACCTCGTCCTTGTCCTTCTCGTAGCCAAACTCTTGCCAGTCGGCGAGGTCAAGCGGCTTGTAGGCGTCGTAAGTCTCCTTGATGAAGCCCATGCGCTTCTCCTGGTCCTTGGGGATCGCCTTGTACAGGTCCTGCTTGAAGATCGAGCCGTTCTTGATGTTCTCCTCCGACAGGTCAAAGAACTTGTCGGCTTCGTACGACTTGAGCCAGCGCTCGAGGTACGCGTTCGCCTCATCGTCGGTCTTGGCGTCCGGCAGGGGGACTTGGTGCGACGCGAAGCTGTACGAGACAGGATTCCCGGTCAGCGCGTGCTGGCGAGAACATGCCAGATTCGCTAATCTGAGCGCGCCCGAAGGCCGCCCTCGCAAGCCCTTGTGGGGTATTTCTTTCCAAGTGAGGCTGTCGACTCACTTGTTCAGGAGCTGCTTGCCGTGCTCGCTCGGCGGACCGGTCCAACCCTTGGGCGAGCGGAGGATAATCATCGGCCAGCGCGGCTTGTCAATCGGCTTGCCCTCGCGAGCAGCCTTCTGGATGCGGCGGATCTCGCCGTAAGCCCTGTGAAACGGTACCTGTGAGCTTGTCGGCTCGGATGGCGCAGCAGCGATCGAAGGGCTCACCAGTCCATCGAGGCGGCCATGTCCTCGTGGAGAGCGCGGTCGGCCGGGTCGCCACCGCCCATGCGAGCCTGACCCTGCTCCTTGTACTCGACAAAGCGGACCTGGTAACCGTAGCCGGTGTAGAGGAGGGACAGCTCGGTGTCGTCCATCGTGCCCGGGATCGTGCGCTCCGAGATCTTGAAGCCGTTGACGTGCAGGATCGGGAGGACGGCACCCGACTCGGCAGGGTCGAGGTACTTGTGGGAGCTGCCCAGGCGAGTCAGTTCTCCGTATCGGGGTTGAAATCTGGTCGGCTGAAGCGCGGAACTCACTGCCAGGCGGTGGCGGTCGGGCCCGTCTCGGACTCGCCGTCACCGACAACGACGACCGAGATCTGCTCGGGGCGGTCCATCACAGAGCCGTAGGCAGCAGCGAGAGCGTAGCCGAGCTCGCCACCTTCGTGGATGCAGCCGGGGGTCTCGGCCTGCGCGGAAGGGGGTACGACGAGTCAGTTTCTGGGGCGAAGGGGCTCATTCGGGGCGAAACGGACGTTGACGTGGGACGGAAGACCTGTGGGCCAGGAGAAGTACTTGACGAAAGCCTCGAGGCCCTTCTTGTCGAGCGAGTAGCGCGGGTAGAACTTGGAGATTGCTCCCTCGATGTACAAGTTGGACAGGATCGCCGGAGCTGCCGTTCGCGGGACTCGTCAGCATGTGGAGTCTCTCTAGCACACCTCAAACGCAGGCTGCTCACCTCCGTGTCCCGGGCCGGTGACAAAGATCATCTTGGGCTCGACGCCTTCCTCCTCGCCCTTGCGGCGGATCAGCGCCTGCGCGTGGCAGTAGGCGAGCGAGAGACCTCCGGTGGTGCCATAGTGTCCGAGGAGGCTGTTCCCAATACAGAAAGGAATCAGCCGGCTGCAGAGATGGCGGCGCGCGCAGCCGAGGCGACTCACCGAGGCTTGATGTCATCCTTCGACAGCTTGCGTTCGAGCGTCGCGTTCTTGGCTGGGTTACACGACGATATCTCGGTCAGCCGAGTCGCTCTATGCTGTAGCAAGGGGAGGCTGGCTCGAAATCCGGCAAAAAAAGCGTACCGAGGAAGATCTGGGCGGTCGCGAGGTAGCACGACAAGCGCCAGGTGTCGACGATCGCGTCAAAGTGTCCGGCGGGGTACTTGGTCACGTAGTCCTTGGGTGAGATCTGGACGGGGAGCGCCGAGATGGGCGTGTCGGGCTTGCCAGCGAGAAGCGAAGGGACGATGGGAGGAGGCGGAGCCTTCTCAGAGTCGGACATGATCGGTGCTGGGGTCCCAAGGGAAGGGTATTGGGTTGAGGAGTATGTGGATGGAAGTAGAGGAGAGGAGTCTGGCGTCTGAGCGAGACAGGAAGCGTCGAAGAGGGGGACAACGGAGGGGAGTAGAGAAGTTGCAGGAATGACGATGACACGAGCCGAACTGTCCAAAAATGTGGGGTAACGGCGGGGGCCGGGCGGTCGGTCAACCAAGCAGGGACGTAAATTACTCGGTAGAAAGTAGTTAAAAGTAAACTTCGTTTGGGGCTCGAAATAGTGACCGGATTATCGACCATTAACAACGTCCGTAATGTGAAACAAAACACATACACTTCCCCCGAATACAGAGCGCGGTATTGCCCCAACCTTTTCTGCTGAGCGCAAATCCCGACTTATGGTCACTAGGCTTTCTGCCCGGCCGTCGCCGAGTTGAACGACGCTCCCAAAAGTGACCTTCTCCCTGCCCCTGCGGCAGTTTCTACCTTTTCTTCGGTGGCGCAAACCCACGTGAGTTCTTACCGGCGTTATTAACTAGGGTAATTACTATCTACTAATTACGAAACTAATTTGTTTACTCCCTGGTCGGCGACCGGACGCCGTTCCCTCCGTCCGTGCTGTATGGTCGATAAGACCTGCGCCTTTCGTCCCGCCAGCGTACTCGAAGACTGTCCGGTGATAGAGTGCAGAGGATCCGAGCTCCACAGAATGTGGCACCCTGAATGGAGCAGAGGTTGTCCGCAGCCGCTTGCGATGTCTGGGCGATCGTGCCAGCTCTTCCATAGCTGACCTCTCGAAAGTGGTGCAACCTCAAGTCAAAGAGAGGCGTCTATATACAGCGGCGCGAGTGTCGAGCTTCTACTTGGCAGAGCCCTCCTGGAGGGCCTCCTCGGCCATGCGGACCATCTCGTCCTCTTCGCTCGTCTCGACGACCCAAGCGGGGACTTTGCTCCCCTCCCTAGTGATCCTTCTTCGCCCCTTGCCCTTCTCGTTCGCGTCGACGTCGAGCCCGCCGCCGGACGAGGCCAGCTCTTCGACGAACCGGAACCGGGCGAGGACGTCCGCGCGCAAGCGGGACGACCGCTCGCCGATCCCGCCGGAAAAGACGAGCGCGTCGAGGCGACCCTCGGGGGAGGAGAGCGTGTCGGTGATGTAGCCAGAGAGGAACGCGAGGAGGTGGTCCAGGTACAGTTGGTACGTCAACCGGCTCGACATGTGGTCTTCATTCGACGGCTGCTCCTTATCACCCTCACTCGGAAAGGCTCGCGACGTGATCGTGCCAAAGTTGTTGGTCCCGCACAGGGCTACCAGGTATCGGATGAGGCGGTCAGCGAAGGCGCGGGAGACGCGCGGTGTGTGACCTCGAAGCTCACCCTTGAAGCCGCTCTCCTTGTTCAGGACGTATTCGGCTTTGCTGATGTCGCGTCCAGACCACTTGACGGTCGTCGAACAGTCGGGCGTGTGATGGAAGATCAGGCTCGGGTCAAGCGTGCCGGAGCGAGTGCCGCCGGGGAGGCCTAATTGCAAACGATTGGCGAGGCGCGGTCAGCGACTAGCAAACTTTCAAGCGAGTTTTGTCATGAAACATACCCTCTAGAGGCGTAACGCCCATGGTCGTCTGGACGCTTTTGCCGTTCCGGATCAAGCAGCAACTGCCGCCGCTGCCGAGGTGCGCGACGACGAGGTTGACCTGGTCTTTCGGCTTGCCGAGCTGTTCGGCCATCTGGTCGCGGATGTTGGCATAGCTGAGGCCGTGGAAGCCGTACTTGACGAGCGGGACGGGCGTCTTGTGTTCAGGTTGCGAGATGGCGTACGTCCGGCGGTACTGCGGGATCGTCTGGTGGAACAGGGTGTCGAAGCAGAGGACCGAGTAAGCCTCGGGAAGGTGCTCGAGGCATTCTTTGACGATGAGCATCGCGTGGTGGTTGTGCAAAGGGGCAAAGTCGGACACGGCGTCCATCTGGTCGAGCGTCGCCTGCTCGTCCTTGTCGCCGTGCCGGATCACGATCGGCGCGTCGGCCGTTCCTCCGTGGACGATACGATGCGCGACTAGGCGGATCCTGGTCTTGCCCTCTTTCCCGAGGACCTCGTCGCTCGTCACGTCCTCGAGGATCTTTGTAAAGATCTCTTCATAGGTCGTCTTGCCGTCAATCTCGCGCTCCTTCTTGTTCTCCTTGCCTTCGTCTCTCTGGAAGGTAAACTCGTACTGAGCCGGCGAGTCGCCCTGGACGTTGTTCGCGCTCCCCGAGACGACGAGTTTGCGCGACGACGCCGAGTAGAGCGAGAACTTGATCGACGAGCTGCCGCAGTTGACGGCGAGGTCCAGATCGGCGGGCATCTTGTCAGTCGGTCCTTAGGGAACAGAGCGAGCTACGGAGGAGAAGAGAGACGCGAGATCGCGCTGTCCGGACCGAGCGAAGGTCGGCGAAGTCCGCGTCGGCACGCCTCGTTCTCACGTCCATACACCGCTCTTGGTCCCCGCCAAACGAGCCAGACTTTGACCTCAACAGCTCAAGGGGTCACGCTACCTCTGGCGCCCGCTGTACGCAAACCTGCAGAGCGCTAGCCGAAAGCCCTCCGGATCGACGTCATCGACAAACACTTCCACCAAACTGATCGTACCCGCTCTCGCGCTCTCCGCCGAGGCCCTTCCGCGTCACAGGACTGGTGAGCTCAGGAGGAGCCTGCTGCTGCGCTCCGCATCGCATGCTGTCCAGTCATCGCTGATGAGACGGGCGATGTTGCCGCCGCTGCTCGCACCTCGACGAGGGTGTGGTCTTGCTGTACTGAGCTGGAAGGGCGGCACACCCTGACACTCCCTGGTGGCTCGTCCTCCCAGCGCTTTCTCTGGGCTCCGCCTGCCGCGAGGTCTGGAGCAGACAGGCGCCTACAGACTGTCTGTTACACATCGCACGTGCCGGAGAAATCTTGCGCAAAATTGCGTGCCCCCTAGTACACTCGCTTGTCGTCCCGAGTGACTCAAGAGGCAATCAAGAGACGGGAAACGCTGATGAGACAGTCGTGCTGATCAGCGACGTCTTACGCTTGATAGCGTCATCTCCCTACCCGCTACTGCTTCTCTCTCCCGCTTGCCTTGTCCTCTTTCGCCCTTGTCATCGCTAGTCCACCGGACCTACTGCTTGTGCCGCGCTACGTCCCGAAGCTGTCTCGCCTGAAGCTTCGAAGACCTTCGTGAGACCGCTAGAGCCTGCATAGAACGCTTCAAACGACTTGGCCCGCACCCCTCTCTCTCTCCCTCTGTCGGTCCTCACTCCGCATGCGCACTCGATCCGAATCGCGACAAGGACGCCCAAGACTCCCTTCGCCTATCGTCAGCTACAAGATCGTCGGAATGGCCAGCTCGCCTTACCAGAGCCTCGCACCGCTCGATTCCGAAGACCTCTCGTCGACTCCTCCTTCCCTTCCCGCCGAGGTCAACCGCGAGAAGGAAGCCGAGCAGCGAGCAATTACGACCGTCGAAGATGCGATTGCAGCCATCCGCTCGAGAGCGGCAAAGGTGTCCGGCTCCTCCGCGGGGACACAGCCCGCGCAAGACCCCCTCCTCTTCTTACCTCCGCTCCTCTCTCGTCTACCGTCCGACTCTCGCAGCGACACCCGATCATCAAGAAACGATGACGACGGGGTGGACTACACGTCGTCCTGCCTACCCGACATCGATTCGGCTTCCCTCGCCCTCCATCGCGCTCTGCACAGATTTCGCCCCGTCACACCTCTTTATGCGGTGGCGCCTTACGAGCAAGCGTTCAACTGGTCGTCTTTACAAATTGAGGACGACTCGAGCAGGCTCGCCCGACAGGAAGCTTGCGAATGGTACATCGTCGCGTTCCGCAGCAAGCGGCGTGTCGGATTCACCCCCGAAGAGGCATACGAACTGTACAAGGCGGACCGAGAAGCGCATGAGGAGGCGGTACAGGTGCGCCTGATCCGAGTGCGTGTCCCGCTGCTGCTCAAAGCGCTGATGCGCGAGCATACGATCGCCTCTACCTGCAGGCTGGTGGCCTTCTGATGTATTGGTACGGCTCGCCCTTCCCGATCGACGCGTCAACACGGCGGCAAGATGCGCATTTGCCATGGTCCGTAGACCTGAGCGGTCGGAACCTCGCGACATGCATCTGGCAAAGTCGGGCACACGCCCTGGCGGCCATGCGTGGCGAGAAGCACAAGAAGGCGGCGCAGCTCGCGAGTGTAAGGCGGCATTTGCCCTTTGAATTCCCGCTTCTTTGCCTCTTTGACTGACGCAGCTTCGTCAACAGAGGTCATACGAGTCTTACACGCTCGAGCGATATGTTCTGCGGAAGCAGGCGGGTGAGCTGGCAGTACAGGTAAAGCCGTGGCAAGCCGGCGGAGCCTGATTCGGCTGCGACCGTATGCCCTGCAAGACACGCATTTGGTCATGGTCGACCGCAGCTGTCGTTCGAGAGACTTCTTTGACAGAAAGGTTCAACAGCTTAACAGACGCGGCGGACGAGGAAGCGGCAACGGCAGGGGATGTCAATGCAACGCCTCGAGGAGCTCGCCCAGGATCACGCTACCGCCCACGATCTCGCTCCTGCGCGCCTTCCCTGACAGCTCGATCCAGCTCGGCGACGTCTTGACTTGTGGCCAGTGCCGAACGATGAAGTCGATGAGCTGGCTCCGCACCTCGTCATAGGCAAGACTGACGGGACTGAACGCTTCCACGGCGACATTCTCCACCGTGACAAAGTTCAGAAGTGATGCGAGCGCAAGTCTCTGTAGCTCGGCGATCTGGAGGAGGTGCGCCAAGCGGTAGACGGATTTTGGCGAGGCCGGTCGCGGAAGTGTCGGATACTCCTCCGCCCAGACACCACGGAAACGCTTCCGCAAAGCGACGCTGTCGTAGGCGCGAGGCGGTGCGCGATCCGAAGAGCTGTTCGTCACGGACGCGACCGATTCAGGGTCCTCCTGCTCCGCAGAGAGGCCGCGGTCCGACGGAGCTTCGACGAGGACGGGCGGCGCCGATGAAAGCGGCGCAAACGCGATGTGCCCGGTCGACAGGTAGAGAAGCACGGCTCGATATGTCGTGTAGGCAGCATTCGTGACGACGATTCGATAGTGATCGCAGTCGAGGTCGTCCGCCGAGGTTTCCGCACCGGCAGGCTGAGGGTGCTCCAACTCCTCTTCATCATGCGAGTCACACCACGCCGACATTGGATTCGGTGCGAGTTCACCCGGCTCAACGCTGACGGACGCGTGCTCCGTTCGAGACCTGTTGCCGCTGCGCTGGACCGACTCGGCGAACCCGGAGCCGAACAAGGTCGGGAAATATGGCGACGCGTGTTCGAGGAAAGTCCGCTCGGACCAAAGGTCCCAGGTGTCAAGGCCGCGAGAGAAGCTCAAGCGCACATCGTTCGGCCGAGGCTGTAGGTTGATTGCTGGCGGAGGTGAATGGCGAGTCAAGAGGCTGATACTGGCAGTTACTCTGTATTCATCGGAGTACTCACATCTCTGACGGATCGCTTTGTCAGTGTCGGAGAAAGGCGTCGGCGCTATCCACGTAGGGGAAGCTTCTAGCACGCGGATGATGTCGACCGAGAAGCGGTACCGCGTAGTGGTGGAGCGGGCTTCACGCGGAATTTTCGACGCCTTGAAGGTCAAACTCCAGGCCTTATCGGACGGTTCCTGCTTTGCCGTTAGATCTCCCTTGTCGAGCACTAGTTCGAAAGCGTCGGTCCGTCGGCATTCGAGCCGGAAGATGGTTGCGACTGCATCTCCAAAGGCGCCGGCAACGTCGACGCCGTGCCTGACGCCGATCTCCCACTGGCCGTCCACGCCGCGCAGGTACATCACCCAGTTGTTGCCGACGAGCGGTGCGTCCACGGACGGGACGGACGTGACCTCTTGCGTCGAGAGACTGGCGAAATTGGCGTCAAAGTTCCAAGACAATTCGACTTTCGACGTCGATTGAACCGCATGGGCGACAATCTTGATCGCGCTCGACATGGAGAAAGGAACGTGCTCCGCTGTAAGCGCGCAGACAAAGGAAGGTGCCGGCGTACAAGCGTCGAGGCACCAGTCGAGGCAGCAGAGCAATTCGGCGAATCGTTTCGCCCGGGGATCCGCTCGAGAGCGCCGCGGAGCCGCTATGTGCGGAGTCCTGGTGGATACGCTCGAGCAGCTACTGTGCGTCAAGAGCGAGCAGCGTATGTCGGTGCAGCAAGGACGGGATGAAGGAGAGAAAGAACGTTGTTCCCGAGTTCTTCAATTAATAAGTCTTTGCTGCGATGCCTGCTTATCCATCAAGCACGAGGTGATGCTGTGACCTTGTTGAAAGCAGAAGACTTCCGCTGCAAATAAGCACTAAATCATGTTTCTCCGAGTGCAAGACCCGGCCACGATGGACGTCTCCAGAATTTGCGAAAGTATTACAGGGAAAGCGGAGCCAAGCTAATGCGCGAGAGTGTGTTCTCACTGCGGAGTCGTCTCCTTGTTCGTCCCGGCATGCTTCGCAGCGACCATCCCGTCGAACAGCTCGGCCAGGACCATCGCGCCACCCTCGATCTCGCCACGCGCCGCCCTGTCCTTGTACTCCTTCCAGGCGTCCGTCGCGCAGACCGCCTCGAGATGCTTGAGGACAAAAGCGCGAACGACCTTGCGGACCTCCTCGTAGGCGATCGAGACGGGGCTGAACAGTTCCGAGGCGGCACCGCTGACGCTCAGCGCGGAAGCGAGATTCTCGAGCGCGAGCTCTTGCAACGCCGGCAGCTGGAGGAGGTGCGCGAGGCGGTAGACTGACTTGGGCGAGACGGCGTACGGCAACCTAAGTGACTTCGCTTTGTCGCGCGCGAGAGCCTCCTTGCGAGTCGTCGTTGCGAAGCTGTTCCGCGGCGCAGTCGACGAAGCGAGCGGCGCGAAATCAATGTAGCCAGTCTGCATGTACAGGAGGACCGCCCGGAACGTCGAGTAGGCAGTCTGTCGCGTCGGCACCTCACAATACTCCATCTCGAGATCTTCGTTCGCAGACTAGCTGTTTTCGACCTCCGCCTCTGCCTCGCGCGTGAGCTCGTCGGTCTCGTCGTCAGAGTCGCACCAGTCCGGCGCGTCGTTACTCGAGTCGTCGACGTTCGCAGAAGCGGGCGCAGGGGAAGCGAGGCGCCTGCGCTTCGAACGACGAGGAATAGTTTCGATGGCGCCGGAAGCAAACATTGCTCGGTAGTACGGCGAGACTTGCGAGAGGAACGTCGAGTTGCTCCAAAGCTCGCGTGCGGGCTTCTCCCCGTACGGAAAGACAAGGCGGACGTCGTGAGGCTGCGGCTGTTTCGCAAGGTCTGCCCAGAAAGTATTTGTCAGCAACCCGTAAATCAGCCTCACGGCGCCCCTCTCACTCACGGACGACGCTTAGAGCGTTGTCGTGAGCTGTCAGAGGTTGAGCTGCTCCTTCTGGAAGTTCTGGCTGAGGATCGTGCGACAGGAAGATTAAAAGCCGATACGTCTGGATCGAGGCGAAGCTTTCCTTGAGGTAGTCCTTGAGCACGCGCTGCTTGCTGACCTTTCCTTTGTAACAAGTGAAAGTAGGGCTATCCACAGCAGGGCGGTCCGGCACGGCCTTCCTGCCGAAGTGCGATTGCTTGAGCAGGAGAGGCCGGCCGTCCGAGATCCAGTGCAGCTGCACGGTCACATCGACCTTGAGGCCCAGAGCGGCGTAGTCGAGACCTCCGTAGGAGCATTTAAGCTCAATTATGTCGTCATCTTCTGCGCTCTGCTGCATGTGGAACTGCCAATCGCCGCGCAGGGGTACTCCTTTGATCGCATCGGACTTGTATCCTCCTTCCGGCCGCGCGGACAAGTTGGCATCAAACGTCCACTCGAGTTGGACATCGTAACTCGCACGAACCGAAGTCTCGCGCAGGTTGACGGGAGTAGGCATGGCGAGAGGAGCGGCAAGGCTGCTTGGTGGTTTGGGAGAGGACTCGATAGGAGGCCAGAAAGCAGGGTACCGCCGACAAACACCCTTGCGAGTCTGTAGCGGCAAGAGCGAGTGCGTGAGGAGCAGAGCGTGCACGTTTCCCCGTCGCTCGAACACCGAGGCCGCCGCGCCACTTGCCTCGCGGCTCTTGCTGCACATCGCTAACGCTCTCGACGGGTTCCGCGCGAGAACTAAAGCGCACCATCAGCGAGCTCGGCCATACCTGCAGTCCCGCTCTGCTCAGAAAGCCTGTCCGCTCGTCTGCCCGCCCTCCCCCACTTTTTTTGTCATCCGTCATGTCATCGTCGACTTCGCACCAACCTGAAGGCTACACCGTGCCACCGCCAGGCTACGCACCAGGACCCTCGACTAAGAAGGGTCCGAGCTACGGCGCGACCGCCGAAGCGGCCGCTCACGAACCGCTCCTCGGGACGGCTGCGGGAGAAGGCGCAGCGGCGAGGAATGTCTGGGCCGAACAGGGCGACGACCTCGAAGACGATTTCAAGGTGAGCAGACTGCCGCCGCGCTACTCGGATCCTCGCTGCATGCGGAACTGACGAACGGGGCGACCGCGCGCAGATCGGCGTTACCGTCAGCCAGTCGTCGCAAGAGATCCGCCACGACTTTGTCAAAAAGGTCTACTCGGTCCTCTTCATGCAGATCGTCAGTCAACTCGCACACATGCGCCTAAACTCGGCTCTCCACTGACGATGGCCCACCGCGCAGCTCGGTACAACCCTCGTCGGCTGGTTCATGTCGTCGAACGAGTCGGTCGTCGCGTGGACCCGCGAGCACAGTGGCTTGATGCTCATTCCCGCCTTGGCCGCCATCTTTGCCATGCTCGGGGTCTACTGGAAGCGGCACTCGTCGCCGGCGAACGTGATCCTGCTCGGCGTCTTCACGCTCCTCGAAGCGATCACGCTCGGATCAGCCATCTCTTATGTCAACTCGGCGATCGTCCTCCAAGCCTTCGCGATCACGACGTTCGTGTTCCTCGGCTTGACGCTCTTCACGCTGCAGGTGCGTCCTCGCTCATTTGATCAGGAGGCAAAACGAGTACTGACGGATGATTCCGTCCGCTGCAGAGCAAGTACGACTTTAGCTCGATGGGGACCTACCTCTACACGTTCCTGCTCGTCTTCTTCTTCACGAGCTTGATCGGGATCTTCCTCCCATTCAACCGCCTGTTCGACACCGTCATGGCCGGACTCGGGTGCTGCCTCTTTTCGGCGTACATTGTCTTTGACACGTGAGCCGCCGCCGTCTCCGTGTCTCCGCGTATTGTGTATCGCGGTGATGCGTGCGTTGCGAAACAAAGTTGGCTCACGCTCCGTTTTCCATCCCAATCAGGCA
This sequence comes from Rhodotorula taiwanensis, assembly GCA_002922495.1. Lineage (NCBI taxonomy): Eukaryota > Fungi > Basidiomycota > Microbotryomycetes > Sporidiobolales > Sporidiobolaceae > Rhodotorula > Rhodotorula taiwanensis. Next base: position 294,062 of record PJQD01000013.1, read on the forward strand.
CTTGCTGTTCTCGCGCCTCCACGTTGACGATTGGGTCGTCGCCTGCGTGTCGCTCTACCTCGAGTACGCTCCCCGCACTCATCTGGACTGTAGCCACAGGCGACTGATGCTGACGAAACGCCCCCGCACGCCCGCAGCATCGTCAACCTCTTCCTCCAGATCCTCCGCCTCTTGTCCGACGTCCAGGAGCGTTAAAGAGCCTCTCGAGACCCCACGTTTCCAACCTTCGACCACCATCACTTGTACACAGCTTGTCTACCACTTTGTTGCTATCCGCAATTCTGTAGCTTTCGTCACGGCTCCAAGCGCAAAGCGGAACTTGTTCCACCGCCTTCCAGCACGACTCGTTCGGGCATGGTCGTCAGGCTAGGGAGCAACAACAGAAGCCTGTGCCGATGAGGGACATTGCAGATTAGAGCGCACGTCTACTTTTGCTCGGAGTACCCGTTCGCAGAAAGTCTAATCTGGACGCGGCGACGGCCGTCCCGAGCACGGCTGCCGGCAAGCGGGACGCTGCAGTGACCTCCGACCGGGCAGCTGTTCGACTAGCGTTGGAACGGCATGCCGATCATCGATCGTCGATTCGCTTGTTCGGTCGGACGTAGAGCGACAAGAACGTCGCGGCGTGGGATGGCGTAGAACCGCATCCGACGGGCGGTCAGGGCTCGATATCGCATGGGCGGGGCTCGGGCCAGCGCCGACTCGCGCACATCGCGACTGGAGCTCGACATCAGCGTCCAGTCTGCACAAGAGGAAGCGAGTCAGTACCAGCAAAAGACTCGTATCACGTTGCTGCTTCTCATCGTCGACTCGGGATGTGGCACATCAGTCAAGAGTATGCGTAAAGCAAGTTTCCACACCGCGAGCGACTCGTTCTGCTCGATCCTTGCGGAAAGAGCAGACGAGCCGCCTTTTCTTTTTTTGCGCTCAGCGTTGGATTGTTTCGTATAAAGAGCATCGTCTGTGCCCCGAAAGTCGACGCAGCCAGGGACGAAATCGACTCACATATTACGGAGGCTCAGAAGAAGAGATCTTCAGTCGCGGGGTGACCGGCAGCAGGAGCAGCAGCAGAGCCGGATCGATCAGGGTCGACAGGGTGCGAAGATCTGGCGCCCGGGCGCAAACCCGCGCAGACAAAGAAGCCCTCACGACTGCCTTTGCGACTGCTGTGTGGCTTGATCCACTTGACGACGTAGAAAAGCGAGGCGAGACGTTTCCGGAGTGGAGCCGTTGCGGCCGAAGTGAAGTGCTTGACGACAAACTGGACCGGGTGCGCGACTCTGGAAGTTGGGTCGGCGGTCGAAGGAGCGAGGTGCGCGCGAGCGAACGACAGGGCGGTTTCGCAGAGTTCGAGCGAGATGGTCGAGTCGCGGAGCATGTTTCCCGTCGCGTTCCCCATCATGTCTGAAACGACCAAGTCGACCTTGTCCTGGCCCGTCTCCTCCTCGACAATCCGCCGCACCCTCTCTTGAACGGCGCTCGTCGTGAAGTCTCCCTGCACGAAGCGGATGCTGCCGTCGTCTTTCGGGATCGAGGTGTGAAGCGGGAGCAGGTCGCAGCCGATGATGGTCCCCTTGCCGTTGAGGACCTGATCCGCCGCCTGGATCCAACCACCCGGCGCCGCTCCGAGGTCGACGACCGTCATCCCCGGTCTGAGCATCCGGACGTCGCCGGTCCAAGCCTCTTTGAGCTCGATGAGTTTGAACGCGGCGCGCGAGACGTACGACGACGGCGCGTTGGCCGTTTCGATCAGTCCGTGGGCTGCACGAGCGCGCACGTATGGGTCGTTACGTTGTCGGTCGAGCCATTGCGAGCTAGAACCGCTCTTGGCTTTGTAGAGAGCGGGCGAGGTGGTCAAGTCGCGCGAGGCAGAGCGAGGTGTGCTCGACGCTCGGGCGGACGGCGAGAGCCATGTAAAAGGGGACGGGGCAGCGACGGGTCGCAGGCGCCTCGTCAGCGCACGTGCAGACGCCTGCATGCGTTGCACAGAGCGATTCGAGTGGAGGAAAAGAAGCAGAGGAACGAGTGAGCAAGCGACAGGCGGAAATCTTGCGTTGCGCCGGTCGATTTGTATTCGGATTATACGGCAATTACCCCTTATTTGTAGCAAAGCCGAACAATACAAACCCCCGGAACTTCCTTTCGATCACAATTTGCGAGGGCATAGCGATACTAGACTCGCATCGCTCTTCGCCAGCAGGCTCAAGCTAGCCGCCCAGACTCGCCTGGATCGTTCAGTCTCGCTCAAAGACGACCTAGGAGGCTACAGCCAAGTTTGCTCGTCGTTCGGGGTCCAGTCATGGTCGCTTCGCCTGCGCCGGCCACGTGAGTCCTTACAGGCTACGAGTGGCGCCAGAGATCATGCAGAGTTGATGTACGAGTCTATCGATGCGCGACAGGCCGGCCGAACCGCCTCCGAAACCGGTCATCTCGCCGCCAAACACTCTGACCCTCTCGCAAATCATCACGGGCTGCAAAGTCTACGTCGAACGGACGATCCGACCCGACCGACCGGACGAGACGGAAGTCAGGAAGGCCGAGATCCTGTCGATCCGCGAACGGAAACTCGGGCGGGCGGAACGGAAAGAAAGAAAGGCGCGGATACGGGCCGCGCAGGACGATGCAGCGGCAGAGGCACAGAGGAGACAGCTCGAAGAGGAAGAGGAGAAGGCGCGGTCCGTTGGCGACCGGCTCGAGTACTACTGCCACTACGTCGAGTTCAACAAGGTGAGCCTCGCAGCGCTTCCCGACCTTTTGGCGACCGACTTGAGACGGGCCCGCCAGCCCGCCACGAGCTACGCCTCCATGGTACTCAAGCTCTCGATACTGACGCAACCACTCACAGCGTCTCGACGAATGGGTCGCCGCGTCCAAGATCCTCCTGTCCCGAGAGGTTGAGTGGCCACTCCCTCCCGCAGCTCCCGTCGCTCCCGGCTCAACCCGCAAAAACAGCCGCGAGTCATCCGCCATCCCTCCAGGCTCCCCGTCTCCCGCCTCTCCGTCCGCGAACGGTGTTTCAGCCGAAGCGGCAAGAGCAGCCGACGCCGGCAACTTGCTTCGTAAGGCGGCGATCCGCGCGGCGCACGAAGCGAGCGTCCACAACAAGCGCAAGGCGGTTGATGCCGAGCTTGGGACGCCCGACGAGGACGACGACGACGATATCGACGCCGAGGGCGAACCGGATACAGACGGCGACTCGGAAATGGTCGACGCGCAAACGGGCGCCGACGGCTCAACCCAGCCTGAACTGGCGGACGGCTCGACGGACGACGGCGGCGATGTTCCGACGTTTTCGAAGGCGCGCGAGATCGAGAAGCTCCGGACGCAGGGGTCGATGACCCAGTCGCATTCCGAAGTCTCGCGCGTCAAGAACCTCGACCGGATCCAGATCGGCCGCCACGTCGTCGAGGCGTGGTACTTCTCGCCGTACCCGGTCGAGTACGCCCACACGCCGATCCTCTACGTGTGCGAGTTCTGCCTCTCGTTCTACGCGTCGGAGAAGCAGATCGAGCGGCATCGCAAGAAGTGCACCCTCAAGCACCCGCCCGGGAACGAGATCTACCGCGACGACTACGTGTGCTTCTTCGAGATTGACGGGCGCAAGCAGAAGACGTGGTGCCGGAACCTGTGCTTGCTCTGCAAGGCGTTCCTCGACCATAAGACGCTCTACTACGACGTCGACCCGTTCATGTACTACGTCATGTGCTCTCGCGACGAGTACGGCCTTCACTTTGTCGGCTTCTTCTCGAAGGAGAAGGAGTCGGCCGAGAACTACAACGTCGCCTGCATCTTGACGATGCCGCAGTTCCAGCGGATGGGCTATGGCAAGCTCCTCATCGAGTTCTCGTACGAACTGTCGAAGAAGGAACAGCGCCTCGGATCGCCCGAGAAGCCGCTCTCCGATTTGGGCCTGCTCTCGTACCGAGCGTACTGGGCGGAGACGATCGTCGACCTTCTCATCAACACGAAGGAGGACATCTCGATCGACGAGATCGCGAACAAGACCGCGATCACGCACGCCGACATCATGCATACGTGCGTTGGCCGTCAGCCTGATCCGCGACGTGTGGCCAAGCTGACGAGCTTTACCCCCGCAGGTGCCAAGTTTTGCAGCTCCTCAAGTTCCACAAGGGCCAGCATCACCTCGTCGTCTCGCCTGCCGTCCTCGAGCAGCACGAGCGCGTCAAGTCCAAGAGCCGGCATCGGATCGACCCGGCAAAGCTCATCTGGCGGCCGCCAGTCTTCACTCGGCAAGAACTGCGATTCGGCTACTAGAACATCGGTCCCTGTCGTCCGCCACTCCCTCTCTCAGGCCTGTCCCATCGGACAGCAACCCCTCGCATATGTTGTCCGTACCCAAGCAGTTCCAGTGTTGTCAATATCACTCTCGGCCTTTCAGCAGGGACGAATGCAAAGGCGCGAATGGCTGCGCGAGGCGGGGAAACGATACCGAGGTCGGAGGCCGGTATATGTACTGCTTTGCGAGGTTGCGCATGTGCGCGTGTATCTACATCATGTTGTAGTCTGCAAGAGTCTATCGGCGGTCGGCGTAGGAGAGGTCGCCACCGGCCTCGGTCTGGAGCTTGTGAATCTCCTTCGCGTCGTCGACCTTGCCTATAGAAGAAGGTCATGAAGTCAGCTCCATCGACGCAGCTCGCAGTAGGCGTATGTCACTGACCCTGGTCCTGAAGGCCGCGCGCCTGGAGCTCCTTGTCGCCCATAACCTTGCCGGTGACCTGCTCGAGTTTGCCGGCAGCCTTGTCCAGGCCCGACGGCTTCTCGTGGACCTGGTGCGGGTTCGAGCCAGCCGTCGGCTGGTTGTCTTCGAAGTTGGCGTAACGGGTCGAGATGTCCGGCTTGAACTCGCTCGCCTTGGTCGTGACGTCTGCAAGGCGCAGTCAGCGGCCGACTCTGCAACCAGTCTGCGCCAAAGTGGGACGTACCAGGGCCGGCCGGGCCGCCAGTCTGGGTTCCTGTTGAGCTCATGTTGGGAAAGTAGTGGTGCGCGAGTATGCTGTAAGGGGAAAAAGCAAGGAAGGCGGGCGGAAGTCGCGACGAAGTAGCCGCGGCCGGCGATTCCATCAGCGACGTCATCCTCGCCAAGCGAAACCTCCTTTCCGAGCAATTTTCCACGCCGACTCTGTGCGTGGCTAGCATACAGAGATGCTATGCAAGCTTTGTGCGATCCGAATCAATCTGGTCCGAGGGTCATAGAGAGCGCAGGCCGTGCCTCATTGGGCGCTCTCCGAGTCGTGACTCGTCGGCACGGGTTCGACAGAGACTTTGCGCACAAGTAGAGTCCTACAACAACCGTATGAGAATCAGATCGCAGTGACGCTTCATGCTTTGTCGTCTCGAGGTCGACTTTTCAGGTTGACAATCTCGACCTTGCTGCGGGCGCGGTCGACGATGTCTCTGGGCACCACGTCGTGATCGCCGCCTCGCCCCGCTCCGCGTCCGGGAACGCTGTCCCGTGCCTTCTGCCATTGATCGCGGATGACCCGGGTGGCACGAGCGGCCCAGCTGTCGGCAACGCGACGGTCGACTGTGATGGACTCGCTGGGCGGCTTGGTGAGCAAGAATCGGTTCTGCTCGTTGCGAGGAAGGCTTGCGAGCTCGTCCTCAGTCGGAATGTAGTGCTCCTCGCACGAGAGCATGCCGCGGCTCCGCGGATGCAGGTCGTTCGGGTCGGCGAGCGAAGATAGCTTGGCGAAGCAATCTCGAAGGTCGCGCTGCACGTAGTCTGCAGGCGTTCCAAGGTCATTAGCTGCAAGATCGGCCGGTGAGAGCTGCATATCAAGGTTCGACTTACGAGCCACGGCGAGCGGTTCGATTGGGAGCGCAACAGCCTTGTATCGACCTCCCTTCTGGAGCTGCACGCCCGCGCTATCCTTGACCACGCTAGCGCCGTCGGTCCGCTTTTCCACAACGCACGCGTGCGGGCCGGAGAACTTGACGCTTGGATCGCTCGAGTAGGCGGTATGAAGGAGGATCTGCATAGGGAGGGAATCAGCCCTGAGCGGATAGACACGCGCTGCTGATCAGACGCACCCGCTGGTGCTTGACAGTCGCGTCGAGGCCTTTGGCGTCTCGCTTGACGACGTCTCGGCGAAGTTGACTCTCGAGTACGCCTTGGGCGTAAGGCAGCTCGCGAATGCCGTAGTTCCGATAGTTGAGAAGCGGTAGGGGGACGCAAGCAGCACTTGCAAGGTCCGCCCCTTCGAGCAGGTCGTGGAGAGCGTATGAGACGGGCTCGCCGGCGGTGTCGAGCGGAGGAGGATCAGATGATGCCGCGGACGGCGCCAGAGCGAGGAACTCGTCGACGTCGAGCTGAACGAGCCAGTTCGTGCTTGACGAGAACGTCTCGACGCAATGGTCGAGCATGGCGGTATGCGGCTCCCGGGCGTCCCGGGCGTCTAAACGAGGTTCTGGGGTGTCAGCGGAGAGTTAAGCTCAACGAATACAAACCTGACTCACTGCCAAAGTTCATCCAGTGGATCTTGGCGGCACCCTGATCGATCCACCGCTCGAAGCCGGCAATCTTCTCCTTCCTGATCTGCCCGCGCTCGTCGAGACCGCCGAGATCGCTGTTCGCCGTACCGACATGTGCCTTGAGCTCCTCAATCGTCGGGGCAAGCTCGCCGTCGCCGCTCTCATCCTTCATTTTGTCGATGAGCTCGTCGATCTCGGCGGCGCCGAACACACCCGGATGTGAGGTGTCGTACAGGGCGAAGCGCTCAACTCCGAGAAGCCGGTGATAGAGGAGCCACTCGCCGAGGAATCGCTGCGGAAGTTGAAAGGTGAGCGTAGTCAACACTAAGGATGACACGCTGACACACCTTTTCGTGAGGAATGAAGGCGCAGACCGTCAAGTTCACACGAGGCCCGCCTTTCGCAGAACCGGCGGCGTCAAAGTGATCTTCCAAAGTCGGATCCTGCGCTTTCGAGGCGGAAAGACGGAGCTGTGCAGAAGAAGCAAAGTCATAGGACGAGAGGCGGCGAACGAGCTTGTGCTTGGCGATTTCGGCGTCGGCCGCCGCTTCGGCCGCTTCTTGTTTCGATTCTTCGGTCACACTGTGCGTGCCAAGTTAGCTGAGCTAGGGCGAAAAATGGCGCGCGAGAAGCGAGGACGTACACATACACGGTCTCGTCGCTTCCATCTTCGCCGTCACGCGGTGCCACGCCTCCAACTGGGCCCTTCGCTGCCGCCGCAGCCGGTTTCTTGAAGCGCTGATCCCAGCCCTTGACGGGACCTTTCGCCGCTTCCTGTCGGTCTTTGGCCGCCGCAGCTGCTGCAACCACGCCAGCGCGTCCTCCCCGGTCGTCACCGGCAGCGTTCCGCGCGCCTCCGACCTGAATCAGAGGACCCTTCTTCCTCCCGGCAGCTGCTGCACCGCGCTGTGCCGCGACGCCCTTCTGAACACCGTCAAGGTCGTCCTTATCCATCTCCAGGTCGACTTTTTTCCGGTCCGCGCCTCGCTCGGCAGCTGCGACCCGCTCGTCCCACTCGCGCATCTTGGCGTCCTGGCGCACCTTCCGGTCTGCCGACAGCTGAAGCTCCTCTTCGAACGTGTTGGCCTGCGCCGCTCCCTTGATGGCTTTGGCGGGCTCGGCGGCCGCGTGTCGGTCATTCGGTTTCGCAGGAGGAGGTAGAGGCCGTCCGGGGACCGCCTTCTGTCCGAAGGGACGACCGGCTTGTGGCGGCTGTGCAGGTGGAGGAGCTGCGCGGCCGGCTGCGCCTTCTTTCGCCTTTGCACGGCTGTCGACGACCTTTTGCGCTTGCCGGCGTGCATCATCCGCTGCTGCCCAGCCTCGCGCGCCTGCTCCGCCCCTTCCGAGGCCGTCGGTGCCGTCGTCTGAGGCGTCCTCTGCAGCCTCTCCCGCTGCGACGCGCCGGTCACCCGCCGCCTGCTGCCTCAACCGGTCGACGCGATCCCGCGCCTTTGCGTCCGCGAATCGTTGCTTCTCCGACTCGACGTCGAATCGCGCGCGTTGCGCTGCTGCGTCGACCGGGTTCGCGGCTGCTCGTCCTCGCGCCTGACCGCGGATCAGCGGGGCGCCCTGTCGCGGTTGGATGAGCGCCTTGATGGACGGGCCCGTGTAGTAGACAGTCAGGACGAGGATGGCGAGGAACGCGAGCTTGAGCGGCGAGCTCAGAACGCGTCGAGGGCGGAGCATCGTAGCGCGAACCAACCCGCCTTCACCGACCTCGGTCGGGTCCTGGGCCGAAAGAAACCTTCTCTTTGGTCGCCGTTTCCTGCGCTTTGAGCGGTGCGAGTCAAGCTGCCGACTAGTAGAATGTTTCTATAGTCTGAAGTTAGGTAGGCGACTGCTAGCCATATGACCAGGGGAGGGAGTGGTGGAGGGTTCTTGTGGCTACGGTGCGAGTTGGCAGCGGAGTCGCTTGATCGGGCTGCAGCGAAGTCGGAACCTGCCCGACTGGGAAAGTGGCGGAGCCGGCACAAAGGGCACGAGGTGGGGCCGACGGCACCTTGCTGCACCAGCTGGAACGCGCCGCTTCACGACAACAACAGCGGAGTGGCGTGAAGTGAAAGCTCTCTCGTGCGAACGTACCTGACTCGAGTAAGTGGACGACTCCGCCTCCCGTCAGGCCACGCTCTCGCAATCGCCGAGCCGGTTTCGCAGCCGTCCGCCGGCGCCTCGTTGCTTCCACCGCTATACGACTGCGCTAGGCCGAATCACGAGCTGAGGTCACACGTCAGCGCGAGGAAGTGCCGGCATGTCTAGGCTGCATGTTTCTCTGCCGCCCAGGCGGCCCAGGAGCAGCGTGTCAACGGCCCCGACCACTCAAACCACCCCACGGCCTGCGCCTTCGGTTGCTGCACACCCGTCGATTGTTGAAGCTCACCAACCGCAACGGGATCCTCAGCAGCTGCATAGCCCGCTGAGTACGGAGCTCAGCGTCGACACCAGCTTCGAGGTGCGCCTCGTCTGGGACTTCGACACGAACCTCGCCGAAGTACCAGCAGCCGGTCTCGCTTCGCCGCCCCTCGACCAAGTGCCCTTGCGCGGCGATTGGTACTTCAAGATTGAGCATATCGCCGAACCGCCCTCTCTCGGCTTCGGTATCCCGTACACTGCGCTGCCATCGGCTGTCTCTGATCAGACCATTTCCGTCACCCTCAGCCTCAGTCTCCTCGTCGACGGGAAGCCTCACGAGATCGAGTCTGCCGCCTGGCCGCCCGAACGTCTCGGCCCAGGAACGGCGGCTGGCCCGGCGCCGCACGCCGGGCACCGGTTGCCGCTCTCCCTGGAGGAGCTCAAGACCAAGATCGGCAACTTCGCACCTTTCGCATCCCTTCAACGCTATCGCCTGAACGCCGTCTTCAAGTCTACTCTTGCTGGCACTGTCACGGCGCAAGCCAATTCGCCTTTTGACGACTTCAGCAAGGCGCTTCGGATTGCCCGTGAGTTTCGAAGTACTCCTGATTGGGGCGCTTAGCGGTCTCGGCCCCTTGCTGGACGCACACAAGGGCCACTGACTTGCATGAGCCGCAGTCGCCGACCCGAACTGCTTGCCCGAGACCAAAAGCGTCCGCTTGGTGTTCCCCCGTACAGGAGCCGACGACCTTGAATTGTGGACGACGGACGCTTTCCTCAAGCGAATCTCGCCGTACTTCAAGGCCATGCTTGACTCTGGCTGCGTCGAAACGGTCCCTCGTCGGTCGAAGCGCGCTCGTCTCGAAGAACCTGGTCTCGCTGCCGAATCCGTTGGTGAAACCTCCAACAGTTGGGAAGACTCGGACGACGAGACCGACGCTTTCGTATTGAAGAATGGTTTCACAACTACCAGGACCGAAGACGCAGATCAAGAGTACAACCAGATCACGATCCGCGAAGCCTCGCACACGACCTACCGAGCCGTCTTTCTTTACCTCCAATCGGGGCACATCGCGTTTGCACCGCTTCGCTCGTCTTTCGCTACCGCAGGGGATCCACAAGCAGTCGGTGCCTCGCGCGAGCAATACCTGCGCGACTACCATCAGGCGAACCGGAGCCTGCCATGGCCCGCCTCGCCCAAATCGGTCTACCGCCTCGCGCACCTTCTGCAACTCTCGGACCTGCAGAAGCTCGCCCTCGAAGCTCTCGGTTCCTCCTTGACGGTCAGTTGCGCGATCCAGGAGATCTTCAGTCCTACGGCGATGGCGTACGACGAGCTCCGCAAGCTGCTGCGCGACTTTGTCCTCAAACACCTGACGACGATCGGGTCGAACCCGACCTTCACGGCGCAGAAGGAAAAGGCGAAGCGGGGTGAGCTTGAAGGTCCGGCGCTCGTCATGATGGAGTTCCTGACGGCGATCCTGGAGGCGAAGAAATGAGGATGCTGAGCGACAGCGCGGTCAGTATGCTTTTGTTCGCTTGAAGGAGGTTGTCATCCCCGAGGCTCTTTCATACGTCGTTCTCACGCAGTAGTGTGAGTGACAGTGAGAGAGAGAGGTCCTTGTGGCTTCGCGCTGCGGAGGCGTTCCTCTTCGTCCCCCCGCCTGCCTTTCCCTCGCCTGCTTGCAGCTTTGCTTTCACGACCTGCTTCTGAAGGCACTACACTGCTCGTACTAGCATTGGTGCGCTTGCCGACTTGCGAGCTCGTTGAAGCCGAACAGTCGTGTCATCGAAGAGACGGCCAAAGTCATCGCCGTCAACGTTGATCGCGTCAACACTGAGCGCGCTTCGCTTCAGCGACCTCGACCACATCTCTCGACCAACCGACGAGACCCTTCGAAGCGGAGAGCCTCGCTGTGGGAACTTCTGCGGGGGTGCTTCTGCGTCGCGCGAGATATCGGACCCTTCCGTCCTCACAGAAGCCGTCGTCGCGTCCTCGTTTTCGCCGACTCGCACCTCGATTTACAATGAGCGCGACTGATTCGACCGGGTCCGAGAGTGGCTTCAAAAGCCTCGAGACGAACGTCGAGTTTGGCTTCGAGATGCGCCTCTCGTGGGAATTCGAAGCGAACCTCGCCGAGCTGCCCGAGAACGGCATCGAATCGCCGCAGCTCGAGACCGTTCCTCTCAAAGGAACATGGCGCTTTCAGGCGAGGCCGAACCAGGACGAAGGCTCGAAGGTCAACGTCTGCCTGCTGTACAATCCTTTATCTGCAGGCCTTCTCGGGAAACAAGTCAGCCTGGCCATCCAGTTCAGCACATACTGCAACGGCCAAGCACAAATACTGCATACTGGTACCTGGGTGGCTCAGAGCTTCCCCGGCATCGACAAAGCGACGTCCAAGGCGTACGGCTCGTCGTATTGCATCGTCCAAACGAAGGATTTCGGGAAACTTGACGGCGTTTCCGAACAGGACTTTGCGCAGACGCGGCGATACCTTGCGAGCGCGATCGTCAAGCAGGACGCTGCGCCCTTTCCAGTCTTTCTGGATTCGCAACACGGCACTCGCGTCGAGACACCGTTGGCGGTCGCGCGTACGTTCATTAGCGACGTAGCCGCTTCGGCTGTGCTTACGCTTACGATGCTGCAGTGTCGGACCCAGGTTCCCATGCCATTGAGAAGGATTTTTGCATCCGCTTCTCCGGCGCGAGTGCAGACGGTCTCAAAATCTGGACGACAGCTGCATTCCTCGAGCAGGCTTCGCCGTACTTTGCGACCTTACTCGGATCGGACTGTTCCGAGACTGTACTGAGACGCTCTGAAGGTCCTCGCAAGACTGGCGTCAGGGACGCCGATGCCTCGAACGCGGCAGGCAAGGTTGCCGTCAAGGATTGGGCGGATTCCGACGACGAGACGGATGCATTTGTCGTCCGCGAGCGTCTCACAGCCGGCAGCGATGACCTTGCCGATCTCGAGTATCGCCAAATTACCGTTCATGAAACAGCCTTCTCGACGTATCGAGCCGTCCTCTTCTACCTCAGGTCGCGCCACATCGTCTTTGCGCCCGTCCGTTCGTCGCTCGGTCACTCCACTTCGGGCGACTCGACCCGAACGCGCAACGCCTACCTGAGCAAGTACCATGACGAAAACCCGAGCCTCCCTTTGCCCGGCTCGCCCAAGTCGGTCTACCGCCTCGCGCACCTTCTCCAGCTCCCGGACTTGCAGAAGCTCGCACTCAAAGCGCTCTCCTCGTCTCTGACGATCACCGGCGCCATACAGGAGGTTGCCAGTCCGACCGCCTTGGCTTACGACGAAGTCCGCAAGCTCCTCTGCTCGTACCTAGTCAAAAACCTCTCTGCGCCGAACCCAGCTTGGACGACGCTGCAGGAGAAGGCCGGCCAAGGCGAGCTCGACAGCGCTGCGGTGATCCTCGTGGACTTTATCACGGCACTCATCGAGGCACGCAAGGAGGACGCGTGACGTAGCCTGGCTGCGAACGCTTGGCGAGCCACGCAAAGACTGCGTTTCCATTCACCTTCCTCGCGCGTCTCGCTTCTCAGGCGAACGTAACTCTGCGTCATGTTGAAAGCGAAAGCGAGAAACATCACAGAACAGGCTAGGAAGAAGAGAGAGAAAGAGAACCTCGGCCAGAGGTTTGGAGTGGGAGTGGAAAGTGGAAAAAAACTTGTGGGTGGAAGGAGATAAAAGAGCCGGGAACAGCAGCGCCATTGTACTTGTGCTTGATGGCGGTGCGCCCGCGTCGACGGAGCGGGCGCGTCCACGAGCTTAGAGCTCCATGCCGAGGAGGATGTAGTCCTCCTTCGGGACGCCGGTCTCCTCGAAGCTCGAAACAACGGTCGCACCGATGTAGAGCAACTGGTGCAACAGGTCGCCGAGACCTTCCGTGTCCTTGCGGAGCGCGAGGACGAGCGAGTCGCACGCGTACTCGTCGGCGGCGGCGTCCATCAAGTTGACGGCGAGCTCGCGTTCGAGCGCGGCGGTCGCGCCGACGAGGTACATCGTGCGCGTAGCGGCGGTGGCGTTCTCGACGACCGAGCCGGCGAGACCTTCGACGGTGACGTCCTCGGACGGCTGCGCGTGAACGGGCGCTTCGGCCGGGAAGACCTGGTCGAGAACGGGAGCCGGCGCGACGACGCTCGAGGCGGCGGTGAACGCGGCCTCGTTGAACGCGACATCGAACGGCGAGACGCTCGAGAGCGACGCAGGCGACGAGATGGGCGACGAGAGGAGGGCCGGCGCGGCGTGCGACTTTGTCGGCGTCGCGAGGCGCGTGCGGTACTTGTAGACCGACGACGAGATCGAAGTCGGCGAGTGGCACTGCGAGAAGAACGACTCGGCAGGGCTGCTCGACGCCGACGACGCCGACAGGGGCGGCGAAGGGGGGAAGATCGAGTCGTACGACGGCGGCTTGACGGACGCGTCGCGCTTGACGATGATCGGGCGGATCGACTTGATGGGGGTGGTGTTGTTGGCCGAGGTGGTGGTAGATACAGCGATGAAAGGTACAGAAGCAGCAGACTCGGAGAGCTGGACGGTGTCTCTCACACACGCGCCCAGACGGCCGACTTGTTCAGTCGGTGCGGCCCGGTTTCGCCCCTGATTAGCGATGTCAGGGCCACGACCCGTCCGGGTCGCCAAAGGCGCTCGCCGAGAATACGTCGGCGTTCACAGGGAAAGTGCAGGTGAAGGGTGCGATACTGTGGACAGTACCGCGCCTGCGCAGGGACCGACAGCCGTAGAGCGCGGGTCAGTTTCGGACACGCTCTTCGGGCGATGGAACGGCAGAAACGAGAGTGACTTTTGGGCGACGGGGCGAGAACGAACGCCTCGTCGCCGTCGACGGCCATGGCGTGTGTGTAGACTCACGAAAGATTCGAATCATGGGACGAATTAGACGACTCCATGACTAGCTGTCTTCCAGTGTTGTCGTGGGGTAGTTCGCGACGAGGTGGCGAGAGAGGGGCGACTGTATGCGCGTCGGTCGGCTTCCGTTAGGCTGTCGCGAGGGCCAAAAGGGTCAGTCAGCGGGTCGACAGAGTCTCTTTCAGCCTGTCTAAGTGCATCACTCACAAGCTGGGAGGGTAGGCGAGGAATGTAGAGTGGGTGGTCGATGGCCAACAGGAGCAGCTCGAGGTTTCGCACCAAGTCGCACGTTTGTCTGCTTGGCGTCATCTCTCTCTCCTTGCTCTCCGCCTCTCGTCTCGCCCGTGCAATTACAGTAGAGCCTGCGCAGGAGATTTGCAAAGGTGTCACCTCCCACTTTGCGCCAGCTGGTCAGTGTCAGCGGCAGGACTTCCCCCTTAGACGCCGATTCCGTGAAGAGACGAGAAAGCCATTGAGCGCCCGCTGCGCCTATAGTTGCGCACGCGCTTCGAGTTCGAGTACTATACGCACACTGGAAGCACTCTGCGAGTTCCAAAAGCCCTGCAGTGACGAACCCGCGTCGAGACAAATGTGTGCCGGCTCGCCAAAGTCGACAGGAACTTCTTTTGGCTGGCTCGCTTTGCCAATTACCAGGTCTCCGCTGGACAAGATGCTCGCCCCTAGAGGAGCAGCTGCGCTGCTTCGAAGAAGCCCGACTTGCTCGTGCCGGTCAGCCGCGGCCGCCGCTCGCCCGTTTTTTCTCGCCTCGCCTGCCGCTTCCCGGCGCACGCCGACAGCTCGTTCACCCACCGCACTCGCCTCGCAAGTCCAATGGCGGTTCCAGTCGACACAGGCACGGTCTCAGGCTGAGCCGCTCGTCGTCGAAGGAACCTCGTACCCACGCGACGAGTACACCAACGCGACGCCGACCATCCTCTCGAAACTCCCGCGCCGACTCCACTTGCAACCGTCGCACCCGATCGGGATCCTCCGCAAACAGATCGAGGCGCACTTTAGCTCGTTCGCGCACTTGAACTCGATCAGCCCGATCGTGACGGTCCAACAAAACTTTGACGACCTCGGGTTCCCGCCTGACCACCCCGGTCGCGCATTGACCGACTCGTACTACCTCAACAAGCAGCACATGCTCCGGACCCACACGTCGGCGCACGAAGTCGAGTCGTTCCGGAAAGGGCTGGACCAGTTCCTGTTGTCGGCCGACGTCTACCGCCGCGACGAGATTGACCGGTCGCACTACCCGGTCTTTCACCAGATGGAAGGGTGCAACGTCGTCGACCCTGCACAAGGAGGGATCGAACGCCTCGAGCGCGAGAACGCCGAGATGCGGTCGGCGCTCCAGCGCGCCAACATTGTCATCGACGACCCAACCGGCGACGAGACCGCGACGAACCCGTACCAGTCGGAGCATGACCCGCGCGTCGCCCGGATCATCGCCGAGCACTTGAAGAACTCGCTGAACGGCCTCGTCTTGCGGTTGTTTGGACCGAACGCGGACAAGCAGGGCGAACCGCTCCAGGTCCGGTGGATCGAGGCGACGTTCCCGTGGACGGCGCCGAGTTACGAGGTCGAGGTCCTGTTCAACGGCAAGTGGCTCGAGATCCTCGGCTGCGGTGTCGTCAGGCAGGAAGCGCTCGCTCGGTCAGGTGCGTTCTCGTTTGTTTCAGGTACGCCTGTCTCCCTCGAGATGCTGACCAGGCTCGATGAATATCTCTTGGCGCGCACAGGCGTCTCGCACAAGCAAGGCTGGGCTTTTGGACTCGGCCTCGAGCGGATCGCAATGGTCCTCTTCTCGATCCCCGACATCCGGCTCTTCTGGTCTCAGGACGACCGGTTCCTCTCCCAATTCCGCGAAGGCGAGATCTCGACGTTCAAGCCGTACTCCAAGTACCCCGAGTGTTACAAGGACTTGGCGTTCTGGTTGCCGGAACGGGCAGGCGAAGAGGCGGTCGGCAAGGCGTGGCACGAGAATGACTTTATGGAGGTCGTGCGGGACGAGGCGGGCGACCTCGTCGAGGGCGTGCAGCTGGTGAGTGTCCTTTCCCGCTGTATACCTTGTGTCATTCGCCCGGCAGGTGACTGCGCGTAAGTCTGCTTCGTAGTCGGACCCCACTAATGAGAACCTCTTTTCGTCCCGCCTTGCGCGACAGATCGACGAGTTCACGCACCCCAAGACGAAGCGCCAATCTCGGTGTTATCGTTTCACGTACCGCTCGATGGACCGGTGCGTTCCTCGGGATATTGTATCTCTGCTCAGAGGCTGCCGTGGCTGACTGATGTGGTCCACCTCACACAGATCTCTGAGCAATGAGGAGGTGAACCTGATCCAGGACCGACTGGTCGAGCGCGTCACGAACGAGATGCAGGTCGAGGTGCGATAACAGACGCGACAGGAGTACGCCAGGTTGGGGTCCGGACGCGGTGGTGGCCGGAAAAAAAAGGCGGCACGGCGGGAAGGACCGTGGTCCTTCCTCTCTAGATCAAGACCAGAGCGCGGCATCGGCTGGTGCCTTGCGCAAAACTCGCAACTCATTATAGCAGGTGTCGCACGTCGGAGCCGCGGGGCTTGTTCTGCACGCACTTGGCACTGCGAGTCCGCGGACCATGTCTTTCCGCAGCATGATGCACGGCCGTCGAGCTTTTCTCCTCTCGGGCAACCATATACAATGAGACTGAGGTGCAGCTGGTGAGTCTGAGAGCGAAGGAGAGTGGATCTGCGAGGCGGTCGGGAGGGATCGACATTGCGTTTGCGCGGGTTGGCGGGCGGCGCGGCGGTGGTCGAAAAGGCGAGCCCCGCTTCGGAATCTTGGACCCCGTCGGAAAAGGCTCGCTTCTCTAGCCGCATAGCGTACTCTCAGGCGCTGCTTAGGGCTCAGTCTGTGCAACTAGGTACAACACAGGCTCCCCGGCCAGGCTTGAGGAGCGCCGTCTGCGAGTTCGAACTTCGCCCCCACGCGTGTTTCCGCCAGCGACGAGTCCGCGGCAGCAGCGCTACCGCTCGGTGGAACCGGCGCAGGCGACTCACCTTTGAGTATCAGCCGGGCAGCGACGCGCGTACCATGACGACATACGCGCAAATGTCGCCGGGCCAAAGTGGCAGCCCGCACGACTCGTACTCGGCGACCGAGTCGGCGGGTGACAACAACAACGCCAACAACTCGAGCTTCTTCACTTCGAATCACTACTACAACGCCAGTCCGTCCACGTCGACGGCGCTCTTGCCCGTCTCGACATCGTCGCAGCAACCGCCGCCGGCGCAGAGGTCGACGCAGGTGTTTCTCCCACCGTTACCTCCCACGCGAGCGACGAGCGGAGACCTGGGCGTCGGAGGAGCGACGTTCCTCAGCGACGAAGAGACCAACGCGTCCGATTCTCCGGTCGGTGCGTCGTCGTATCCGCCGTTGACGGGCGCAACGACGCGGCCTCGCGCAGCGAGGCAGAGTTCGGTCGCCTCGTCCGTTTCGGTCGACACTGTCTCGGGGCAACCGCGAGCCAAGGGGAAGGGGGGCGGGAACGGTGCAGGCACGAACAAGAAGAAAGGCGCCGCGGGGGCGAAACGGAAACAGCAGATCGGGCCGGACGGGAAACCGCTGCCGAAAAAGAAAAAGGCAGGCAGGGCGTGCGCGGCGTGTCAGAAGGCGCACTTGACGTGCGATGATGGTGCGGGAGCTCTCTGGTCAGGTCAGCGCTCGCGGTGAATTGACCATGCTGCACCTCCAGCTCGACCGTGCGCCCGGTGCATCAAGAAGGGATGTCCCGAGGAATGCGTCGACGGCGCGCGGAAAAAGGCCAAGTACCTGCAAGAGATCCCGGACGAGCGTGAGGCCCTTTCAGCTTGCGAGCTGCCGACGTTGCCCGAGGCGCTGACATCCTCCATTTTGCCCATCGTGAAGTGCTGGCCCAGGGGCGAGGGCAAACGGCGGGACCGAATGCGACGCCTTCTCCAGCCGGAATGGGAGGCGAACAACTAGACTCGGGCTTCTTTAACGGTACGTCACCAGCCTACCTCGTTCGACGAGCCTGAGACAGAGCTCGGAGCTGACGCTCTGTGCGCAGACTCGCCGGGCCAGCAACCGGAACCGCAACTCGACCACCCGCTCATAGCCGGCACACAAGGGCAGCCTCAACCGCAGTCACAACCTTTCTTTGATTTCACCTCTCCGCTCCCGACTTCTGCGGCGCCCAACTCGACCGATTTCGCCGCGGCAGACCCTTCCTCTTACCTCTCTTTCGCGACGACGTCTTTGCTCGGCGACTCGACGCAGTTCGGGTCTGAAGCTGCCGGATTCGAGTACGCGATCCTGAACGCCATGTTGAACGGGAACGGATTCGCCGTCGATCAGAACGCGACCTCGTCCCTCATGAGCGGACCCAACGGACCGGGAGGCATTCTCGCCGGTTCGCACCGAAACAGCGATGCCGACCCAATGCTCCTCGACCCTTCGACGGGCGGTTCCGGCGGTCCTGCGGGCGACAACCCGTTCGGACTCGGAACGACCCACTCGAGCTTGTTCAATCCGGACCCGCCGCAGGAAGCGACTGCTTCGAGCGCAGCAGCCGGCTCGAGCGCACGGACCGCAACGGGTCCGAGCAACGGAGCATTAACGGCCGAAGAGGTTTACCGGAATGTCACCAAGCCGTATCCGTATGCGCAGAGTTACCATTTCCTCGTCAAGCATCTCAAAGCGCGGTGCGTTCTCCTCCAAGGTCAATACAGCCCTTGCTGCGTATGCTGATATCGCTGGCGCCCGCCAAAAGCTTTGAGAAGAACGACATCCTGCGGATTATTCGCGCGCTCGCGACGTTCCGACCCAGTCTGATCGCCTTGCAGATGCCTTTGACGGAAGAGGACGAGGTTCGCTCCCTCCCTGACGTCCTTGAACTGTGGCACCTCATCTCACTGACTCTCGCGCTATCCAACAGACGTTCGTCGAGCGGACGTTCCAGCGCACCCTTGTCGAGCTGAACAAGCTCATCTCGTTCTCCGGCACGCCGACGGTCGTCTGGCGCAGGACGGGCGAGATCTGTCTCGTCGGAACAGAGTTTTGCCTTCTGACGGGCTGGAAGCGAGAAGAGCTCGTCGGGAAGAAGTACATCTTCGAGGCGAGTCTGCAGCAGTCTCTCACATTCTCGCGCCGATAGCAAACGCGCTAAAGTAACCGTGTCTACAGCTCTTCGATACCGCGTCGGTCGTCGAGTACTTTGAGTCGTTCGCCAAGCACGCATTCGAATCGACCGCGACTTCGATCACGATGCAGTGCGTCGTGCTTGCTCCGGACGGACGACCGGTCCCGTGCGCTTTCTGCTTTTCTGTCCGGAGGGATCTTTTCTCGGTGAGTCGTCGTGCCGGTTGTACGGAGGAAGGGTCGGCGCTGACAGCTCGTGCTCGTCCGACAGTGCCCGTTCTTGATCATCGGCTCGTTCCTGCCTATTCTCGTCTGACGGAGGGAACGGGGCCCAATATCGCTTCGCTGCCTTGCTCGCTCAACACGCCTTGGACCCATGTTGTCTCTACCATGTAGCATCTTTCCAGCGCAAGATCTGCTTCCGTCCGCATCAGGCAGCGCTGTCAGGAAGCGGGAGAATGCGCTCTCCATGGTGCCGCGCCTCGGCTCTCACGCAGTCGTTCACGAGACGAGGGAGAAATAGTGATTCATGCATCGAGTGTGCTGAAAAATACACAACAAGGGAGACTACTTTGGGGGGGCGCGGAGCACGCCCCGTTTACACTGCCCCCCTTTCACCGCATGTTTGAAGAAACCCGGAAACCCAAAAAATGTGAGAGGAGTACATAGGGAGTGGTACACGCGACTCGACTTGTGGCCGTGCTTTGGGATGATATGGAGGGAGTGCGTCTTCATGAGCGAGCGCGAGTGATCAGGCTGCGGGCGTACGCCCACGGCCGTTCCCACGACGCGCGAATGATCTCAAAGTCGAGGTGGAAACCGCGGACCCACGCCCAGCAGATGATCTCCTGCGGCGGCGTCAAGTCGGACCAGCGAATCCGTTCCGATGGTTCGGTCGCGTCGTCGCTCGATGTTTTCGCGGGCGGTTCGAGCCTCAGCGTCGACTGTGACGGCGAGTGCCGCGAGACGAGTTCGACGAGCTGAGGATGCGAGAACGTCTCGAGGTCGTATGTCGTCCGAACAGACGGGACGATAACCCATCGGTCGAAGCCGCGCGACCAGAAGTCCTTGGCTAGCGTCTTGCACTCGCTCGCGGCGCATTCGCCCATGTGATTCAGCGCCGAACGGAACTGGACCGGCCTGTCGACCTGGATGGGAGGCGGTCGGCGCCAGGTTTCAGACGATGTGGAAGGCGCAAAGAGGTTGTATCGCGAGGACGACGCGGTAGAGACGAACGGCTCGGCGGTCAACGAAAGCATGCCGTTCCAGCACGAGTCTGCCCCGAGGGTCGAGATGTGCATCAGTACGAGGACTGGCGGAGGCGGATGGTCTGGAGCCACTCACAGACTGGTACGGGCAGGCCGAGCTGGAAGCGTTCGCGCGAGTACTCCTCACCCGGCTGATCCCACAGCTCATCGACGCCGTCGCGGAACTCAGCCAGGACGTCGGCGCGAGCTCGCAGCATACCGCCACGCAGAGTTCGCGAGACCTGAAGGAGGAAACGGTGCATCAGACAGATGCTCGGTGTCGAGCGAGTGCACATGGAGGGAGGGCTCACCCAGTTGTCGTAGAACTTGATCCCGTCGCGCCATCGCTGACCGAGCCCCTTTGTACGCCGCCAATCCATCGCGCACGCGGCGTCGGCGTCCTGCGCCTTTCGCTGGAACAGCAGCTCGAGGACGTCCGCCGGGCAGACATAGACGTCGTTGATGAAGACGACGTCGCCCCACCCGGCGGCAGGTTGCGACCGCATCGGCTCGATGGCGACGTTGCGGTAGACGGCGAGCTGGTCTATCCGATCGACGGCCTTCCAGTCGGTCTCGCGCGGATCGCTGACAATGGTGTGGTCGACGCCGAGGGCAGTCAGCGCCGCGGCGAGATGCGCAAGCATGGTCGTCGTGTGGTCCTTGGAACCGTTTTCGAAGATGGAGATATGTACAGAAGCGGGTCCGAGGTAGTCGGCGACCGCGAGAAGAGTTTGCGAGAGGGACGGGAGGAGGTCTTGGGAGTTGAAGAGGTTGAGCGCGAGCAAGGTCCGGCCCTGTCGCGCTGCCGAAGTGCCATTCGCTGACCGAAGCGGGTAGTAGCGGTCGTTCAGCGTCGAGGCGGAGAGTTGAGAGAGGTCGACGCAGGAGAGATCGTGCATCGAATGGCCTCCGGGAAGGTCGAGGTCGCGGAACCTCCGGTCAAGTTCCTGCTCCACATCCGCGCGCCGCCATGCTTCCGCTCCGTTCCGCGACGACACATAACCTGGCGAGGCGTTGGCGCCAGACCGGACGAAAGGCGGAACGCGCTCCTCGACCGAAACCGGTTCCGGAATGAGGGGGCGCGCAAAGACGGCGGTCGAGTAGGCTTCATGCCGCATGTAGAGGAAGTGCGCGACCCATCCGATGACGCCTGCCGCCAGGATGCACGAGACGGCGAAGCAGATCAAGGTGGACGAGTAGGCGAGCGACGCCAACCGGTGTTGCCGCCGGTGTGCCCGGATCCGCTTCGAGTATGCCGCCTCGTCCGAGTCGGTCCGCACGCGGTCTGTTCTCCTGCCGTGGCCGTGCAGATCATCGTCGTCGCTGTCGTCTGCCGCGCACACAATGCGCGCCCGCCACCGTTCGTCCTTTGTGTCGCAGTCGCGCGTGTGCTGCGGCAACAACGGCGTGTCGTCCCTCGAGCGTTCGCCTCCCTCACTCGCGAGCGACTCGATGCTGTGCCGCATACCGATGGCGCTGTATGGTCAGCCTGACCGACGCGAGACTCTGCCCTTGCAGAGCGAGTTGCCGAGAGTCGTGGGGCGCGTGCAGAACGAGGCCAGAAGAACTGCGAGAAAAAACGAGGGGGCGGGGTTCGAGGCGGTGCACAAGATTCGCAGCACGTGCAAAGCGTACGGAGTTTAAGAGCGACACGCGCAGCTGTCCGTCGCACGCGCGCGGTCGGAGTGCGAGCACAGGGGATTTTGAATCACCAAATCGAGGGCTTGCACGCTCTCCGATCGCGGACGAGACTGCGTGTTGGTCGCAGCTTTCTGGCACGGCCAATTTGAATGCGGAGCAGGCCAGAACGTCCCAAAAATGATCGAGGCGGCTCCGGACCCGGCTCCAGTCTCGTGCGGACGTGGCAGCCAGTCTTGAGTTGTTGGCTACATCCGTCCTTGCATGTACGGTCGAGTGTGCATACAGCTCGACCCTCAAACAGATGGGCGCGCAACTAGTTTCGTGCGGTACGCCCGCAGGAATGCGAATCCCCGACGAGCTCTTGGGCGGGGTTCCTGGTCTTCCTCCGAGTCTCTGGCGCGCACATTGTCCAGGCCCACGTAGGTGTCCACAAGAAAAAGTGCGAAGAGTCAAAGGGCTGCAGTGAGGAGAGGATGCAACATGCGTTACATGGGGCCGGCTCCTGCACGTCCGGCCTCCTACTGGTCCTCGTCGAGCCAGTCAAGGAAGTCGGGCGTAAAGTAGGTGAGCACGAGTGTGCAGCCTGTGAAGACATTCGCATCAGCGATCTGGAGCGGGTCAGGCTCGCCAGGCGGTGGTGGAACCAGCTCACCTGCGCGCAAGAAGCCTTCGACACTTTCGAACGCCATCGCCTTGAGTTCATAGACGCCCGCGTCGGCTCCGGCGTGCAGCATGGCAAACTCGCCCGAGACTTGGTAGCACGCGAGTGGGTGGTTTGGCGCGAGCTCGCGCGCTTCAGACATGATATCGAGATACGGCATCGCTGGCTTGACCATGAGGAAGTCGGCGCCCTCGGCGACGTCGCGGAGCTGCGAGGAGGGAGGTGTCAGTCACGTCGATAAAGACTCGAAGCGTCACCGATCGTGAGAGGATGGCCTAACAATGGCTCTCCGGGCGAGGCCGCGGGCGTTGGGCGGGAGCTGGTAGCATTTCCGGTCGCCAAAGTCGGGTACCGAGCCGGCCGCTTCCCTGTGACGTTAAGGCAGCGTCAGCGCCGTCGAATGGCCCGCTACGGCTAGATACGTCTGGCGGAGTGCCCAGCCGGGAGACACCTGTCGACGAGCCACTCACCGGAACGGTCCATACATGTTGCTGGCGAATTTGGCCGAATACGACATGACGCTGCACCGGTTCCCGAACCCGTCGTCGACGAGTGCCTGCTTGATCGCGCCGATCCGGCCATCCATCATGTCACTCGGCGCGACGATGTGCGCGCCAGCGCGGGCATACGCGAGCGAGACCTCCTGCATCCGCTTGACACTCGCCTTGTTGTCGATGATCTTGGCATTGACCTCTTGCTCCGCCTTTGTGAGGGTCTCGAGCGCGCACAACTCGCCGCAGTGGCCGTGAGAGGTGTACTCGCACAAGCAGACATCGCACGCCACGACGACGGACGGGAACTCGCGGCGGATCAGGTGGAGCGCGAGGATGACGGGCGTCTCGGGGTCGTCGGCGAGCGAACCGCGAGCGTCCTTTTCGCGGACGACGGGGACGCCAAAGAGAATGACAGAGCGGAGACCTTTCGCGACGAGCGGCGCCAGGAACCCCTTCAACCGGTTAATGCCCCATCGCTTCTGCCCGGGCAACGACTTGATCTCGACCTGTGAGTTCGATAAGAGAACGCACAGCGCCCGTCGCGATCCGCACAGTCAGCCAAAGCCAGGAAGACGGCGAGGACCTCGGCAGCGAGCCGACAAGCGACGTCACACGCACCTCTGCGTCCGGCTCGTCCGTGATAAAGATCGGGTACATGAGCATGTCCTTCGTCAGGTGCCGCTCGGCTTGCAGGTTGCGAAGCAGCGGGTGGTGGTATCCGCCGGCAAAGATCGACGCGGCGGGAACATTGTACGCCTCTCCGGCGGATTGACGGGCAGTCTCGGGCATGGCGAGCTAGTCGACTGTTCTTTGGAGCGGGATCGCTATACGACGGAGCGCCGTGGTGGTCCTGAGCAAAGTCAGAACGCATCACGGCTCTCGGCCGGAACCGCCTGGCGCCGCCCGGCTGCCGAGCACATTTTTCCGACTCGCACACACCCGCTCACTCAGGCTAGCGCTCCCTAAGCTTCCCTCGAGACTTATGCTCCCGCTCCAGCCAAGGTCCCGGCGAGTGGAAAAGGAACCAATTTGTCGGAATTTCCGCAGCTCCGATCAGGGCTCCTCCGACGGGAACGTTGCGCAGGCAGCGGAAGAAAGGGAATCTGTACGCGCAAAGTATTGCAAGCCGACGTCAAGAAGTGCGATACAGAGAGGCCCTGTGATGACCGGGTATCGTCGTCGGAGCGGAGCAGAGGTGGAAAAGGAATGGCCAGCCAAAGTTCGTCACAAGTCTCGCAGTCCGTGATCAAAAGTCGGCTCCTTCCACTGCAGAGCGGGCGCAGGATTAGTCCGAGCGGCACCGAAGGAGTCTCTACCGAAACGCAGCATACCTCGGAAGTTTTGGGCATAAGCAAAGTAGGGCTGCATGACTGTCTTGAGGATCGGCTGAGGGATGTTCATCTGCAGTGTCGTGCCTCTGGTCAGCTGTGAGCTCTAGAGGACACGGGAGGGAGCTGCGCACCGAAACGAGCGAGTAAGAGATCTTGGCGAGTCCGTCCCGGCGAATCAGCTTGAAGAGCTCCTTCGCGACAGCCGTCGGGTACTGCAGGTCACCGGCGTCAGCTGATGCGAGCTAGACTTGACACGGAGGCACACACGGCTTACCGACTGCTCCATGTACCACCGGTGCTGGTACACGCTGAGCCGGATCGCCGCGTTCAGACTCCGCTGAACATCGCCCTCCTCGACGTAGATCTCGAGCAACTTGAGCCACGCCTTGGCCGAGAACTTTTGGTCGAGCGCCCGCTGGAACGCGTCCTTGGCCTCTTCACGGTGGTGCAATCGCTGCGCGAGCTCGCCGAGGATCTCCCATTCGGTGCCGGTTTTTCGGTACGGCAAGTGCTGTGCCTTGAAGTGCGCGACTTCCGCCCGCCAGATCGTGAAGATCCGGAGGTCCTGCCAGGTGAACACTCTGCGTCAGGACGTCGCGGCAGTAGACAAGCGACTCGGCCTGCGTACCTCGTACAGCACCATGAAGAGGTTGTCGAGCCACCGCTCGCACAACCGCTTGTTCTGAATCGCAGACGTCGCCTCGTCCGCCTTGGACTCGGCGTCCCCGTTCACCGCCTGCTCGCCTTCCTCGTCCGACGCCTGCTTCGCCAAGTCCGGCTTCCCGACCATCTCGCGCGCCTTCCGGCCCGCCTCGCTCTCCTCGAACCGCTTCAACTCTTCACGTTCGCGCTCGCCGTCCGACTCGGTCGAGACCTTGATCGTCGGGATTGGTGAAGACCTCGACGATTCGTCGATCTGCTCGCCGTCCTCCGTCTGGCCGTTGACGGCGATCGTCGGGATCTGAGGCTGCTGGGGCGCCTGAGTCGGTGCTTCCTCCGCTTCCTTGACGGAGGGCGCCTTGTCGGATGCCTCGTCGTCGGTCGCCAACGCAAGCGGGCCCGGACCCTCCTGGTCTTCGCTGCCATCAGCAGGCGCCGCACCGTCGGCGGAATCGCCGTTCGGCACCAATGGCGATTCGGCCGGACCGTCCGCCGCCCTGTGCGCTCGGTACTCCTCCTCCATGACAAACACCTGACTCCGACACTTGAGCAACTCGTCCCACCCGACGAGCGACACCAGTTTGGCGAGCAAGACATACGCCTTGGCGAACGTGCCGCGCAGGGACGGCGCCGGCAATCGGAGCAGGGCGACGTCGGCGTCGGAAGAATGCGATGACGAGTTCTCGTCGTCGAGGATGCCGGACGAGGCGATGAAGTCCTTGATCGGGAGATGCGATTTGGAAGGGGTCGGCATGCGGTGCAAGTCGCGCTCGGCCCACGTGAACATTGGGCACGAGTTGAGCGTCAAGAGAGCCTGCGCGCGAGCGGTTTGGTCAAATGACAATCTTCAGGAAGGATGGAAGCGAGTTTGCGCGCTCACGTCTGTGTACCGGCCGAGCTCCATGTTGACCTCGGTCAGTTTCGCCCACGTGACAAACTCGCTCGGCGCGCAGTTGACCGCCTCCTTGGCGAGCTTGAGCGCCCACTCGGGTTTCCCCTTTGTCCGCAAAAAGTCGCACTGGACGTGCAGGAGCGCGTACGATTGCGGGTGCTGCTGAATCGCCGACTGGAGGACCCGGACCGCCTTGACTTCCTCATCTGTTGGAGGGCAGGTCAGACAGTCAGCTCGCGGAGATCTTCGCGTATCCGGGCTTCTCTGAGCCCGAGCCCGGAAGCAAGGGCGCAGCTCGCAGACTCACTCATGCCGAGATAGCTCTGCGCCAACAGGCACGCGACCTCGCCCTCTTTGACGACGAGCTTCTCAAACAGATTGATCAGGGGCCCGAATCGCGCCGCGTCGCCAAAGTACTTCATCAGGCCCGTCGCGAGGTGGTTCGAGACAACGGTCGCGACTTGGATCTCGGGTTCCGAGCCGAGTTGCCAGCCTGCATGCAGGGGAGTCAGTAACGCTCTCACTTTGTAGCTACCCTCGCATTCGGTATGTTCTCCCAGGGAAGAGGATGTAGCAGTCCTGGCTTGCTCACCTTTGAAGAAGGCCGCCTCGGCCGCCGCGACAAACTTCATCTCTGCGTCGAGCGACGTGATCGGGTCGAGCTTGCGGAAGCCGGCCAACCGATAACTCGGGTCGTCGGCGTACAGGATCGCACGCAGGAGCGCCGAAAGGTACACTTCTTGCCACATCTGAGGCGTCGCTTCATGTCTGTGAGGGGCTCAGCGAATGTAAGCATCAGCTTCTGCGGCTAACGGACGCTGGAAGCGGCTTGCGATCGCGCCGACTCACCGCTCTCCTCGGACATCGATCGCGTACGCCTCGACTCCTCCCGGAATCTTGACCTCGACGCGGACGTCGACCCGCGAAAACGCGTTGAACGAGCAGAACGCGCCGCCTCGAACCCGCCACGCCGATTTCGCCGTCGAGGACCCGAAGAACCACGACGAGGTCTCTTCGACGGTGTAAGTCAGAGAGTTGATGTAGGCGGCGAGGGAAGCGGAAGACGAGGCGTCGACGCCGGAGACGTAGTGGTACGAGCCGATCTGCGAGCGAGCGACTTGTCAGTGCGAGGTCGGGGATATCATCGGGTCGAACGCAACCACGCACGTCTTTCGAGCCGGCGCGACCGGTCGTCTTGATGACATGGCAGAGATCTGGTGGTCCGAGTTCGCGGAACGAGGCTGTCGACGCGGAGGAAAAAGGCGCGAAAGGTCAGCTCCGGCGTGTTCGAACTTCTCGGGGATCGGGCCATCCAGTGGCGCTGCTAGACTTGACGACCGTGCGACCCTGCTGTGCGCGGTACGCCTGCGTGTCGAACGAAAAGGCGCCGAGGCGACCCGCACCGCCCCACTACGCAGCGCGAGGTGCCGCCGTACCGCTGGGCCCGCCTATTCTCCCCTCGTGGACCTGCCTGGCCCTTGTCTGCCGTACTGTTGTAGAGTGAACACGCCTGAACTGACCGAGGGTTTCGGTTCGCGAGATGAGCGATTCGCCGAGGTCGAGTTCGATAAACTCGGGTTGGTCCTTGAAGTACTCGCTCATCTTGTCCGGCTAGCGTGCGCGATTCCTCGTGCTCAGTTCAGATGACTTGAACGCGTGCTGGAAGCTGGCGGAGCGAGGGGAGTTGGGCGAGGCTGGGCGTCGAAACCGAGGTCTTGAAGTGGGGAGGTGCGTGCACTTGTAGTCGTGCTCGAAAGGGCAGCAAGGGCACAGTCGGGACGTAGAGCGTCTGCTGAGAGTGACTATAGAGACTCTGCCAGGTGTGAAGAGGGCGGCGAGCCAGGGCTGGTCCGAGTTCCGCCCAAGAGACACGACGCACTCGAGTCGGAGTGGCCGCTCCCTCTCTCTTCCTGTAGCCTCGCTCCCTCAACGCCCAGCTATGCAGAATCGTAATCTCGCCGAGCCCCTTCCCGCTCGCTTTGCTTGCTCGCCCTTGTCGCAGCTTTGCCGTTCCCTCGGAACCTGCAGCCTCTGTCATCGCTGCTCCTCTTCCCTCTTCTCACGTATCGACCTCGATCCACGCTGGGCTGGAGGAGCACCTCAAACGCGCAGAAGCTTTGCTCATTGACTCGGTCGCTGCCCTCCGACGCTGCTCACGGCGTTACCGACAGACCTCGACTGTCCCTTGTGATTCAAACCGTGCACCTCGCCGCATTGCCATCCGACCCGTATCCTCAAATCGCCGAGACCTACCGCGCGGATCACCTCAGCGAAGTGGACTTGCCGCTGCGAAGAACGAGTCGCCTGCAAGGCCGAGCGATTATTCGCTGCTAGAGGCCGTAAATCGCCGCGCGGCGGATGTTGCCAGCCTCTGCGGTCCCACGTCGTCCGAGCGAGCGATTGCGGTCCCCGGGCTCTCGGCGACGCTCGTGTAGACGACGATTGTGCCTGCGCTGTCGAAGAGTCACCCCTTGGGGTTTGCGTGTCAGACATCGTTTCCGGCGACATTCTGTTCAAATTGGTGCGGTCGAGACCGACGTACGCGCTGCTCGTCTTCAGCCATGAACCGGATCCCTCTGCACGCCATTTCGAGATCTTCCTCCGATTGGTAGTCCGGTGTCCCGGGTGCATGGTCATCGAGGTACGCGAGGGCGGTGCGTTCCAATCTCGCTAGTTCGCTGATCGCCTCCTGCAGCTCCTCGTCGCTCGTGCTCCGGGTGGAGTGCTTCAATGTCTCGTCCTCCAGCCACCGCCGGTATTGGGCGAACATGGGGCCGGGCGGCGCCTCACGTTTCAGCCGCAACAACTCCGCAACATATCGCGTGATGCCCGACATTTCGAGATGTAGAGCAGGAGCGGGCCTTCCTGTCGGACCAGGAATTGGCAGAAGACAGCCGAGATAGGGTGAGAGGAGGATGCCAGAACTCGAGGTATGCTAGTCTGACCTGAGGCCTGCGGTCCAACTGAGGCCGTACTGAGGTCGGCCTTCACCGCGGACCTGCCGGTTGATGGCCGGTGGCCCCCACGGACGCGAGTTGCGAATGCTGACAACCCGTATGCTTGGCAGCTCCCGCGCTGTTAAAAGGCGAAGAACAAGGGGGGGAAAAAACGACGCCCTTCTGGGATGAAGGACGGGGAGGGGTCAACAGCACGTGGCGGAATGCTCATCGACGGCGTCTGCTGACTACCGCTCTGACCCGCCCATGTCTGAGCTATAAGACTTCATGCTGCTATCGGTGGGCGGGCATGGAGCGCGCGCGCCGCGTCACACCATTTCTGGCGCTTTCTCTTCGGCTGCCCGCTACCATCTTGCTACCACTCAGGCTCTGGCTCGCTACCGTCCGTGTTCTTGTGATCATCTGGTGAGGCTCCTGCCCTCGCCTCGGCGGGAAGCGCTCTACATTGCCGCGCTCTGAATGGCGAAACATCGACTATCGCAACCAGCTGCCGACGACAGGCGGCATTGCTCTACCGCCACTGCCTTTCCTCCTCTCGTCTCCCTACGCGCCCACACCTGGCTAGGGCCGAATAGGCGAGGCCGACACTCAGAGATGCCCGTAGATGAGCGCACGGCGGAAACTGCCAGCGGCGGGCACTGCGCGAGTCCCGAGCGAATGCGCGTGTATCTGCGACAGAGCTCCGTCAGATCGCTGCACCGCCGGCTCGGCGCAAACGTTCCGCAGCGACGGCTCGTACCTGCTCCAAGCGTGCCTTGATTGCGGCGTGCACCGTATCCCACACTTGCATGCGTGCCGGGTCGCTTTCGGTCTTGACCGAATTGAGCATGCCCCACGCGTGCGCGGCTTGCTCCTTCAGCGTGGCCTCGTCCGCGTGGTTGACGGCATTTCTCAGGTGCGACTGCACGTGGTTGTAAGCCGTCTCGAGCGATTGCGGCCCAAAGACGTCGGTTTTGAACAGCTCCAAGACGATGGCCTGGAGAGTGAGCTGCAGCTGGTGCGACATATCGTCGAGCCAATTCTGCGAAGTGGCAATGCTCTGCCAGACGTTCAGGCTCTTTGAGGTCGCGCATGACAAGATTCAAGAGCGGTTGCTCGCTCGTACAGCTGCCAACGCCTGACTGAACCGTGGACAAGCCGGGCTTCTGCCCCCGCGCTCCCGCAAGCTTGTCGCCTGTACACGGAGGCGGCAGGTCGCCTGCTCCATATCGAATCGTTTTGCTCCACGCCTTTGGCAAAATGTTGATGCTTGTTGCGGTAAACCAGCACATCACGCAGCTGAGCTACTTCCGCCCGTAGATGGCCGCCCGCCGGTAGTTGCCGGCCTCTTCAGGTCCCCGCCTGAGCTCATGATTCTTCGGTACCCGCCACAGTCGTACTCGACTCCTGCGAGCTTGGTCGTGCTACGAGCGCAAGAGGTTGATTAGTTCGGCCCGCAGACTCGCCAGCTTGAATGGCAGGCTTACCCGCACCTCCTCGAGGCGGAGCTGGACAGCATCGTACATGCCGCACCAGGTCTGATACACCTCGTCGAGCGGGTTGTATAGGCTCGAAGCGAAGGGAACTCGCGCGGCGTTGCACACGTCTATGTTCCTTCCGAGCGTGTCCGAGGCGGTCTCGAGGGCGTGTGAGTCCGATCGCCCGACGGCTCTACTCCAGGCGCCGGTGTCGTGCAATCTTCGCCACGTCGCGCAGAACGCTCCTGCGCTGGCTGTATCGTGTACTCCTTGAGCTTCGAGGAGGCGTATCTGCGCGTCGAGGGTACGCGGCGCTGACGCAAAGTTTCGCACCCTGGCCGCGCTGAGCCACGACCTCCGCGACATGACGGTGTGTAGCGAACTCGCTTCGTCCGAGGACCGAGAAGGGAGCGAGGAGGAACTGCTGCCTGACGTGAAATGCATTCGGAAAAGGTGTCTGCACGGAGCTCGCGCGTGAAGAAGATTCGGCGCTGCCCCCGCGGACACTCCGCCGGACTCGCACGCGCGCACGAGCTCCGACAAGCTCGAGGAACTCCTCTGCGGCTCAGTGTGCAACATAAGGTACTCCCTGGCCTCACATTCCTGGCTCTCTTCCCGTCCGTAGAGGCGGCCGTCCTCGAGCGCTGCAAGCTCGGAGGATCTACGTTGTGCTTTACGGTGCTTCCCCCTGCGATTCACCTTTTTCCCGCTCGGAAGAGGCTGCGGAAATGTTACACTACAGCGTCGCTGCTCCGCCGAGACCCTCACGGCGTGAACGGGTAACCACGGCGTGCGTGATGGGCGCTCATTCCGTTTCACAACTCTGGTGGCTATAGATCACGGCCCTCCGGAACGACCCAGCTCTTCCTTCCGAAGCCAGCGTCCTTTCGCGCTTACCAAGCGAGGTAGCGACGGTGCGAGGGCGATTGAGCTGCCGAGCGAAGAAGAGTCAGCAGCCGAGACCACAAGCGAAACTGCCATGGCGAGGGGGACGCCTTACCACCAACTCGGTCCTCTCCCGCCTTCGGACCTCCCTTGCGACAGCTTCAAGAGCCCTGTCCCACACTGGCCTGTACAGGTCATTTCCATGGGCCTGGCGGTCGCGTCGGATCCGTTGAAGTCGGATGGCAGCGTAGTTGAGCGCCGTTGTCTTGGCAGCGCCGATCGCATCAAGGAACGAGGACCATTCCTCGTACGCTTCGTAAGGCTGAAATTCGAAAAGCTCGAGATACGAGACCAGCTTTGCGGGAGTTTGGGGCGGCGGCCGGAATTGGACGGCCTGTGGTCCCGCGTGATTCCTGGACGCCATCGGGAAGTCGCCAAAGGGCCCGAAGGAGCACCTGCGGAGTTCCTGATTGAAGTTCTGCCGGGAGAACGCGAGGCGAGGTGGAGAAAAGTACGGGGGCGCGCTGCTTTCGAGCTGCGAGCTCGAAGCTCGACGTCTCGAGTCTCGCAGCTCGAAGCAAGATCGGTCCGCGGACATGCCGGTCGGACCTTCGCTCGTTTTCCCGACCTTCGCTCGAATTCCCGGCGCTTCGTGCACAGCCACGACGATACGCACGGTTGACACGAAGTCCCTCGCGCGGATCCGAAGAGGAGGAATCGAAAGAGGAGCGCTGAGATGCATCGTGAGTATCGGGGAGTCTTGCAAGAGAAGCCAAGCTCTGCCGGCTAAGTCGTGGGTACTTTGCTTCACGAATCCAGCTCGTCATACTGTCCTCCGCTCAACAGGCCAGGAGAGAAGATTGACGATTCGCTGTAGACTCGGTCGCTTGAACGGTCAGCGAACCTTGCGGGAATGTCGAGAGCGTACTCGTCAAGTAGAGTTGGCTCGTCTTACAGGATCTCAGGCGCGATACTCGGCAGGTCTGCGAGTGCCGTAGATCAAGGCGCGACGGTGTGCGCCTTCTCCCGAGATGCCGATGGAGCGCGCGACCGTCGGAGGCTGGACAAATTCCCGAAGACGTCAGCAACTTGGCTCCGGTCTTGGTGAGAGATTGAACTGACATGAGCTCGCCCAACTTGGGCCGGCTGGTACGCTTCGATCCGGGCTGTAATATCCTGCCAAATGCTCATCCACCTCGGACTCACGGTAGGCCCGTCCGGAGTTCTCGCCAACGTTGACATGAGTTGGAGAACAAGCATCTCGGTGCGACGTAAATCTCCTATTGTGGCGCGATCAATGGCGTGCGCCAGTGTTCGTGCGCCAATGTCGCCCTCCGGGTCTCGCGAGTGTCGATGTTGATCCACGAGCCGCTCCAGGGGGCCTTCTGTCACTCCGACCGCTTTGTGAGCAGCACGCATGCGCGTCCGGTCTCTTTGGAGAGGGCACGACCTCTGCGAGAGTGGAAAACACCTCTAACGACTGCAAGCGTGTGCAGTCGAGCCCCAAACGTTTGCGCACGATGAGAAGGAAGTCCACGGACATTCCGGAAGCCTAGCGACCTGACGACGCCAACGGACGTCGGAGCGAGCGAGTGTCCACTGGGCGAACGCTCAGAGCTTTCGAAAAAGCCGCAGCACCTTGTGAGATACGGGACAGCGTGAGCATGGCGTCATCTCTGCGAGGAGGAGGAGAGCTCCAATCGCGCCGATTTGCACCGCGCGCGACAGCCGCAGCTGCATACATTAGGCTGAGTAGGGCCCTATATGAGGTTGAAAGCAGTCGCAATAAGCGAGAGCGAGGAAGAGGAGAGGCCAGCCGGCAAAGCCGCGAGCGCTCGCGAGTGGGCGATTACTCCTTGCACGATGCCCCGAATGTTGTCTGTCTCGCCTGCGATCAGGCAGCATGAGCTGCGACAGGTGCAGGTCATCGCACCGGCCGCGTCACTCTTTGTCGCCCTGCTGGAACGACCCACCGCCGCCTTCCTTCGAGGCGCTCGACTCGTTTCACTACGCACGCGCGGTGGTAATCTGCCGAGAGAGTGACTAGCAATACACCACGACTAGAGGATCCAATGGTGCTATGACTTCATGGCTGGCTTGTCGTTGCAAGCTGACGCCCTTGCTAATGGCTATCTTCTCTGTTGTCCGCCTACTCCTGGGCCCACACATTCGGTTACGCTTTTTTCGAGCGATTCCTACAAATACCTGCCATAGATCGCGTCGCGGCGATACGAACCGACCCTCGACGGGAGAAGGTCAACGCCCAAGGAGTGCTGTTGTTGGTCTCGTGTGCCTGGTCAGCCAGGCGCACCGGGGCTTGCTGTCAACCTCACATGCAGCTTACCGGGCCTCGACGCTCTTGCTCAATGTCCTTTAAGACTTCGAGGATTTTGCGCCAGATTGCCGCGACCTCGGCGGATTGGAACTCGCCTCCGTGCTTGAGCTCCTCGATTGCCTTCTCCAGGTCGGCCTTGCTTGCTCCATCGGCAGCATGGCGCAGATACGCCACTTTGAATTTGCCGTAGTCGAGATCAACTAAAGCAACCGCTTGAATTCGGGCATGCAGGTCGTGGGCGTCCTCGAGCAGGTTGTTGACGCGGGCTTGCTCGTGGGAGTTTAGGCGGGGCATCTTGCGTCCGGCAAGCAAGTCGTCAGCTTCGCTCGTTGCTGTTTCGACTCGATATGCCAAAGCGCGGAAATGATCACAGCTCGACGGGTGCAAGAAGGAGGAAGAAATAGCGACGGCGCGCCGCTTTGCTCATTATCCGCTTCTCGGCAACTCCTCGGAGGCGTGCGGAAGTCGGCTATAGAAGACTCGCCCACCGCGCTGCGTCACTCGTCTCGATACCTCGCCCGCTTGGAACAGAGGAGGTCATGCCCCTTCTGATCGTAAAAGCGCATCGTGGCTGTAAACTGATGGCTACCAACGTTTCCTCGATATTGCGGACTCTGAAATGCGCGACAGAGACTTAAATGCTCAGGGAAACCGATGTCCCAGCTCTACCACACAGCTTCGCCCGCCGAGGACAACCTTCCGTAGAGCAGTGCTCGACGCAGATTGCCCTCCTTGGCCTCGAGTGCGCTTCCTCCGTTCCCGAGCGAGTTCGTCGGTCCCTTGCGCGTATGTGGCTTGCTCGGCTTCTGCTATTGGCGCAAGCGAGTCAGCCGGAAGACGTTCTCGCCACAAATCGTCACGATTCACGCACGGAGGTCTGCACTCGCTGACTGAGATTGACGAGCGCCTCTTGGAGCAGGTTGTAAACATTGGTCCAAGCGTCATAGGTGCGCAGATCGTTCCGAGCTTGCGCTGTCGTCATGAGCGCATCAATTTGAGTGATGGCGGCACCGAGCGAAGCCTGGCTTTCGTTCGAGAGGGTGCGACGGATCTCGGTCGTCCAGGAAGTTACCGCTTGGGGCAGATCCTGAGAAAGGATCAGGTCGTCGAAGAGGTCATGCCATGTACGGGTCTGCGGGCGGCGGTTTATGACCTCGACAGACCCAGCTTGATGCTGACGCGACATCTCCGACGAGGCAAGGGGGGCCTGTGAAGGGGACGTCCCAAACGAGAGGAGTAAGACAGGCGCAGGCGCCGGCCAAGGCCGGTGAGCGTCACGCCTCTATAGCCGAGAACGCCTGCGCGGACCTTCCGGACTTTTGCGCCGGCTGTCGGCGTAAAGCGAATCGCCAATAACCAAGGCGGAGCTGGCATCCCACCTCCGAGTGCATGAGCGGTAAATCGAGCCGAAGGAGCTTAGCACACTGTCCGGATAAGCCCTAGTCAGGCTCGACACGTTCCACAATTCCGCTTTGTCGAATCCTCCAGCCACGACTGGGCCGATCGTTCCGGATCAATGACAGTTGCAAAGGTTAGCGATGATGGTACGGCAACAAGTATAGCAAGCGGAATGAAGGGGAGAGAGAGCGGCATCGAGATCAGACAAAAGAAAGCGGTGGACGAAAAGCGCGGATCAGTCCGAGTCGGAAACCGGGTCAAAGTCGGCATTCTGAGCGATACGTCCGACTCGGTTGCGGCTACCGGCGTAGCCAGGGTCGCCGGGGCGAAGCTGAGCGCGGTGCGTTTCTGCGAAGCTCAAAAGTGTGAGAAAGAAGGCCGAGCGCGAGCATGACACATTGGAAGGAAGCCGCACCTCCGGGTACAGCCGGCTTGGTCGGACTGGGCGAACCGCTGTACCGGCCGGCTTGCGAGCTGTCGCCCGAGTTGTGGCGTTTCGCCTCCTTCCTCGCCCGCTTGTGCTCTTCGCGCATCGCCTTGTTCTCGGCCTCGAGGCGACTCTTGTCGATCGCGAGCTTGTCGGTTTTGTACGACAGCTTTTCGTACCTGCTCTGCCAGTCGATCGCATCAGCCAGACCGACAGCGGGCTTTTGCGCGTCGAGCTTGGCCTTGACGAAGTGCGGGATGGTCTGCGACGGGGAATAGGATCGTCAGTTCGCGCACAATGCAATGGTACATGGAGCGTCAAGGCCTAGCGCACCGTTAAGAGAACGCTCTCGAGGGCGAGCGGGGGCGCTGCGCATGGCGATAGCGCAAGCGAGACTTTCTTGTTTCCGCTCAGGTCGGCAATGAGCTGGACGCGTCTCGCGTCAGCTTGTTCCTCCTCGGAAGATTTGCGCAGCAGACGCGTCACCGCACCTCGATACCTGTGCGCGGCTCGCCATCGTTTCCAGTATACCCCGAAATGTACAGGTCGCCGTATTGCCACGCGCTCTGGAATTTCTGCGCAAGAACCGCTGGGCTCGCGTGCGTTCCCCCGGCCTGCGCGAGGTGACCCGTCAGTCTGTGGGTCCTGCGTCGCCGTAAAGAGCCCGCGCACCTCTTGTAGCCATTCGGTGACATCATCGACCGACATTTTCGACTCCCACCAGTCATCGCTTCCGGGCCTGTCGCGTCCTTTCCCCTTGGCTTCCGGATCCGCCTGAGCTGGCGCAGACACTCCGACGACCCACTCGAGTGCCCCTTGCTGGGCAGTCGAGGTCGCGGCTCCCTCCGCTTTGGCTCGTTTCGACAGCGGCTTGCGACGAAGTTGAGCGACCGCGATCAGCGCGCGGTCGCACGCAGCGCCGTGGGGAGGCTCGATGAGCTGGTACAGGCCATTCAAAGGCTTCAATTCGGCCTCCTGCATGCTCAGCGGGCGCTGACGGGGCACAGGGAGGGAGAACGGGTTTCGTCTGAAACGGCACTGCTCCTGGCTTCCACGCGAGGCTGCGCGCGAGAGCGTGCGAGAGGTGCTTTACTATGACGTTGGCTCCTATTCCTTCCTTGTCCTGCCTCGAGGCTCTCCCAAAATACGCAAATTGCTGCACCGCCGAGAGCCGACTCCGCGGACAGTCCGGTCGCGAGCAAAGATGGTGCGAAGGGCTGCAGCACACGACTCGTGTCCCCCTCCTTGGGTGTCCCTCTTGTCCTTTCGACATCATACGCGATCACGCTGCCACGCTGCCGTACCAGCGCGAATCCCTGGACGACAAGCACGTGCTCCGCTGACGATTTGCCGCCCCTCGCCGCCTGTACCTCGGAAGTTCTGCCTCCAAACGTTCGCACATGACTCCTCGGGTACTGCTGAGGCATCGATCGCTCAGATAGCCCCCCATACTGACCACGATGTCGGAGAACTCAGGTGTTTCGAGACAACCGCAACAAGGCCCTCCCGCCGTTGCCGCGATTGCCGGAGCGGCAAGATACCCCTTCCTCTTCCAGGACCCCCGATCTCCCCTCCCATGAGCAGCGAACGTGGCGCAAATGGCTGAAATGGGCGGATGGAAAGCAGGCCGAGGTGCGACTTTCCTCTACCTAGCACGTCTGCACAGCGCTCGGTGAGAAAAGGAATGACCCCATCTCCTTCCTCGTTTCCGTTTAAGCCGAAGTCCCCGGACACCGTCACTACCTCCGCATACCAGCCACGAAGGCGCCACCCGGAAGCGTCGAATGGCGGGCGGGACCCGCACAGTTCGCGAGGGAAGAGGGGACGGCACACCGGCCCCGTAACTCTCGACGACCAAGCCGA
Source organism: Rhodotorula taiwanensis (assembly GCA_002922495.1). Classification (NCBI taxonomy): domain Eukaryota; kingdom Fungi; phylum Basidiomycota; class Microbotryomycetes; order Sporidiobolales; family Sporidiobolaceae; genus Rhodotorula; species Rhodotorula taiwanensis. Next base: position 331,180 of record PJQD01000013.1, read on the forward strand.
AGTTGAAAAACCGGGCGAGAGGCCGGTACGAACCGGCCTTGTTCTATCATCAGGCAACGATTGACCAGACCCCGACAGATCGGCCTCGACTTGTCGACTCGAGAACCTCCTCATGGCGACGGACAACCGCGTTCGACTCGCGAGCCTCGCCTTGCAAGCGCAGAGCTACTGCGAAAGAACGGATTCGAGGCAACGGATCTGTACAGGACGCAGAAGACGAGCCCGGTTGTCTTTCGCGGCCGTGCGAGAGTGATCAACACAAGTCGGCCTGACCTGGCGAATCCTGACGATGAGCTCCCGAGGCGGCCGCTGCGCTCAGTACAAAGTACGCCTGTATTCCGCCCAGCCGGATCGCGGCAGTGATATCGTGCGGCGGAAGGCAAGAGCTGAACGGAATTCTAATTGTGCAAAGACACTTTTTCTTTCTTTCGCGGGTCTTTCGCGGGGCCTTGCAGAACAGCTGCTTTTCAAACAAAGCGCCCCTCATCGCTTCTCCAGCTTGATCTCCCGATGCATCGCGAGTGCAGGCGTCTTGACCGGTGACCCGATCGGTTTCGCCGCCCGAACGATCTTGACGACCGTCGCGAGAGCTCTGAAGGAAGGATCTCGGTCAGCTGTGCAGTCTTGTCGATTTGAGAGTCAAGGGAGCTGGAACGCACCGCAGCAGACGCTCGACGGTCTCGCCAAGTGCGCCCTCGGTGAGGAGGACGAGGGCCCCTTTGGCGGGGTTGTAGAGGATCGAAGGGGGAAGTCCGCCCGGCGGCGGGAGCGGAGAGGGCTGTCCCGCTGCAAGTCGCAGGTAGACAAGCAAGATACTCTGCTCAGACGGTGACTGTCAGCAGTGTCGCGCGCGGTCAAGCAGAGGCTCGGGCACCAGCTCACCCGCTTCCGGCCGTCTTCCTCGACTGCGCATCGGAGCTCTGCCTCGGGGCGCAAAAGCTGCGCGAGATCCGGTACCCGGAGCAGCGCCGAGGAAGGTATGACGAGTCGGGATGCCGTCGCGCCCGAGACGGGTTCGCGGCGGTACGAGATCCGGCGGAGGTGGAGTTGCTGTTCGATCGCGAAAGCCGAAGCTCGGCGGCTACAACCGGGACATGGACATGAGCATGCGGGCGGGATCTCAAACAGGAGAGAGGACGTACACGCAAAGCCACCACAAGGTCCTGATCGTCTCGCTCTTGACTTCATAGCCTAGATTCGCGCCCTTCCCGCTCGCTTCGCCCCTCCCTTCAGCAACCGCTTCAGGCTGCGCACCCGCTCCGAGCCACCCGACTTCGAGCACCTCGCTCCAATGTCCGAGCTGGTCACTCCTCTCCGCCGTGCTCATCAAGGCCGCGCGGATCCCATCCTCGAAAAGCTCGAACACGAGGAACCAGCCCGCGAGCGCAGGTTCGTCCGCCAAGAGCGGGACGAACAAGAATGCGGCACGACCGGCGCTGGCAGACGAGTTTGGACCGAGCTTTGCGAGTTCTCGAGGCGGAAGTGGGAGGCGGCGGACGGGTGCGGAGGCGAGAGGGAGCGACAAGAGGGAGAGGAGGGTGTCGAGTTCGTCGAGAATGGTCTGCGGTTCCCGGGATTCAGCACGGCGGCAGAGAATCGAGTGACCGGATGCCGACTCACCGACGCTCGGATCCGAGCGACAACTTCGACGACGCCCTTCATCCACCCATCCGGATCGACCTGACCCGCCCCGCCTTGCGAAGGACCCTTCTGCTGCGGACCTGGCGCCCCTTGCGATCCGCTCGCCCCCTGAGTCGGCATGAACCGCTCGCGGTCGATCCGCTCCGAAGCGAGTCGCAATCGCTGGTCCCGCGAAGTGGTCGGACTGCCTTCGTCGGCTGCAGCCGTCGCGTCGTCTTCACCTGCTCTGCTCGCGGCCGCTGCACTTCCTTCGCGCGATGGTCGAGCAGCGACGGCCCGAAGCTCGAAGCGACCCGTGACGGCATCGACATAAGCGCCGATCGCGTGCGCGCCGACGAGCGGCAAATGCAAGTACGGGACGCGCGTCTCCTCTTCTTCCTGCTCATCGGAAACGATACTCTTTGAGCGCGGCGATACGACCAGCTTCGCCTTCCTAGTCGCGTCCGACGCGCCAACCACGACGTTCGCCAAGCGCTCGACCGTCTCCCGAGCATGAACGGCGGTGACGAATCGGAGGATCCGTTCAACGTCCAGATCCGAACCGAGCATGCTCGTCAAATCGATTGAGCTCAGCGCAGAAGGCGCCGCAGTAGGTGTAGAGGCGAGAGAGGGTAACCAGGCGACGGAAAGTGACGACGGAACGGGCGGAGTTGGCGATGGTCGAGGTGGCAAGTCGGAGGATTCCGCAGAGACGGGATCTGTCGCCGCGTCCAGCGCAGCCTGCAACGCAGCAGTCCGCGCTGCCTCTCTTCGTCTAGACGGGGCAGGTTTCCCGGGAGAAGCCAGTGAAGACTCGGCCGACGGGATGGTCGCAGGCGTCGAGACGGTCGTTGTGACTGGTCGGAGCGAGAAGACAATCGTACCCCCAGGTCCGGACCGTCGGCCAGGCGCGATCTTCGCCCCGCCGCCGACGTTTGAGGAGGAGGGGTGCGGAGAAGGGCCAGGTCGGAGAGGCTTGCCGGGACCGCTTTGCGGTTGAGTTGCTGGCGGTGGCCTGCAAGGAGGGACAGGAGTCAGGAGGACTCCGGTCAAGTGCTGGCCATGGTCGCAGCTAGCCGAAGCTGCCTTAACCGCGCCAGGGAAACAAGACGAGAACCCCGACTCACCTCCAGTAATGCACCCTCACTTCGTCCTCGCCCTCAATGTCCGCACCCTCGCTCGACTTGTTCTGCGCTGACACTGATGACGTCGCCGCCGAGAATGACCGCCGTTCGACTTCGAGGCTGCCGGACCAGCTCGTCGCGGCGAGTCGAGCCGCGTTCGAGTGGATCGCTTCGATTTGGTACGAAAGCGCGAGGCGTTCTGTGCGTTACGACGCCGCAATAGCGAATCGGTCATGAGCCTTGATGCCGGCTCGACAAGCGTGTGTCTCATCGCAGGAAGGTTAACGCACGCAGAAAAGTGTAGCCTCGTTCGAGCGGCCGGTCCCTCTTCCGCTTGCTCTTGACCCGATCCCGCTCCTCTTTCCATTCCCGTTCCCGTTCGTCCCATACCTCAGCCTCCGACTTGCTTTTGGCCTCTCCCGCAGCAGCGTCTCCATTCGGGTACAAGAGCGGGACCTCTCCCGGCGCAGGTGGCGCCGCCTGCGGATCGGGCAGCATGGCCAATTTCGCGGCCGTGTCGCTGCTTTCTCCGTTGGCGAGGGGATCGGAGGTGGTACCGCCATCGGCACGCGAAGAACTGGTGATGGGCCGAGGAGGGAGGGGAGCCGGGAAGTAAGGACGCCGGAGGAGTTCGCGGTTGCACAAGTCGAGGAGGTGATCTTTAATCGGGCCGAGCGGGACGGCGGACCAGGCTGCACGCGGAAAAGGGTGGAGCGCATCAGTACGAGAAGGGGAGTGTGGTTTTTCGTGCTTGAATGCCTGAGTGAGGGGAGAGAGCACGCCTGACCTCCGCGGGCGTCTTTGACTTTGAAGAGGAACCGGACGGCGAGGAGGTACCATTCCCTGCCTTCCTCGCCTTGTTCTTCCTCCGTGTTCCCTCCGCCGTAGGTCATGTCGGCTTCCCACAACCCGGGCTGGGTGAACGTGACCCGGCCGTCGTGGATCGACCAAGTGGACGGGTCGGCGAGTCGGGGTGGGAGCGGTTCGAGGCGGAGGACGAGGCGCGCGAGGAGGACTCGGTTCAGCTCGGAGAGGGTTTCGAGCGCTTCCGCGTCGGACAAGGGAGCTGCTGCCTCGAGTTGGAACGGGTCGGTTAAACTGGCCGGTAACGACGAGAACGAGGCCGGCGCAGCAGAGGACGACAATGACAGGGTCGCGATCGCCGAGTCGAGGTCATAGTTCCTGACGCGGGCCCTCGCGAGCATCTGGTGCGTCTCGTTCAAGCGGTCGACGGCGTGGTCGACGGCGAGGTTCTGGATCGCGAGGAACGCGACAATGTTGATCGCCTTGTGGACACGGTGCGCTTCGGCGGACCACCTCGTCAAGACGAGGAGTTTGACGAGTTGCCTCCGGGTGTTCAAGACGTGGTCGACGACTCTGCGCTTCTTGGTCTGGTGGTCGTCGTGCGTGCCGGGGAGGGTTTCGATCAAGGTTGCGAGGTCCGAGTAGGCCGACGAGACGACGCGGTCGATCAAGTACGACAGCGGGACCAAGTCTTGCAAGACGACGGGCAGTTCGCGGTCGTCATCGTCCGCGGCGGCTGCGTCGTGCGGTCCGAGTGCGGGCGGGTGCGAGTCTGCCGACGGGGCGAGTCGAGGTGGTGCCGACGACGACGCCGAGTCGACGGCTGCTGACCCGTCCATATCGCCCTCTCTCTCCAGGGAAGCAGGCGTTGACTCGGCGGTCGGTGCGGCGGAGTGTGCGCGGCGCCGGGAGAGAGGAGCTCAAGTCGGCATCTCGACTTCGCCTTGTCGGCACCTCGTCACCCTGTCATACGGCCCCACTCTACTCTGGGCCACTGTGCAGACGACGACGAGGCCATGTACCACGTCAACGCCAACTGTCAACGGTGCCGGCAACCCCTCATCCCGGCGTCGTTGCCGTCGTCGTCGTCGTTGCCGCCCGCGAGTCGTCGTCCTCCTCACCTCGCTCCGAACCGACTCGCAACGATCCAAGACTCGATCGCAGCCTTGTCCCCCTCGGCGTACGATTTCCTCTCGGCCTCGGACAGGTTCCCACTCGCTGCTGCTCCTGCTCCTGCTCCGTCGTCGTCGACTAGCAGTGCCGCCCCACCTTCACCGAGTCGTCCCGTCATTCAAGATGCTCAAGCCCCGCCTCTCGCCGAACCGAACGCGACAAAGAGGTACCAGAGATCCTACCCGCAGATGTATCGAGTCGCAACCCGAGCGCAGGCAGCACCTGCAGGAACGGGTGTCAGCCGACTCGTCGTCCCTGCGCCAGCAACGGGACAACCGAGGCGACCTCTCGGTCCGCAAGAATCGTTCGTCGTCTTGACCGACTCGGTCTTGCGTCCTCCGAGCGGCGGCGCATCGGCAATTACACCGGGCGCAGTGGGACCCACTCCTCCCACGGCACCCTCGAGCGCAGCTGGATCGGGGCAACCGCTCGGACAGGCGACTTTTCCCACACCGGACGAAACTGCGGACCTCACAGGGGGGACGAACAACGCCCGCGGCGGACCACACGGCGGCTCGCTCGAATCCCACCTCGCGCAACTCTCGGCCCTCTACGCCCTCCTCTCTGCGCCCCCACCAGCTCCCTCTGCCTCCTCCTCGGCGACCTCCCCTGCAACAACGGCACCCGTCGGAGGAGGGACCGGCTTGCCTCACCCCCTTTGCACAGAGTGCACCGAACTCTTGTTCGAACTCATGACGCGCGAGTTGGACGCGCTCAAAAAGGAACGCGAGAGGTTGCTCGGGTTCGAGAAGGAGGTCGTCAAGAGGAGGGAGGAGGCCATCAAGGCGCTGCTCGGCGACAAGGCCAGGCCAGGAACCGCGGCCGCGGCAAATGGGGTCGAGTTGAAAGAGGCGCTCGAGAGGGATATCGTCAAGGTGCGCGCGCGAGTCCCTGGCATTCATGCCAGCTCACGGTCGTCAAACCGGAGGCTGACATGTCATGTTAATGGTGGACGCTCGCGCAGCTCAAGAAGGCCGAAGCGCACGCGATCGCCGAGTTGAAATCGGTCGAGGCGCAAAAAGCCGCGCTCGTCGCCGACAGGGAGGCGCTCGATGCCGAAGAGGCCCAACTCGCCGAGGAGGAAGCCGAGTGCGTCCGCACTCTCGCGCCCTTTCAGTCGAGCTCCACGAGGAAATGCCGAGCTGATAAGTGCCTTTGCTTGCGACGCACAGGTTCTGGAAGGATCACTGCAAGTACCTGTTGAGGCGGGACGAGATGCAAGACCGCGAGAGCGCACTCAGGACCCGACTCGCGAACGGGAGGAAGGAACTCGACAAGCTCCAGCGGACCAACGTGTACAGTGAGTTCGACTCGCCCGTCGCTTTGAACGTCTCACGTCGCATGCTCGCCCGGGTTCTTATCCTCGAGCGTGAGTCGCTGAGGTCCAGCCGTGGCGCTGATTCACTCTTCCCCGCTTCCCCTTGCGCAGACGACGCCTTCTGTATCGGCCAAGAGGCGGGCTTTGGCACGATCAACGGACTGCGGCTCGGTCGTCTGCCCAGTGTCAACGTGCGTCGCGCATCCCATTTGCCGTCCCTCACCTCGAGCGAACCTTCTGGCTGACGGTCGTGGCCCGGGGACGTGTCGCGCACAGGTCGACTGGCCAGAGATCAACGCCGCGTGGGGTCACACGCTCCTCCTCCTCTCGACTATCGCGCACAAGTTCGGCTTTCGGCACTTCCGGGGATACCGACTCGTGCCCTGTGGAAGCTTCAGTACGATCGAGAAGCTTGAAGAAGGAGCGGAGGAGGCGATGGGGCTTTCGGGGAGGGGAGGGGAAGAGAAAGGAGCGGTGGTGGCGGTCTACGAGCTGTACGTTTCAGTGCGAGGCGGCCCTTCATCAACGCGCGTGAGCGCACTCAGGAACTGACGTTGAGTCGTCTTGTGCGTTCGGTGCGCGCGGAAATGTACAGGTATGGCTCGGGCGATTTCGCCGTGACGCGCCTACTTCAGAATCGGAGGTTCGACATGGCCATGGTGGCGTTCCTCGAGTGCCTCCGCCAACTCGTCGACTTTGTCACGGCGAGGGATCCGAAAGTCCGAGTTCCGCATGCGTGAGTTCCCCCGGTTTCTTTCGAGCTGTTCTTCACCTGAAGCAAGGCGACGCGAGGTCCTCTCGCCGGCCGTTTCTGGTTGCGTCCTGATGCCACGGGGACTTACGCCGACCATCTCTCGACAGTGTCGTCAAGGACCGGATCGGCGACGTCTCGATCAAGCTCCAGTTCGGAAGCGACGAGGCGTGGACGCGCGCGCTCCGCCATGTGAGTTCCGAGTCTTCGAGACTTGCGTTTCTGGTTCTGGGCTCTCTGAGCGGGGCTCTCGAGCCATGGCGCTCTCGGTCTACGAAGGTGCCCCGGACTCACGACAGTCCCGAGCTACAGGTTCTACTCGACTTGAAGATCCTACTCAGCCGCGCCTCGCTCTAGGCGGTCGCCCACTTGACGATTGTCACCCCCAAACTCCCAATGACTCGCCGTCCTTCGTCAGCTCCTTTCTCGTGCTCGTTCGTAAACTGTCGTCGTACTACCGCCATCTGCCCTGTAAAGATTCCCGTCAACAGCGAAATCGCTTGCGAGGGTCGCCCTCTCTGCCAGCTCTCGTCGGAGGAGCCGGCTATCCTTCCGGCCGAAGACGCGCTATGACATGGGCCATCCCTCAGGGAGAGCAGTGACCCTCACGCGAGCATCGCCACCCCCGGCTGTCGGAACGCGGCATGGCCGCACGCGCCGCACCTCTTTCCGCGGACACTCCGGGATCGCCTTCCGCGAAAGTCGCAACCTGACTGTTCTTCGCTTTCCCGTCTTACTGCTCGCCGTGTGCACGCGCGCGAGCCTGATCTGCCGGACAGATCGAGCGAACAAGCCCGGGATGAACTCGAACTATTCGGGAGCGGGAGGACCTTCGGGGCCGTATCCGATCGCGGTCAAGGTGAGTCATCCAGTGCACGTTTTTCCTGGGAACGTGTTGCTCGATTCAGGTCGAACGGCAGTGCTGACTTGGTGATTAACCTCGTGCCAGATCGCGGACGGGTTCTGCTTATTTGCGGTCGCGGTCGTCCTCTCGTAAGTCCCGTACACGAGGTCTTCCGCATCCCGTCAACCCTCTGCAGGGGCGCTCGAGCTGACACGTTACGTGACTCGCAGTATCTCCGTCTCGACGCTACTAGCCGACACCTGGGCCAAAGTGTGGGCAATCGGATCGGCCATCTTTGCGGACGGCGCGTTCCTGCTCACGATGTGGAGCGTGTTCTCGACGACAGAGAATTGGCTCTCGACAGCACTGCACGTACGTCGATCTCCGGCGCTGATCTTGAAGAAACGAGCCATGGCTGACCGGAACCGGGATTCCTTTGCGCAGGCCTGCCTTTTCGGCAACTGCGTCTTCTGGAGTCTGAACTTCGAGACTGCAGCCGAGACATGGTGCGTGTGGCTCCCTCAGACGCTCCTTCGTTTGATGCAGGTGTCGTGACCCGTAGGGCATGATCGCTGACGCTGTTTTGCGCCAAAAGCTCGGCTTCCATCATCTCGTGGGCCTGCAGCGGGGCGATGCGTTATGTCTTCTACGTTGTACGTAGGGTCTGCTCCCTGTGCTTCTGTTCATCACGCTGGCGTCTGAAAGGTAGACGTCCGATTCATGAATCGAGTGACTCGCTGACGAGAACCCGCAACTCGTGCGCGCAGATCTTGATCGCCTCCGGCTTCCTCCAGTTCCTCTACTGGCACATCGTCTTTGACCCGCACGCCTCGAACGCTGGCTCTGGTCAGCTTCCTTGCTGCGGTTCGCGGCGGAACAACGCTGGTGGCAACCAGTACGGAGGAGGAAACGGCGGTGGAGTTCAAGGAGGCGGCTACGATGACGGCTCGTTCAACGAGATGGGCAGGAGGCGCCATTTGCACAAGAGTCGACGACTGGCCGACGAGGAGGCCGGCTTGAGCAGCAGTGCGAGCGATGCGGGTGGGGCGCCCGCTCCGAGCTACAAAAGCCTCGGACGGTCCAGTTCACGCAGGTCGAGCAAGAGTCGTTCGCATAATTTGAGCGATGATAGTGTTGACGGGTTGTAGTGCCCGAATGACGTCGTCCGAGGCCTCCCGGTCGCCGCTAGCGCCCCGTGTCGCGATCCCGCACTCGTTTCTCTCTCTCTTTCTCCTGCATTTCCACGCCTCCTCTCCTCGTGACATAAGAACCATGTGAGCATCTCCAGGAAAGGTAATGGTGCACCTTGAAGTGTCTCATTTAGAGGACGACCCGCAGGTCGGACGAGCCTGCGCACACCGCCTCGAACATTCCCCACCTACCAGAAGGCGGACACCGTCCTCGCGTCGTTCCCACGGGTAACGTCGACGTGCGTGTATTGTACATGTTGTATTTCTACTGCATCCCAATCTGACGGTCCGGCCTCCCTACAGCCCTACGCCGACACCGGCGAGTCGGGTCCCACCGCTCCCGCCGCCGAGTCGAACAAGCCCGCCCACAAGGATCCCGCCGAGCGCGAAGAGATCGTCATGATCCAGCCTGGTGGCGAGTCGAACCCGGCGGGTGACAGCGAGCATCACACGAGCATGCACGTCCCGCACGGCTCGAAGGAGCAAGAGGAGGAAGAGGAGAAACTCAAGTGCGTCGAGGGTGTCTTTCCCCCGCCTCGGACGAGCTCGGCTAACCCTAAGACTGGCTCGGACACGTTAGGTGCATGATGGCCAAGTGAGACCGAGGGCGCAGAAAGGAACGCTTGGACTGTAGGCCGAAACTGTCAATTGCTTGAGAAGGTCGACTTTCTTCGAGACCTGTGACGAACGCTTCTTGCTTTCACGCTTGCCCGGCTACGATGGACTGTTCGCTCATTCGACAATGGATCGGGACTCACTGGTGCACCGCTTTCCGGCCTGCGCTGCTTTCCGGCCTGAGCTCGCATACGCTGCGAACGGTCCGAATGCTTTTGAGCGGCTCCGCGGACATTCCGTTCCTTTGCCGGACGCTTTACCTGGTCATGCTCTTCCTGTTGTATCCGCTCCGGCACAAAACGAGATGGGCGTAGCTTCAAGCATCGTGAAGGTACTTTCTGGCTCTCAGTCTGGTCGCGACTTGACGGCGATGCTGATTGAAAGGCGGCAATTGCAGGTATCCGACTTGATCGCGCTTGTCTTGTTGGTCGTCTTTACCGGGGTGAGTCGATAACAGGACGAAGGGCTCTCGACAATCCGCTGAGCGGATTCGTACGAGGGCACAGGTCTACCTATGGCCGTCCATCAGCTCGTTCAAATTCACAACAGATCTGGCGGTAGTTGCGCCTTGGCTCAGTCTCGTCGGCAGCCTGATCGCAATCGCCTTCACCTTCCTGGTGATGTGTTGTAGCGGCGACAGTACCGAGTGTGGAATCGTGTTGGCGGTGAGCGGCGACAGCGACCCTCGCGATGCGGCGCGAAAGCTAACGCAAGTCGCCTCGGGCAGATCGTCGCCGTCATCAACATTGTCGCTTACTGCGTGTGGGCCTTCAAGGGTAACCCAGGTACAATTTGGTGCGCCCTCCGAACTTGTCTAAGTGACGAGATCGTTATCCTGACATAACCGTTACCAGCGATGGGGCTTCACAGCTTGCAGACCAGGCGGGTGCTGCCAGCATGGTCAACTGCAGCGCTTCCTGGGTCAAGTACGCCATCTACGGGGTACGTTCCCTGTCTCGTCGAGTGAAGAATGTTGTCTGAGCTGACATGCGTGCGGGTCAGCTTCTGGTCATCTCGGGCCTTTTGCAGCTTGCGGTGGCGGCCATGTCTTTCAGCTGCTTCGGAGGCGGAGCTGCCGCGAGCGCCGCCAGCTCGCTTGGGAAGCGCGCCGCAGCTGCACCCGCTGCGACCATGAAGAGCCTCGGCAAGCGGGTTCGCGGCCGCAAGGACGCGCACCAGTGGGAATCGCTCGCAGTCGCGGATGAAGAGAACGACCTCGTCGGAATGGCAGAGTATCCAATGCGAACGACGCGAACTCGGAGCCAGCAGGCGGGGCTGTCGGAGACGAGTCTGAGCGACAGCAGCGACGACGAAGGAGGCGAGTGGCGCGAAAAGAAAGGCGGTCGGCGGTAGTCAGCGTCCGAGCTAGGATGTGCCTTTCTAGACTCTATCCTCTTGCAACAATCTGAAGGAGGAATCCCTTCTCATGCATACGGTCCGCAACGGCACAGTGCGCATGCGAGCGTCTCCGAATGCTGCGGCCCGGACTCCGCCATTTTTCTAAGTCTCTTTCGCTTTTATCGTTTCCTTCTGTTAGCGAAGCGAGGCTACCTAGCTCACGTGCTTTGCGTGTCCTTACAAGCTCAACCTTGATATTGCGCCATCTCGCGTCTGCCGAAGAAAAATCCCCCACGGGCCGACGCGCCGACGGCCGATGCAGCGATGAAGCGATGCAGATGTTCCTTTCACCACAGCGGCTCTCTGCACCTGCGAGACTGCGACTTGAGCTATGCTGACTCGCTCTACTGCGCCTATGCGGTCTCTGCTGCGCCGGCCAGCTGCTACGGTCGGCCAAATCCGCCAACTCGCTTCCTCCCCACAAGTGCACCCTCTGTCGCGCCGACCGACGCCGTCCGGGCCCGCCGCCATCCGCCCGGGTCCTCAGCGCGGTCCAAGACCGCCGCAACGTGAACAGAGATGGTCCAACCTGACTTTGATCCTCCTCGCGACGCTCACGGGAAGCGTCACTTATGCCCTCGGCCGGGTGGAAGGATCGGGCAATTCGGCGAATTCGACGACACAGCAGGCGTACAGTCCGCCAACCCAGGAACGGTTCGACAAGGCGCTCGAAGAGATCAAGGCGTGGTTCCCGGCCGAAGAGTTGGACCAGAGTCGAGACACGCTCGTCTCTCACGGGTACAACGAATGGGGTGCGCCTCAGAACGTTTGGAGAGTCGACTTGGGAGACGCGGCAAGCTGACTCATTGCGCGGCTTACAGCCGCACATGGTCCGACGGGTCTGCCGGGAGCGGTGCTGTACCCTCGCTCCACCGAAGACGTCGTGCGGATCGTCCAGACGGCGTCGAAATTCGGTATTCCGCTCATTCCTTACTGTGCCGGAACGTCGCTCGAAGGTGAGGTCACGCATCGGCTTCCACCGGCTCAGCATGTCTTGCAGCGCGCGGGCGGACAGCTGACCCCATTCCGTCTTTACCTTCGTGCAGGTCACACGACTGCTCTCGGCTACCCGAACAACCCATCTGAAAAGTCGGCGCAGGAGAAGCTCGCCCGCGATGGTCACGTCGAGGTTGATGATCTCGTACCCGGTCTCGCGCTCGTCCTCGACTTTGCCGAGAATATGAACAACATCCTCCAGATCAATCGTCCGTTCTTCTTTCGCCGGTCTGTAGTCCCCGCTGCCGACGTACTGACAGTTTGGGACCGGTCAACAGGCGAAGACTTAGATGCAGTGGTCCAGCCTGGAGTCTCGTACGACGCACTGAACGCCGAGCTGAAGGAACGAGGGATCCCTCTGTTCTTCCCCGTCGATCCCGCGCCGGGAGCGCAGATCGGCGGTATGATCGGCACCGGAGCATCTGGCACGAACGCAGTGCGGTACGGTACCATGCGCGACAATGTTCTGAAGTAAGTGCAATGCTCGAACGGCTCTCGAAATGGTCGTCGCTGACCAACGCTATTTTCGCACACCAGCTTGACAGTCGTTCTCCCAAATGGCGAGGTGATCAAGACCCGGCAGCGAGCAAAGTGAGTACGACATTTGACTATCAGTGAAAATGCCTGGGCTCACTCCAAACGCTTCCCGACAGGAAATCCTCGGTTGGTCCTGACCTCGGCCGGCTATTTATCGGCGCCGAGGGAACCCTCGGTATCGTTACCGAAGGTGCGTTGGCCGATCGGATACCTACTCAGTACTCGAGCAGTCACGCGGGAACTCTGCTGATAGAAACGGTAGCGGTGATCGCACAGCCACCCTCAAGCTTGCCCCTCTGCTTCCATCGACCGTCGCTGTCTCTTCCTTTCCGACTATCGCCGACGCCGCCGCTGCTGCACGAGATCTTGTTCAGAACGGCGTCTCGCTCGCCTGCATCGAGCTGCTCGACGAGGTTATGGTCTCGGCGACCAACGCGCAGACCAAGTTGGGAAAAGGCAGGCAGTGGCCCGTTCAGCCGAGGTGGGTCGACCATGCACTGCATCGCCGTGACTTTACCATTGTGTAAGGAATTGACGTCGCTCGATGCGTGCACTATTCGGCAGTCTCTTCCTCAAGTTCAGCGGAACGCCTGAGCAAATGAAGCTGGATGTTGCCAGGACCAGTGCGTGGCAGGCCCGAGTCTAGTCGCTATGTCGTCCGAGCTGACAGTTCCGGCACAACTACAGAGACCATCACAAAAGCTAATGCCGGGTCGGGCTTCACGTTCGCTCGGAACGATCAGGAAGCCGAGGACATCTGGTACTCGCGAAAGGTAGATCTCCTCGCCATTCAGCCGCTCACTCGCTTGCGGTTGCCTTGATACGACGAGCTGACGGAACCGTGTCGCTTGCAGATCGCACTGTGGTCCGCGATCGACTACTTGCCGGGGGCAAAGTGCTGGGTGACGGATGTCTGTGTGCCCTTGTCGCGCTTCCCCGAGCTGATCTCCGAGACCAAGGTACGCCCACCAGCGAGCTCAGAAAGTGAAGCTGTGTGAGCACTGACGTTGACCGCTTTGACAACCCGCGAACTACAGGCTGAGATTGACGCAGCGGGTATTCTCGGACCAATCGTTTCTCATGCCGGTTCGTCTTGCGTCCAGGATTCAGTCCCCTTCGTACTCACTGACCCGTCCTTCGACACCGCGCAGGAGACGGCAATTTCCAGTGAGCCGCTACCATCCAGCCTGCGCCGGGAGATCCGCTGCTGACGACTCGCTGTCGTGCAGCGCCCTCCTGCTGTTCCGAACGGACGAGGAGCTCGCCAAGGTGGAGAAGCTTGTTCACAATATGGTTGAGCGAGCTCAGCGTATGGATGGCACTGCGACGGGCGAGCACGGAGTCGGGGTCGGCAAAAAGGTGCGCGTCGGGTCGCAGCGACTTTGCAGCGCGTCAGATCCCCCGATCACAAAGCGCTGACGTACAATATGACGCACAGCCTTACGTGGAAGACGAGCTTGGTAGCGGGACTGTCGAGCTCCTGCGGCAACTCAAGCAAACGATCGACCCGCTCAACATTATGGTGAGTATCGACCCCGCATCCATTTGTGCTGCATGTCGATGCTGACGCGCGTTGCGAGCAGAATCCGGGCAAGCTGATCCCGGACAGGAAGCAGTAGAGGGGGCAAGAACACCGATCTCTTGTGCCAGTCCGTCTCCGTGCCGAGCCGGACGTGATTCCGAAGAAAGCCCAGAGGTTCCCGTCGCCCCTCTTCAGGCGCTTGTATGATTTGTCGAGAGTGCGCAGGATTATCGATTTCCGCCCCCGATCTGCGAGAACAGCTTGATGAGGAAGAGAAGAGGTTGACGGGGCAGCGAGACGCGCTTCGATCGCGTGCTTTCCCCCTGTTCTGACGATTCCGACGATGACTTCGCCGGCACGCGATCATCTTCATCAACTCGCGTTGCGGCAACAGGGCCAGCTAAAGGTCCATTGGCCCTGTGACGCTGTCCACTCGGCCCGTGGTCATCTCGACAACGCGTTCATCGCCACTCGGCCGCTCATACAGTCGCAAGGGCTCGCGCTCGCCCGCACGAAGCTCCCTCATTCTCGTTCCCATAAAGTGATCGCCGGTCTCACGCGCGCGACGTCGGCCGACCACATCTTGCAGCAGCGCCTCGCCTCTCCAACGACGCAATCTCACCCTTCCTTCCCGCCTCGATCTCCTTCTCCACTCGCCCACGATCAGCTCAATAATCGACACACACTGATCAGAGGGCGTACATGCCCATCCAGCGGACCTCCGATCCCGCACACGCCCACCAGCCGGCGACAACGGCTCGAGAACGCGATTCCCCCACCTCGGGCGAACACAGGCCGTCGTCGCAGCCACTCTCCCAGAGAGCCGTCAGGCGGACGTCGACGCGACGAGATGTCGGGCAGGATGATGGAGAGGACCACGAGCGGATAGGGCCGTATCTCATCAAGGAGGAGATCGGGAGGGGTTCGTTCGCAACCGTCTTCCGCGGCGTCCGATATGTGAGTCAGCGCGGCCCTTCCAAGCTCGAGGACCTTCCACTATGCCCTCTAGGGCATTCTTCTGCAAGCCGACGCGAGCCACGAGATGCCAGGGATGCCAGTCTTCATGGACGATCGCCTTGCTGACTCTTCTCGCCTCCGCGATGTCCCGTGCAGGACACGCACGCTCCAGTCGCAATCAAGTCGGTCGTCCGCAGCAAGCTCACCGCCAAGCTCCTCGAGAATTTGGAGAGCGAGATTTCGATTCTGAAGCGGATCGTGCACCACAACATTGTTGAGTTGCGGGATTGCCTCGTGAGTCATCCGCCGCCGATCGCGTCTCCCACCCTCATCTGCTGGCGCACGGAGCCTATACGAGCGGCACACGTCCATCATCGTGCAGTGGACTGACTTGCCGACTGCCTTCCGTAGAAAACCGACTCGCACATCTACCTCATTATGGACTTTTGCTCCGCCGGCGACCTGTCCTTGTACATCCGCAAGCGAGGCGACCTCCCCTCTCTCACCGCTTCGAATCAGGGCCTACCAGCAGGAGATGAGTCGGTGTCGAGCAGCGCGGAGAAAGTCTTGTACCCGCATCCGAAAGAGGGCGGGCTGAACGAGACGATCGTGCGGAGTTTCCTCGGACAGCTCGGTGAGCCCAGCTACGGCCGAGCAGGAGTATCGCATCCAGAGTCCTCACCATTCCATCTTCTCAACAGTCGACGCGCTGCGCTTCATGCGATCGCAGAACGTCATCCACCGCGACATCAAGCCGCAGGTGAGTCTTTCCGCTTTCCCCGCTCGGGACCGGCCACTCAGATTGACCTCGGGCGCGGACCGCAGAATTTGCTCTTGCAACCCGCTACAGCCTCGGAGCTCGCTGCGGGTCATCCGCCGGGTATCCCGGTGCTCAAGGTCGCCGACTTTGGATTCGCGCGATGGCTGCCAAGCCAAAGCATGGCCGAAACGCTCTGCGGATCTCCGTAAGCTCGAGAAGCCTTCATTCGACCGCTCAGCCAGACGCTGACACGCTGCTCGGCAGACTTTACATGGCGCCCGAGATTTTGCGGTACGAGAAGTACGACGCCAAGGCCGATCTCTGGTCTGTCGGGGCGGTCCTCTTCGAAACGAGCGTGGGCAAGCCTCCCTTTCGGGCTCAGAACCACGTCGATCTGCTACGTAAGATTGAGCGAGGCGAGGACCGCATCAAGTTTCCGGACGAGAAGCGGCAGGAGGAAGGCGACACCAAGGTCCCGACCAAAGTGGCGGACGACATCAAGGCCCTGATTCGCAAGCTCCTGAAACGGCATCCAGCCGAGCGAATGTCGTTCGAGGATTTCTTCCGCGAGGCCGAGACCGTGTCGCGGTCAGGAACGGCGGCGCAGTTGGCGACGTCTTCACTCGCCCGCGCTCGACGAGGCTCATCCAACGGAGGCGGTACGGTCTCGAATGCCATTCCTGCCGCCTCTGCAGGAGATGTTACCTCTAGCGCAACTCATTCTCGACGGCCGAGTCCGGGCTACCATCCGGCCTTCGTTCCCGTCCCGGCGGTTCCTATCCCTCGCGCCTCTCCGCCGGTCACCGCCGCACGGACATCGCCTACTCCCGGTGCGCCGTCACCCGCGCAGTCTCCACAAGACCAACCCCCGGCCCACGTCTCCCGCTTCGCGCCTCTGGACGACCCGCCCCCTTTCGCCCGGCGGACGTCAATGAACCCGTCCGGAGCGTCGCCTCCGCTCGGCACTGGTCCAGTTGGCACACGCCGCGCGTCGAGTTACACCTCGAGATACGGTACACTCGGGTACGAGCCCGGCAGGGACGCGCCGTCAATACAAAGGGCTTCGTCCGCCGGTCAGTCGGCAGTGCCCGCTCAGCCCTCACAGCCGACTACGACAGGTCCGACTTCGTCGAACGACGCGGCACCGTCCGCTGTCGACCGTTTCGCTGCCAACGTGCGCGGTACCGACTCGATGATGAACTCGAACGACTCGGTGCTCGGAACCGACTATGTCGTCGTCGAGAAGCGGACGGTCGAGATCAACGCGCTGGCGGACGAGCTGGCCCAGCTGTCGCCTCGGAGCGAAGGAGTGGTCGCGCGGCGGCCGTCTCGCGGCTTCTTGAGTCGCCCCCTAAGCTCGATCGGCACCGCCGCTGCAGGAGGGCAAGATCCGTCACCGCCTTCCGCTTCTTCGCCAGTGACGCCTTATCCGCCCGGTCAAGCAGGAGGTCTCGACGCCACCGGCACGCCACCCTTTGCAATTCCTTCTCGACCACAGCCATCACCGCATCACCCTTACTCGATGTCGTCATCGCCGCGACCGCTATCTTACCTCAGCAGTTCGCCTCGGAGCGTCTCATACCAGGTCGACCGCTTCCCGGGCTCGCCGCTCGCGCTCGTCGGTAGTCCCTCAGCCGCGCTGGCGAAAGCGATCAGCAACTTGTCGTCGCTGAAAATCTTTGGCAGCCCGAGCGACGGGATTCTCGTCAGGCGGAGCTCGGCTCGAAAGCCGATACCGAGGTCGATGACGGCTCCTGTAGCCGTCGACCTGGAGGAGGAGCGCGTCCTCGCAGCGCTCGAGGACACGGCCCAGAAGGCGCTCGTCCTCTTCGAGTTTGCGGACGCCAAGCTGCTCCAGCTTCTGCCCCCGACACCGGCCGCGTCCACTTCGACCACCTCGCTCGGGACGCCCTCCTACTTCTCTCACCTCGCCGCACGCGAGCAAGCTCAGGCGCAATCGGCTGCAGCCAGCAATCCCTTCTCCGCCGTTCCGACTTCGCCGTCAATGCGCCGAAACTCGTCGTCCTCGTCTGGCCCGGATCGACCCATGATCCCGGCGTCATCGGCCAAAGCCGATGTCCTTGCAGCAGAAGCGACCGTGTTGTACCTCAAGTCGCTGGCGTTCCTGCAGCGCGGCATCGAGCGGGCTCGCAAGCACTGGTCGAACCGGCCTTCCGACCAGCACGCCGCCAGCGCAGACTTCAACGATGGTGCGTCTCGGGACGTTCAGTACTCAGTGCCGCGTGCGCCCAAGCGAAGGCTGATGCTGCTCCCCTTCGGCGGCGCACAGCCGTGCAATGGTTCCGGCAGCGATTCAACGAGTGCTACGACAAGGCCGACTTTGCCAAGACGCGCTGCCAAGACGAGATACCAGAGACGACGGCCTACGCTGAGAAACTCGTCTACGACAGGGCGCTCGAACTCGTGAGTGCTTCTCCTCGCGCCGTGACCGACTCGACCAGCCGCTGACATTCTTCAATCGCTTAGTCTCGAGCAGCCGCCGTCAACGAGCTCCGCGGAGAGAATCCGTCCGACTGCGAGACAGCGTATGAGACTGCCCTCTGGCTGCTGTATGCCTTGCTCGACCCGACCATGCATGCCGGCTCGCCTGCCACGGCCGCCGAGGCGGAAGAGGACCGCGCCACTGTCACACGCTTTGTGCACTCGATCGGCGGTCGGCTGACGGCTCTCCGCAAGAAGCTCGCTCCTGCCAGCGGCGCGACGACGACAGCTCCGACGGGCGCCAACACTGCCATTGCCGGGTCACCTGCGTCATACCAAGCCGGCTCGCCGCGCGTGAGCGTTGCGCCGACCAGCCTGACCACCTGATCCTCCCTGCGCCGTCCATGTACCCCTCCCTCACCCTGTACAGACTCCGTCCGTCATTGATACCTGCGCCTAGACTATTCCGTGCCATGTTTCCCGAGACCCGCCTCTTTCTTGTCGATTGTCCCTATTTTCGCTCCACCTCTCATCTTCACGCGTATATCCCCCATTGTGTACCTTTGCTCTCGAGTCCCGCCGCTGTGCTCTGGTAGTGCCTTGCAGACTTGTCCAACGATCTTCTCCGTGCTGAACGAGACATGTCTTCCGGAAGGTCGAGTTGAGTTGCGTAGGTGATACAACATGATCGCTCTAAAGTCTATAGGGTCTATTCTGCTCAGAGCGCACGCGCGACCTCGACTTCCTCGATCGATTGGACGAGGTCGTCGACCTGCCAGTCATCGAAGCCGTCCAGGGCCAACCCGCACTCGACGCCCTTCGGGATCTCGGTGACGTCCTTCTTGACCTGCTTGAGGGTTGAGACGGGACCTACATCGAACGCGCAGTCAGTTGCTGTTCAGTCGGGTTTAAGGCCACCGCGCGCCGGAACTCACCGGTGAAGAGTGTCTCGCCTTTGCGGATCACTCGTGCCTTGCGCGCCTTCTGGAAGACGCCATTGAACACCTTGCTCCCCGCAATTTTGATCGGCTGCTTCCGGCCCTTGACAGAGATCTCGAAGATCATCTGCACGTTCGCTTCACCATGGACGCGAGTCTCGACGTTCTTGGGCAGCAAGGCGGCCGTCTCGTTCCGGACGGTCTCGACGAGGCGGTAGATGATCGGCGACGTATGAACCGGAACGGGAATCGGACCCTTGGCGGCATCCTTCATCACCGAACCTGGAGCTTTGACGTTGAAGCCGATGATGGTGGCTGCGCGGGGCGGAGGTCAGTTGCACAGATCGCCACTGAGCAAAGACACGCGAAGGACGCACCTCCGGCCGTACGGGCCATGTCGACGTCCGCCTGAGTTACGGGTCCGACAGCGGAGGTGAGGATCTTGACCTTGGCCTCCTTGTTGCCGATTCCCTCGAGAGCGCCAACGACCGCCTCGACGGTACCGCTAACGTCCGCCTTGATCAGCAGGAGGAGCTCCTTGACTTGCTCGCCGCCGGCCGAGAGCTGCTCGACTGCGAGGTCGCCGGCATGAAGGACGGCGTTCCCTCGAAGGCCTTTCGCCTTGGCCTTCTCTTCCTCCTCGCGACGGACCGCGAGGACCTCAGCGTCGCGCTTTTGCTTCTCGTTGATAATCTCGACTTCGCTCCACATCTTTTCCTGCTCGAGCCGGCGCAACCGGTTCGAGACGGCGCGCTTTGCCACGTCCTCCGTGGCAGCTTCGAGGACGACGTCGCCGGCGGTCGGAAGGTCCTTCCAGCCGGTGACCTCGACCGGCTGACCCGGATAGGCAGATGTGATGGCTTTGCCGGAGGGCGGCAAGAGCGTCCGGACTCGTGCCCAAGTGTTGCCAGCAACGAGGGAAGCGGTCGATCGCAAACATCCTCGGAGGACGAGGACCGTTGCGACGTTCCTGTGAAGACGGCACGCCAGCGTCAGCTCCCTTCATCGTGATTGTCGTGTATGCAGACGAGCACCGACTCACCCGCGACCCTTTTCGACCCGCGACTCGATCACCCGGCCCTCGACACGGCCATCTCGCTCCGCCGTCAACTCCCTCACTTCCGCCAACGCCGAAATCGTCTCGACGAGCTCGGCCAATCCTTGACCCGTCAGACTCGACACCTCAACACAGGGCACGTCTCCGCCGAGCTCTTCGACGGCAATGTCGGCCGCGAGCAACTCGTGCTTGACGCGGGTCGTGTCGATCCCGGGCTTGTCGCATTTCGTGAGCGCGACGACGACGCCGACATCCGGCGCCGACTTCAGTAGCGAGATGACTTCCTCGGTCTGAGGCTTGACGCCGTCATCGGCCGCGACGACGAGCACGGCAACATCCGTGACGCCTGCTCCTCGGGACCGCATCGCCGTGAACGCGGCGTGACCGGGCGTATCGAGGAACGTGATGGTCGCTTCGCCGTCCTTGAGCGGTTTCGCTGCAGGAGCAGCTGTCCCGTCCGCCTTGGCTCGCAAGTTCGCAACCATACTCTCGACGCCGACTTCGAACGCTCCGATGTGCTGCGTGATCCCACCCGCTTCGCCACTCGCGACCGAAGTCGAACGGAGCGCGTCGAGGAGCGAGGTCTTGCCGTGATCGACGTGGCCGAAGATACCAGTGATGGGCGGTCGAGGAGTGACGAGATCAGGAGGGGAAGGCGGTAGCGGGAACAGGTCGAACCCGGCTTCGTCATCGATCACAGGGTCGAACCCGAGCTCAAGAGCGAGTAGAGAAGCATCTTCGGAAGTCAAGACTGTGTGCGCAACCGGTCAGCAGGGAGCGGGTACCAGGCGACGCTCGAACGACACTCACGGCGGTCAGGGCGGACGTCCTCAAGTCCGATCCGTTCCGCCGCGCGCTGTACAATGACTGCGAGAGAAAGAGATCAGCCCACAGACGTCGAAGAGGAGGTAGTCTCACGATCCGTGAAACGCACATAGCCGTTCATGGAGGATGTTGACGAGATTGTCGAGTCGGAGTGTTGACGGCAGCTCGACCTTTTTCAGGACTTGCTTCGCCTTTATCTTTTTCGGCCTCGCCGCCGCCTGCTGCCGCTGCCTCGCTGCGAACGCCGCCTGCTCCTGTTCCCTCTTGATCTGCCACGGCTCGAGCATGACGGGGTCCGACCCGGAAGGCTCTCCCGCCGGTCCCCCTTTGCCCTTGTACCTCCGACTCCGTTCGCGGTGGTGGTCCAACTCGCTCCCGACGAGCGAAGGGTCGAGTCCGATCGCGACGGCCGACCGCGCGAACCGGTCCGCTTGAGTTCTCTGATGGTCGGCCGAAGTCGCTCCCGGTTTCGGTTTCGCCGGGTCGACGCGGCGCAACCGGTCGTGTTCGCGCTTCTGGGCATAGTCGCGTTCGGGTCCATTAGTCATACGGGGTGCCATCGACGACGACGACGACGACAAAGGCCCTCGTCCTGACTGAGCTCCGGCGTTGGAGCGCGGCGGGCCCGGTCGACGGTAGTTGTTGGTGTTCCCGCCGCCCGGTCCACTCGGGCGCGGCGCTCCTCTCTGCCCGCTAACGCCGCCGCCGCCGCCACTTCCATTCGTGGATCCAGATGCCGTGGAAGGCGAACGAGGCCGGTTCTGTCCGCCAGAGCGTTGCTGCTGCCGCGGCGGTCGAGGTTGCAATGGGCGCCATTCGCCGTCGCCGCCGTCGGACGTTGCCGGCCTCGGTCTCGGCGGAGCGGACCGAAGAAAGTTGGCGCCGCCAGTTGACGAGTCGGAAGCTTGAGACTGGGGTGGACAGGTGGTCGAAAAGGAGGAAGCAGGACAAGAAGTGGCGGCGAGGGGGGAAGAAGGACCGGCGAGTCGACGCAGCGTGGACGCGGACGTGCGAGCAAAGAGTGCAGCTGCCATCCTGTTCTGTTTGATTTACGAGGAGGCTGCAAGGGACCGAGTTTCATCAGCGCTCCGGAGAGTGTATCGAGATGTCAAAGAAAGGAGGACGACTCGTGCTAGACGTACCTTGGTCCGGACTCGGTCTCCCTCTTGGTCGAACTCTGAAGGCGGTCGCTGACTGTTCCGGTACGTTGCCAGGGGCGTACGGTCGCTGTAGCCGTCCCGATCGAGTGAACGAGCGGAACGGGCGAAAAAAAAAGTTTCGGAGTCGAGTGGAAACAAGTGGCCAACTGGCTGGACCTGGACCGGCTGAGTGTGAGCGACAAGCGAGTAGCAAGAGACGGTTCCGACTGGTGTCAGGGCAGGCGAGAGCTCTAGTAGAAGAGGGCGGGCGAGGTGAACAGGTTTGACATGTGCGCACCCCGTTCTGGTTTCCCTCTGCTTCCGTCTCGCTCGGGACACGCAACCATGGCACCCGCTGCTTCAAAACGAGCATTGTCACATTCTCAGTCCTCCCAGTCGCCATCGCAAGGGTCCCAAACTCGCCCATCGAAACGGCCGCGCGTCAGAGGACCGTCGACCAGTTTACCGGCGACCGCAACATCGGCGACCGCGACCAAGACCGACGCTGCTCCTCCTGCTGCTGCAGTTCGAAGCAGCCAAAGCCCTCCAAAGGCTGGAGCCAGCGAGGAACCGGGCAAGACGACGACGACACCTGCTCCGACTCGATCGCAACTCCCGCCGCCCCGGAAACGGACTGTCCACCCTGGTTCCCTCCGCCGCCTCTCGACTGGGCACCCCGCTCGCACTCTGAAAGGAGCGTCCGACCCTCCTGACCGAACGCGCGAAAAGGCAACCTTGTCGGGAGCCAAGGTGGGCGGCAAGAGCAAAGACTTGAAGGACCGCGTCCAGGCAGAAGAGCTGTGGATCCGGAGACCGAATCGTAAAGGGGCAAGGGCGACGACGCACGGGAAACAAGGGCTCGGGTATGCGGGGTACCTGAAAATGGGCGTCGCGGCGTTCGTCCAAAGAGGGTCAGTCCGCATGTGTTCCGCTTTTGCTGTATCGCTTGGATTTGTCTCTCGAATTGGGACGCGCACTGGCTCTCTTTTCGGACGCACATAAGAAAGAACAACGTCGAACACTTTACTGACTCGGGTCATTTCCCGCCTCTCGCTCAGCTGCACGACCTTGACGCTGCACGCCCTCGGCGCCGCGATCCCGCTCTGCCTCTCACTCGCCCTCGCGATCCGCGACGCCCTCCCCGGCGGAGAACCCACCACCACCGGTTCGGGTGCACCGGAGGACGAGCCGCCGCTGGTCCAAATGGAAGTCCGGACGGGAAGCAAAGAAGTGCAGGACGAGATTACGCCCGACGACGAGGTGCGTGTGGCACGAAAGCTGGCCCAAAAGCTTTGGTGCTTTT
Source organism: Rhodotorula taiwanensis (assembly GCA_002922495.1). Taxonomy (NCBI): domain Eukaryota; kingdom Fungi; phylum Basidiomycota; class Microbotryomycetes; order Sporidiobolales; family Sporidiobolaceae; genus Rhodotorula; species Rhodotorula taiwanensis. The sequence goes on from PJQD01000013.1 coordinate 354,493, forward strand.
CGCCGGGCGCCTCGCGCCCCGGATGAAGTGTCTCCGGCGGCGGAGCCTGAAGTTGACATTCGGAGTTTCTCGACGATATGCAGGACGACGACATTGTGTACCAGACCCGGACGATATCGACCGTCTCGGTCATGTTGTCGCTCTCGGACCCACTCCGGTCGAGCCTCGGGGCGGCGCCGGCGAAAGATGCTGGACGGTTCGGACGCTCGGGTGCTTCGATGGCAGCGAGTCGGCGAGGGAGGAAACGAGGCGGGCTGAATTCGAGAGGAGGAGGAGGAGCTCTTGGAGGAGGCAAGGGATGATTTGGCGAGCGCGCGCTCGCGTTTGCTCCAGGTACCTCTGAGCATTAACTTGACTCTGCGAGCTATCAAAGTGGCGAGACGTCATTTGTTCGAGAGCGAGTTTCATGGTTGCAAGGTTGGAGGCGCAGACGACGCCGTCCGCCGTCCGCTCGCGGTCAGTTCGCTCGCCTGCGGCGGTTTCCGTACGACCTTCCAGCGCGCTAATAGCATCACGTGAGTTTCTCTCTAATCTCGCGATCTAGGCGGTACCGGATCGCTTGCCTGGTTCAAGGCGGATTGTCCCTGCTCCTCGTCGCGCGCAACCGTCGGGAGACGCGCTTGCGTCCGAGACGCGATAGTCTTAGCGCGAGAGCGTACCGGACCCGGCTCTGGCGCGAGGACAGCTTTCGATACGCGTATCCCGCCCGCGTTCTAAGCAGATACGAGGCCTGAGACACGGCGCCCTGTCGTCGAACTGCAGCTGACACCCATCGAAAACGCGTCACAGCACTCCTCTTGTTCCCTCTCTCTCTCTCGCTCCTCGCTCTAGACGCTCCTGCTACCTGGGGCAGCTTATTCACGCCCACCAGTCGATTCAGATCGGAGCGCACAGCCAAGGCGTTCTTTCCCTCGCGGACGACTGCATCCGGGATTCGCACGAACCGCGTTCACCGGCGCCGGCTCGCAGGGCACACGACCTGAGCGCGCGCACGTCCTTCCGAAGCCATGGCGTCACCGCACAACAACGGAGACAGAAGCTACGCACCATCGCGACCGTCAGAACATTACGAAGACGTCGCTCTCGGCGGGCAGGCAGCGGCGACGGGAGGCGACATGGGCAGCGTGTCCATCGTCACCGAACCGGCGGACCAACACGACCAAGCGGGTGCTAGTGCCGGCGCTGAGCGGCCCCGGCAGCGTCCGGCCGCGTCGTACTACCCGCCGGCGCAATCCGTCGAGGCGTCCTACCCGCCCTTGCCGTCCTTTTCGCGTCCGTCCGACCCTGATCACCTCTCCTCTCGTCCGACTCCCGCTTCGACCTCTCGAGGCAGTTCCGGACCGGACTCGATCCCGTCCAGCCGATCCCCTCCCGTCCGAGCGACGTTCGCCCGCCTGCGCCAACTCCTCGACGCCCAGTCGCCCGCCTTGCTCGACTCGCTCTCGCCTCCTCTCCCCGCCAGCGATCCGGCCCTCGCTTCCTTGAAGGCCGCGATCGCGCCGTACCGCCTCCCGCAACCCGTCATCGATTCGTACCTCCTCGCGCACGACGGACAGGACGTCCTCGCCCTCGGCGGGTCCGCTTCGGGAGGCGCATCGGGAGGCGCTTCGCTAGGCGGCCTCGGGCTCTTTTACGGCTTGTGGTGGTTGCCGCTCGACCGCGTCGAGGAAGAGTGGAGGTTCTGGAGGCGGTTGGAGGAAGCGGGAGGGTTGGTCGGTTCCGGAGTCGGAGGCGACCCGTTCGCGGCGAACGCGACCGAGGCGGCGAAACGGGCGCGGCATGCGAGTCGGACGCACCCGTACGTCCCTGAAGAGGCGACCGGATCGTCGTCGGCCCGAGGGAACGCGGCCACCTCCTCTGCTGCCGCCGGAGCGAGCGACGACAATGACCAGCGGGGCACTTCGATGCAAGGGATGGCGTCGTTCCCGGACGGCTGGGTCCGAAAACGGTATTCTCATCCGGGCTGGTTGCCGCTCTTGACTGACCGGTGCGGCAACTATATCGGGATCGACCTCGACCCGCCGCCTCCCCCTCCCACTTCTCGGACTAGCTCTGCCGCCGCCGCCGCAGGTCCCAAGACTGAATACGGTCAGCCGGGTCAGGTGATCGCCTTTGGTCGCGAAATCGATGAGAAGGTGGTCCTGTTCCCGGGCGACGGCCCGGCTGGATGGGCGAGGTTCCTCGCCGCTTTCGTCGACGACCTCGAAAAGGGCGAGTTTGCGCGGTTGGGCGAGCGACCGACCGAAGTCCGGAATGGATGGGAGGCGCGGCAGGGCGCGACGTGGAGTGATGAAGAAGGGACGACGGCGACTGGCGCGAGGAGACGAGGGAGCGACGGGAGCGACGAGGGCGATGGCGGCGACGGGCTCGGCGACCGTGGTTACTTCGAGACCAACATGTACGGCGACGAGGCGGTCGGCGACAGTCCGAGGGCCGCGCAGACTTGGTGAGTTGTCTCGGGGGAGGATCGCCATGAGGCGGTTCGGAGCGTCAACAGCTGAACGAAGTGGCTGACCGTGTTCTGTGCGCGCAGGGTTCTCCGACCCGAGTACCGGCGCCTCTCGGACGAGTTGTCGCTCGAGCGAGGGGTGATCGCCCTGTTGTGCGAGCGCAGTCGGCGCAAGTGGCAGTCGCTCGGGGTTGGGTCGCACCACCCGGCTCATCGTCGTACCATCTCGATCCCGATCATGCGCGACGGTCGTATCTTGCCGAGTCCGCGGAAAATCGCTGCGGCAGCAGCGGCGGCAGCGAATCATGGCCAGAAAGCCGCCGAGCAGCGTCAAGAAGGTGGCGACCAGGGCGTCTCGCTCGTCCTGTCGCCGCCGTCGCCCAAGTTGGCTGCGACCGCATTCCCGCCGCCGTCGCCTGCCGATTCGGCTTCTTCTCAGCCCGGTTCGCCGACGAGCGAGAGACTCCTCCGGAATACCGGACGGTCGCCCATGTCGGCTGGGTCCACGTCCTCGTCGGCGACGACCCGGGGAGAGCGCAACAGCCGTCCGGCGACGGCGCGGAGGCCTCCGCCACCGCCACCTGCGCCGCTCGACCTGCCCATGTTTGCAGAGCTCGACTTTTCCGACGCGCTCGGGAACCAGCAACCGAGACCTGTCGTGCCGCCTTCGACCGCCTCGTGGTTGCTCGCCGACCCGCCAGCTGGACAGCAGCGGCGCAGCAGTGCGACGAGCAGCTTGGCAGGTGGCATCGCCGGTAACGCGATGGCGGAAGCGGGCAACATGCTCAGCCGGCTGAGCTTTGGATCGTCTAGTGCGACTTCGCCTCTCGCGTCGCCGACGCTGCTCCCGCTCGCGCAGAACCAGTCGTCGATCATGGCGCAACAGCAGGCGCAAGCTGCTGCGGCCATGGCGGCTGGTGGTCCCGCCGATAGCAGGACGGCTCTCGTCGGTTCGCCCCAGATGGGAGGATCGCCGTCGTCCGAAGCGATGCGGTCGCCTGCCCTTTCGGACAGTCACGTCGTCGTCGTCGAACAGCACTAGAGCCTTTCGCCACCCAAAAACCCTTCACAACAGACACTCCTCCTTCCTGATCACCGCATATCCACTCTCCACCTTTGACGATCAACACCCGCACGTTCTCACCTGCATCTTCTCCTTACGATCCGATTCCCATATTTCTTGCTCTGGTCCTATAGTCTCGCAACACCTTGGCCTTTTCCAACGCTCGAGCCCTGAGCTGCCTCCGTGCCGAAACACCTCACCGGCCGGCTGATCGCGACGGTGCCGATACTCGGCCGAGATTTTTTTTTGGGAAACTTACCGAAGGTCAGTCACGTGACTGCTGCGGATTTGCGAAGGGTTCAGTAAGCGGGGCTGCTGCCTCATCGCACGCAACTTCCGACTTCTTCGTTGCCTTCGAGGTCCGGCCTCATCTGTCATCAGCTCTCTAGTTCCTCCACTTTGCCCAAAGCTCCCCCGCGACGCACGAGACTCTTTCTCTCTCTCCACTCTCACCACCCCGAGCTAGAAGATGTCGGCTTCACTCGCGCGAACCTTGTTCAAACCCGCAGCAGCGGCGTCTGCGTCTCGTGCCCCTGCAGCCGTCCGTCAATCCGTCTGCCCCGCCGCTCGTTTCTTCCCGGACGGCGCAGCAGCCTCGGCGAGCACCATCTCGGCCAGGACACTCAATGCTGTGGCGCATGTCACGGTCGGGACTGCCGTCGTCGCTTCGGTCGTGAGTCGCGTGACCCTTTGGTGTCTCTCTTCGGGACGCCCTGCCGGCGTTCCCTTCCTGGGACTCTCTTACCTTTGCGCTATTCAACGCCCCCTCGACAGCTTGGCTGACTCGGACTCACCGTCGCAGATCTCGTTCCTGTCGCACCCGGATCCGTTGTTGTTCGACCACCCGCCGCGGTCCGCCATCGGACTCCTCCCGGCGCGCTATATCGCGGCGAGTCCGGCGACAGACTCCACTCAGTCGAATGACCAGACCAAAGGCAACGGCGCGTTGGAGCGGTTACCGAGGGTCGCAATGGCGCGCACCGCCGGAACGGAAAGGGCATCTCGCTTGTCGTCGCCAAGTCAGCCCGCCGCGCCGGCCCCTTCGGCCGCAGCCCTTTCTTCGTCGAACCTCCACCTCGATTCGACCGTGTTCAGCCTCGTGCACTCCTCGTGGCGGGGTCTCCGATGACAAAGCTCACAATTCCATTCCCGCCTCCGGCCTCCCTTCCCGACCCATAGCATGTTCCCTCTCTTCTAGTCAGATGTCGTAACATTACTACTGCCGTCCTACTGTGCATACTATTTTCCTTCTTCACTTCAGAAAGCGACGCGCCGATCTCAATGTTCGCGAAAAGCTACGGTCGAGCACGGGGTTTCGCTTTCCCTTCGACGCGACAGTCGCACCGTCATAGCTCTCTACTTGCTACGCAATCCACCGTAGTGTTGTCCTTGCAGAAATCGCGGTCGTCGAGTGGCATGGCATGACAACCTTCAACATTTCCCCCGTAGCCTGCAAGTTCTCGGCGCGTCGCTTTCTTGTCAACCTCTGCTCTTTTTCGCTGGAGTGCCGTTCCGCGCAGCCAGGCAGACAGCAACGGATGCGTCTGAATCGCGACTCACCGGCCTTCGCTTGCTCATGGAGCCCTCGCCTCCCGCTCGCCAAGCCTCGATCCGCCGCGCATGTCCTCCTTCGTCCGCCTGCTCACTACGCGTATGGAGGCACAAGGCTCCTACAGCCCCGTCAGACGAGCTACAATGACCAATGAGGCTACGTGAGCGCGCCCACCGCGCGGAATGCTGCGACTCGATCACTCTCCCCGCGTTCTCGCGGCCGCCGACGGTACTGCCGAACCGCAACTGCTCTCGTTCAACAAGCCCAAATCGCGCGCCTGCTGTCTCTGGTGCTCTTTCTTCCCTATTCTACACTTCCTCAGGAGCGAGAATGTCTACAGGCGCTTGGTCCGATGCGAATGCGCAAGCCCTCGGCTGCAACTCGACTCTTGAAGCTGCATTCCGATCCGCTTTGCAAGTTCCCGTCAACGCTGGCGTCGGCTGGACCGAGGTCGAGTATGCAGCGGCGTGGTCTTGTCGGTGGTCCGATAACTCGACGATCGCACGCCAGGCGAACAAGCTCTGGCCGACGATCAATTCTTACGGGGTACGTCTCGAAGCCGCTGTCTTTGCTCTTCGTGCGTGTTTAAGTCCGACTGACCTGCGCTGTATGCATATGTCATCAGTACTATCCCTCGTACGGCTTTGCAATCTTTGCGATGGCCGCATTTGGTGTTTCGGCGCTCTGGCACATCTATCAGCTCGTCCGTTCGCGCCGATGGAGCTACCTCGCAGTCTTGACTGGCTCCGCCATCGAGATCACCGGTTGGTATTTCCGCTGGACTGGCTCGACCGACGTTCGGAATGGGTGCGCCTGTGCAGTGCGATCCCTCGCGGGTCAAAAGACTGACGAAAAAGCTCTTGAACCAGCTACATTGGGCAACTCGCGACTCTCACGGTCGGACCGACATTCTTCGCGGGCGGTGTCTGTAAGTCACGCCGGTGCCTTCAAACGGTCTAAGTGAGTTCAAGCTGACGATGCGCTCACCCTGCCAGACGCGCTCTTTTACGCCTTCGCCAACAATCAGGACCGCGGATACATGCCGTTCCTCGGACCGAAGGCGTGCGTACTACGAATTGCAAGCTATGACAACGGGTGTTGATCCCCAGTCGCCCTCGATAGGTTCAGCTGGTCCATCTTTGTCCTCGAATTCGTCACCATCTTGGTCCAAGTCGGCGGCGGAGTGCGTCAATCTTTGACAGAGCTCAAGCACAGCCGGCCCTTTCTGACGCCCTGAGTTGACAGATGCTCGCCTCTGGAAACGGCGCTCCGACAGTCTTCAAGGTCGGCATCAAGCTCATGACGATCGGGACCGCCCTCCAGCTCGGCACCTCGATCGTGTTCTCGGTCTTCTTCTACTTTTACTACAAGCGCTTGCGACGAGACTCGACGTCGTGCTACTTGCTTCGTACGCACGCGGGACAGATCTTTTGGGGCACGATCGCGATGGAGTCAATGTTTGTCATCCGGTAAGTCGACTGCTCCCTCCTGCTCGTTAACCCTTCTTTGATGGGTTCGGCAGTCCAGAAACTGACCCTTGAGACTCGCATTAGTGGAAGCTACCGGACGGCGGAACTCTCCGAGGGCTTGTTCGGACCGATCGCGCTGAACCGTGAGTCGCGCGGGAGGCTCTTATCACGGTCTCTCCCAATAGCTCACGCGGCCTCTCGACGCGCAGAGATTGGTCTCATCATGGGCGACACCATCCCGATGATCTTTGTAACGTACCTCCTCAAGTGAGCTCGCCGTTCCGAGTCGCGGCAGAGTGGCACTGCAAGAAGGCTGACTGGGTTTGCGTTTTATCGCAGCGCCGTCCACCCGTGGCGCACCATTCGGGCCGACGAGACACCTACGCTTGGAGTATACCAGCAAGGGTTCGGATCGCTCGACAGCGGCTCGGCTTTTGAGCTGAAGCGGTACGAAGGAGACGCGTGAGCTATCGATGCGCCGGAACGAGGGAGCGGCGCGTGAGGACGACAGCCATTGAACGGGGACCAGAGGACTGCAGACACTGAAACTCGAAGAGCACGCATTGGTTGCCCGTGGAAGTCGAGTACTTGCATACGCGGAGTACTTGCATACGCGGAGTACTTGCATACGCGGAGAGCAAGCAGTTTTGACCAAACCCGTGGCAGGGTTCGTGTCAGAGCTTCGCGAGATAGACGGTTATGTTCGCAGTGTCTCTTCGTCGAGTCGAACGATGCTTAGAACCCATATATATGAGGAGCGGCCTCGACAGCTGCAGGAGATTAAGCCGAGCGAGGGGATGCCACGCGAGCCGGAGTGGGCCCACGCGTTAGCGCAGACCGGCCCGAAGTCCGATTCTGAAGTCGCGTACTCCTCGCTCACTTGCGTATACTGCTCATAGCATCGCTATAGCCAGAACCTCAACGCGTTAGACGCTCCCCATTCGCACTCGATACGGGACGAAGCTCAGCGAGACCGTCCGGACGCCGATCATCGTTTCGTTTCGCTCGCTGATTTGACGAGGACGACTTCGACTGGCCTTGCTCCGTGAGTCCTGCTGGCCTCGATAGACCAAGAGAGGGAGCAATAGCTGATCAAACTCATCCCTATCTCTCTCACTCGCTCGCTGTCCTTGCCTGGCTCGCTGTCGGTGGATCGCTCCCCTTTGTCTCATCGGGTCGATCAAATCTGCACGCTCCTCTCGCGGACCTCGGGCGGCTTTTCTCCCTCGCGTTCGGCGTGCTTACCGACCCTACTCGGCGACATCCTACGCCCTGCGCTCTCAACGCCCTACGTTCGACCTTACCCTCCCCGACTTGCCCGGATTGGCGTGACGTCTTACCCGCACTTTCCCCCACTGGATCCGGACCGGGCGAGAAGACCCAAGAGCCAGCCTTTCGCACGCGTCCATATTCCCCCTCGCTCGTTTGTCCAGTCGCTCGACGCGCCATTCGAGCTCGACAGTCAAAGAATCAGAGTCTTGACAAGGCTCCCTCCCGACTCTGTTCCTCCCTTGCGACGATAGACTGCAGCGATGGGTTGCGGATCGTCAAAACCGGTCGACGCGGTCGGAAAGGCCAGGTCAGACGAGATCGAGGACCAGCTCAGGAAGGACAGGATGGCTATGCGGTGCGTCGCTGACTGGACCTGTACGGGACGAGTCGAGCTACGGACGGGGCTGACTAGTTTCGCCGCAATGCCCGCCGCCGCTGCTCGCACCTCTTCTCTCTCTCGCTGTACCGATACCGCGCTCGCCCGCTGCAACAGTAACGAAATGTGCGTGGCACTGCTCGGATTTGCGCTCGTTCCTCGGGCTGACTGGTGTCGCCTGTCGTGCAGCAAAATGCTCCTGCTCGGAGCCGGCGAGTCGGGCAAGTCGACCATCCTCAAGCAGATGAAGCTCATCAACGAGGGGTCGTACACCGACAAGGAGCGAGAAGCGTACAAGGAGATCATCTACTCGAACACGGTTCAGAGTATGCATGTGAGTCCGCCAGACTCCTCGTGCGATCCTTAACCAGGCTGAGGTCCTGCACGGATATTCCTTACGAAGATCTCGCTGACTCGCTTCGTCCTGCCCTAGGTCATCTTGGACGCCATGGAGATGATGGGACTCGAACTGGCCCACCCGGAGGGTGACCGGTACCGCGAGGTCATCATGGCGCAGCCTCACCAGATCGAAGCCGACGTCCTTCCTGCCGAAGTGACCGAGGCGATCACGGAGCTGTGGCGGGACCCGGCGGTAAGGGAGTGCTTCTCGCGGTCAAGGGAGTACCAGTTGAACGACTCGGCGCAATAGTGAGTTGCAGGCGGCGTTCCAGTCGGGACTTCCCCCTCTGCTCCGATTCGAGCCGGCGGATGACTGACTACAGCGTGCGGCGCAACTACACAGCTACTTTGACTCGATCGCAAGAATAGGCGCGCGTAATTACTTGCCGTCCGATCAGGACGTGTTGCGGTCGCGAGTCAAGACGACGGGTATCACCGAGACGACGTTCTTGATCGGCGAGCTCAAGTACCGCATGTTCGACGTCGGCGGACAGCGATCAGAGCGGAAGAAGTGGTGCGTTTGCGCTCATCTGTGTGCGGGCTTGATGGTCCTCATGTCGACCCGTTCCGAACCTTGAACAGGATCCACTGCTTCGAGAACGTGACGGCGATCTTGTTTCTCGTCGCCATCTCCGAGTACGACCAGATGCTGTACGAGGACGAGTCGATCAACCGGATGCAGGAGGCGCTCGTCCTATTTGACTCGATTTGCAACTCGCGGTGGTTTGTCCGGACGTCGATCATCCTCTTCCTCAACAAGGTCAGTCCCGCTTCGACGACTCTGTGCGGTGCGAGCGGCCAGAAGCTCACGCGTTCGGGGCATGCGCAGATCGACCTGTTCCGGGAGAAGCTGCCGCGGTCGCCGATCGCCGATTACTTCCCCGACTACACCGGCGGGTCCGACCTCCAAGCGGCGTGCGACTACTTCTCGAGCCGGTTCGTCAGCTTGAACCAGTCGAATGCGAAGCAGATCTATGTCCACTTTACGTGCGCGACCGAGACGACCCAGATCCGGTTCGTCCTGTCGGCGGTGAACGACATCATCATTCAGCTCAACCTCAGGTGCGTGTTCAAGCCGTCCTCGCCTTCGCGTCGGGGCTTTGCATGTCTGACCGAACGCCTGCGCACTACAGGGATTGCGGCCTCTTGTGATCTGCCCTCGGCCTCCTGCTCTTCGCATTGGGATCACTCGACCCTTTTGTTCTGTACGACCACCGCTGCTCTTTCCGTCCATCTTTTTTCATATCGCAGCCTCTATTGCCTATTTAGTACTCCATCGTGGCACCGTCTCTTCCCCCCTTCATCGAGCCTAGAGATCCCTTGGCCTTTTTTCGTTAGCGATACCCTCCGAGGAAACTTCGTACATGAATACTTGCTAGTTTCGAGAGTGAGAGTGAGAGCTGTTACAACAACAATAGGTACGACAAGCGAGGTTCGCTTGGGAAAGAGTGGAAACTACGTGAGAAGAGCGACAATGTCGGAGTGTTCGGCGAGTCGGGCCAGATCGAGAGCGGTGTTGCCGTCGTCGTCCTGCCATGGTCAAGCAGTTAGACTCGCACACTCAAATGCACTTCGGTTGCAGGTTCTCCTCACCTTCAGCGAGCGGTCTGCGCCAGCTCCGAGAAGCACCTTGACAGCTTCGGTTTGTCCTGCGAACGCCCCCAGCGATTCAGAACAGCGCTCGACAGCTCTTTGCAAGGCTCTCCGAGCACGCACCTCGATCGGTCGCTAGATGTAAAGGCGTATAGCCATAGCTGTCGCGAACGTTTAGGTCGGTGGTCGTACTACTGCTGTTCCTGGCGAGGAAAGCCTCGAGGGCAGTGGCGTCTCCTTCGAGAGCAAGCTCGTGTATTCTGGAGAGCGGTCTGTAGGGGGGAGGAGGCCAGTCGACAACGCACAGAGCAATCAAGAAGTCTCTGATCAGGTACGTACGCCTCGTCGACAAAGTCGTCGGCCATCATGCTGACGCCGACCATTTGTTCCTTCTTCGGCTGCCGCTTCCGCTGGACACTCTCGGTGCTACCCGACTTGGCCCCTCCTCCGCGCTGCATCGAGTCGTCGTCGTCGTCGTTGTCGATGCGAAAGTCGAACCGATCCCGGGCGAGCTCGACATAAGCTGCCTGCGCGGCTGCTGCGTCCATCCCTTCCTCGGCGCCTTGCCGGTCCCAGGCGTCCCATTTCGCCCGACCGGTAAAGTCGAGCATGCCTGGTCGAGAACCCTCTATAGGTCGCTGTGAGACGGTCGCAATCTTGTAGAGTGCATAGAGCTGTGGTCGTGCGAGCAAAAGGTAAGTTGACGGTTAAGTGAGATCATAGAGTGACGAGGACTGTACGCGAAGCTTTGTCTGATTGTCGGTCTGGACGTCAGAGGATCCGACGTGAGCGACGGCTCGCTTGAAGGTCGTTGTCATGCTATTGCGGCGAGAGTGCGGAACGAGAGGGACACCGTCAAAAGCAAACGAGTTTGAGAGCTCTTTCTGCTCCCCTACAGCCTCGTTTCGAGCAAAGTATCATACATAGCTTAGCTATAGCTCCAAAAAGTGCCTTCAGAGGTATCGCGAGCCTCTGTTCGGACTGCGCTGGCTCGCTACAGCTCGTCGACCATGTCCGCCCCACCTCCTCCCCGACGAACGCGTGCCCACTCGTCTCTCGCGCGAGATTACACGGTCGGCTCTTCGCAATCGACAGCAGCTTCTCTCTCGAGGGACTCGATCGGGTTGGACCCGCTTGACGCCCAGCATGGTCGGTACTTTCTCGACTCGTTCGGTCGCAGGATCCTTTTGCACGGCTGCAACGTCAGCGGCATCAACAAGTTGCCCACGAAACCGAACGGATTAACCCATCTCGATATGGGCGAGGCGTGGTACGACGGCGAAAACGTCTCGTTCGTCGGGAGACCTTGGCCGCTCGAGGATTCGTAGGCCCCCTCCCTTTCGCTTTTCCTTTCGCTTCTCCTTTCGCTCGCTGCAGACCCAGTGCTGGGACTGACGCTCACCTTGCCGGGCAGTCACGAGCATCTTTCACGACTGCGGAATTGGGGTCTGACTTTCATCCGGCTGGTCGTCCCGTGGGAAGCGCTCGAGCACGCCGGGCCCGGCCAGTACGACGACGAGTACATCTCGTATCTGCACGACCTCCTCTCCCTTTTCCCAAAGTACGGCCTCAAGTGCTACGTCGACGCGCACCAGGACGTCTGGTCCCGGCACGCAGGAGGGTCCGGCGCGCCGACCTGGACCATGACGCTCGTCGGACTCGACATCCGGAACTTGAAACCGACCGGAGCGGCGCACGCGCACAACTTGCACCTCGAAGCCGACGACCCGCCGCCGAAAGTGTGGCCGAGTGGGATGACCAAACTCGCGGCCGCGACGATGGCGACCGTGTTCTGGGGCGGTGACGTCTTTGCGCCGAAACGTAAAGTCCGACGGCGGCTGCACCGGGGCGAGTGGGGTCAGGCGGGAAGAGAGGATGAGGAGGTCGGCTTGCAAGAGTTCTTGCAGGAGAGCATGTGCGGAGCGTTTGGAGCCCTGGCGAATCGGCTGCGCGACTTGGAGACCGTCATCGGATTCGAGGTGCGCTGAGGACATCTCGCTTCCTTCGCCACTCGCTGCAAGTGCGGCGAGGCCCACTGCATCTACCATGCTGACATCCCACGGGCGCACAGGTTATGAACGAGCCGCATCGAGGCTATATCGAGTTGCTCTCGCCGTACAGCTGGGACTTCAACACCGACCTGGCGATCGGTTACTTTCCTTCCGCAGTGCAGTCGTACGTCATTCGCCCCTTCTGGCGCTGAGCAACCTGGTCTGACGCCACGTGCTGCAGGTGGGCGCTCGGGACTGGTCATCCCGTCTTCATCCCGCACTACATTCCTTCGTTTCCCGTCACCGCCGTCTCGCACCACGTCCTCCTTCGACCACCACGTCGACGGACCGCGTGGCTCGATGTATCGTCGCCGAGCTTTCAGAAGCTGCCAGCGAGCACGGCCGGATGCATATGGGCTGAACATGGCGTCTGGGAATGGGTCGCCGATCGGGGCGAGGTCGGTGAAGGCGTCGTCCTCAAGATGGAGTACTTTAAGCGGTTCCCGGCAGACTGTGTAATTCAGGGTTGCGTCGAGGTGGAAGGTGGAAAGTTGGGCCGGAATGGCAAGCGGAAACAGGGAGAAGAGGTCGATTGGCACAGGTGCGCTCGGCTGTGAAGCCTGACCGGATCATGGCCTTCTGCACCAAGAGTACTTACACACGCCCTTTTGTAGGGACTTCTACTACCCCTTCGTCCGCAAGTTCTCGGAGCGAATCCGCCGTGCCCCGAACCCGTCGAGCTGGCTCACGCTCGTCGAACCGATTCCGAACGAGTTCTGCCCCGACTATGCCCCGGAACAACGGCCGAAGGGCTTCATCTTCTCGCCGCACTGGTACGATCTGCAGGCGCTGTTCGAGAAACGCCTCGGCTTCATGACGGCGAACGTGCAGGGCTTGTCCAGGGTGAGGATGCGCAGCTTACTTCAGCTACATGGTTGCTAGACCTACTGACGCCATCTTTACTCGCAGGGCATGTTCCTCCTGAAAGGTCTGGTGAGTATGACTCGGCACAAAGGCCGTGTGTGCCAAATTGACCACGTTCGCTTCTTCCACCCTAGTATTTTGGCCGAAAAGGCCTGAAGCGCAAGTGAGCACTAGAGCCACTCCCCCGCGGGAGTTCATTGCCTGACATGAAGCCTCCGCAGCTACGCCATTCAAATCCTGAACATCTTGCGACACGGGTATCGCCAGATCGGCGAAGCCCCGATCGTCCTCGGCGAAACGGGCTGCCCGTTCGATCTGAACGACAAGAAGGCGTTCGCGACCAAGGACTTTCGCTGGCAGGAGCGGATGCTCGACGGCATCTGCTCGGCGATTGGGGATGCAGGATTGAGCAATTTCAAGTGGGCCTGTTCGAAGGTCGTCTGATCTTTCGAGCGCACGCTGACGGGAGTATCAAATACAGCCTGTGGACGTACAATCCGATCAATAATGACACATGGGGCGACAGCTGGAATGGCGAGAACTTCAGCTGGTTTTCGCTTTCCGATCGGACGCCCGAGGCGCTCGCAGCGGTTCGAGACGAACCAGAATGGCAGCAGCTCAATGTATGCGCTCGCGTACTCGACGCTGTTGAGGTGAGCTCGCTGTATCCCGCACGCTTGAGTAATCGGCTCACTCGCAACCGGTCATCATTAGCGCCCTTACGCCTGCAAAACGGCCGGCATCCCGCTTCGATGCACTTACGACCTGCACACCCGCCGCTTTTCGTACGAATACATCAACCCGATCCCTCCCGAGCATGTTCTTGCCGACGCTGCTCTGCAATCGCTACCGATGCAAGCGGAACCGGACAAGCCGCCTGTCGTTGGCGTCCCGTGCGAGGCACGCGAGACCGAGATCTACTTGCCTCGGCGACGGTACGGTCAAGCTGCGCAAGACGGTTCGCTCCACGTCCAGCTTCGGGACGGCGATGGCGAATGGAAGTACGACGAGGAGGTGAGTCGGGGTGGACTCGGGCAACGGCATGAAAGAGACACTGACGAGATTCTCTGCCGCACTCCAGCGCCAGACGCTCTACGTCTTGCATCGCAACACTGCGCCAGGTTATATCCACTCGGTCAAAGTCAGCGTGTCTGGCCCGGCAGATCGACCGCCTCTCCGCGCATGGTACGAGCCGCCCGCTTGGCTCGTCGACGTCGATCCGGTCTGGATCAATCTCGCCCTCGTCGTTTCCATCGGCGGGTACATGGGGATCTGGCTTCTCTCGCGGGCGATGCAGGGATGGACGGCAGGTGGTCAGGGAGCGTACTTCGAGACGGGACCGCTCGCAGGCGAGCTGTAGACGGATTTGATCTGCGCGTTCCCAGATACGCGCTCTCACTTCCAAGGCGGTTTCGTTGTCTTCGCGTATGTGTCAGGCGCGCAGACTAACGCCTTCGCGAGACTTTCGTGCCATTTACGTGCCTCTATGCTACGCCACGTCATCACGACGATTCGAGCGGGGAGACGAGGTGGCACTTTCGAGTGTTCGGTACTCTGCCGCCCTCTTTCCGCTCCCGCTGCCTGCCACTCCTGCCTGTAGCCATGCCTCGTGTCTCGAACCGTGTCTGGGGTGCCGGCCTCTCTGCCGTTGTTGCTTCGCTGTTTGCCATCTCCTTCCTGTCGATGCAAGGCGCCGCCGCGTCGTCCAGCCCGCCCGTCGCCGCTGCCGCCGCCGAGCCCACAGAGCTCAAGATCGGTGAGTGACTGAGCCAAGCTCTGCCTCGGGATGCAGCCCTCGGACACAGAACGCGGCTGACGGATTCCGTCTGTCCGCTCATCGCTTTTGGCTCGCCCCCACTTTTTGTTCTGAGGCGACCGCAGACGTGACGCACAAGCCGTCGCCTTGCAACTTCCTCAGTAAGAAGGGCGACAAGCTCTCGATGCACTATGATGTACGATTCCCCGCTACCGCGCAAACGACGAGGTCGTCCTTCGAGCCAAGAACGCTGAACCCGCACGCCTCTCTCTCGCAGGGCCGCCTGTCGACCGGCAAGGAGTTTGATTCGTCCCGCAAGCGCGGTCAGCCGTTCAAGTTCAACAGTGAGTCCGCAAGCTAAACATAACCGGAAAGGTGTCCTGCCTGTCACGCCCGACGGTTCCGAACCGGCTGACCCTCTCTTCCGCCTTTGCAGTCGGTCGCGGGCAAGTCATCAAGGGATGGGAGCAGGGTTTGCTCGACATGTGCCCCGGCGAGAAGCGGACCCTCACGATCCCGGCGAGCCTCGGGTACGGCTCGCGCGGCGCCGGCGGCGTTATCCCGGGAGGTGAGTCTGTTCTGCCTGTGTGTGTGCGCGAATCGGGGCTGCCAGTCGAGACGTACTGACCATTCTCCTGCTTCCTTTGCCTTAGGAGCGACGCTGGTGTTTGACGTCGAGCTGCTCGACATTGAGAACCGGAAGCCGACCAAGGACGAGTTGTAGAGAGCCCGACTTCCAAGCCTTGTCTATCCGAACTTGAACCCCTTCCGGGTCGAGTAAGGGGAAACGTCTGCGCGGTTGACCACGCATAGATTGGCCTGCGTTAGCTTAGCTTGCAGGGTTACGCGAGCGCGAGAGAGTGGGTCGCTTCGGCCGAGAAACCGTCGCGACGCCTGTCGCCTTTCTTGAATCTCGATCGCGGCTTCGTTGTCGCCTCTGCACCCGGCGAATTGATGTCGTTCAGCCCGCGTGCGCGACCCCACACGGTCAACCTGGCGTTCAGTGACCCGGACGTGACCGATTCGTACCGCGACGACCGTTCGTTCAACACGGCGTCGTCGCCTCGGCACAGGCACCCGCTCGGCGACTCGCCGTACTCGGCTAGAAACCCGCACGACTCGATCGAAACACAGACGACGAGCCCTGGTCGATATAGATCGAGTCGGGGCTCGCAGGCCGGAGGCGTCGGCGACAGTTCAGAGCGGATAAAGTCAAACCTCGACAGGCTGCTCGACCTGCTCGATCAGGACGACCATGAAGCTCAGCAAAGTCAAGACGAGCTCGCTGCATCCCTCGCAAAGAGCGGCCGTTCTTACATGTCGACTCCGCCGCCGCCGCCGCCGACGTCTGCTTCGACTTCGGCCCGACCGCACTACGCTCCAGTGTCTGCGCCCCCTACAGTCACGTCCTCACGCCGACACCCTGGTCCGCGAACGGAGCCTGCCGCGCAAACAGCCGCCGAGACACCGTTCTCCGACTCGCTTGGCGCGACTCCGACCGCCGCCGCACGCTATTCCACCGGACGGCCGCCCCTCTCCGCCCGAGGGAGCAGCGCCCTCGAGCTTTTGCAACGCGCGAACGGGTTCAGCAGTCCCCCTTCTGGACCGCGGGTTCCAGTCTCGCCGAGTCCGAGACCGGGCAGCGTCGCCGCAATGAAACGGACTGATGGCGAAACGAGTCGGACTGGACCGACCGATGCCGCTGCCCCCGCCGGCGCCGATGAGAGCTCGACGGCGGGATTAGTCTCGGGCTTGTCGCGGATGGCGGTCAACGGAGACGAGAGTACGGCCGGCGCCGCTCGACAGGACATTGCGGATCGCCGGTCGAACGCCTCTTTGGATTCGATCGCCCGGGTGGCAGAAGCTGTCAGTCTGAAATCGTCGACTCCATGCTGCGAATGCGTCGGCTGTCTGACAAAACATTGCCATGCAGGCTCTTCAAGAGTTTGACGACATCATCTCCGACACGACCCACCCCGACGGCAATCGTCCTCCTTCACGATTAAGATCGGTTGTGACGCCGCCCGAGTCGGCAACCTCGACGCGAATCTACGCAGCGACGGAGCCAACCATGACACAAACGTACACGCACGCTCCGCCGGCTGGGTCCGTCAACGAGCAAGTGCGTCCCAACGCGTTTCCGCTTCATACCCGATCCTTTCCCGTGATCTGACCATTCTCGGTGCGTGGCCGTCGCCGATACAGCTCGTCGAGGAGCTACACGAAGCCCAGGACTACATCGCCTACCTGCAAGAAGAGCTGCGGGCGATCAGCCAAGTCGTCGTCCAGCTGCGGGAACAGCCGTCCGTCGACTTGGGCACGGCGACTGCTGCCGATCGCGGCCCTACACCTCGGCAGCAATCGCCACCTTCATCTCAGGACTGGATCGCGGCGGCGCAGAGCAGCACCGAGTCGGCTTTCCAAGTCATGCAGGTACATACGCCCTTCCTTCCCGTCTGATCAACAGCTCAAGAGTCGCGAACCCCCCCTGACTGGAGCCACTCCTCCGATACAGCACACGTTTGCCATGCTCCCTTCCCTCACCGACCACTCGGCTCCGATCGACTCGGTCGCTCGCGCACTTGCGTTCGTTCGGCGGATGGACGAGATGGTTCGGCCTGCGGATCGTGTCAGGAGACGAGACGAAGACGTCTTTGCGCCCGAAAACCTCAATACGATGGCGGACACTGTGCAGAGGTGGGCGAGTAAACCTGCGTAGAGTTTTTGTGGAACGCAAGACCCAACTTCCTATCGAGCCTCGGACTGTTCCGTGCGCGTAAGACTGGAACGCTCTATTGCAAGACATGCTCTGGTATATATACGGGACAAGTGGTGGGGAACGAGCGGGCCAGATCAGTACGCCTCAGTGTCGGTCCGCAACAGCGCTTCCTGCTCCTCGTCGGCAAAGATCTTGGCCTTGCGGGCCTGCTCGAGCCGGCGCTCCTTTGCGTAGTACGCAAACTGGCCGAGGACGAGGAAGTCGAGTGCGATGGTGCCGGCGGACCCGACGAGCCACGGCGCGTTGATCATGACGTGCTGGGTGCTCGTGCTGGTGAGGAGGATCGACTGCGAACGTGGTCGCAGGGTCAGACACGGTTCAAGCGACAAAAGAACGTTGCGCAGCGGTAGTGAATTACTTACAGCGACATACGTCGCGTTTCCGCAGACAGCGAATGCAAACATGAGCAACGAGAGGCCGGCGCATTTCGTCTTCCGGTTCAGGTTGAGTTGCGGCAACCGCGACCCGAGGTATAGGAACGCCGAGATCCACCCGACGATTTGGGCCGACGTGTCCCACACTTCTTCGGTCCGGCCTTGCTTGGCGCTCTTCTTGCCGGCGGCGTAGGCGATCAAGCCGACGACGAGGATCAGGATGAACCCGCCCGCGTACGAGATGACGTCCTTGGTGCGCTGGAGCGCCGGGGACAAGGGCTCGTCGGAAGGGCCGGCAGCGGAGAAGGCGGACAGGAGCGGCGTCTGCTCGGATTGCGAGGTGGTACACGGGAACGCCGGCTCGACGGGCGCGAGGCCGTCCGACGAAACCACCGCTCCCGATCCGGGCGCGTACAGTTCGGGGTGAACTCGGCGTTTCCGGCGGTAGTAAAACACCTGAAAGAGCAGGATGCAGTCGCAGATGGTGTAGTAGAGCGCGACGAGGATGACAGTCGGGATCAGGCCTTGCCAGAGCGAGCCGAGCAAGTTGGTGATGTCGCCCGTCAGCCACTACGGACGCGCGCGTGTCAGTTTGTTCGAGTCTCGTTGTACATGCGGAGGGGGACTCACGATAAAGAGGAAGAGGAGCGACAGGCTCTCGCCGGATTGCTCTTTGTAGCAGAGGACAATCTGATCAAGGGATCTGGTGAGTTTGGTATTGTTTTGCGTCAGAAAGGCAGGGCCCTGGAAAGAGGAAGTACGGGATCGGTGTACACGAGGATCCACGCGGCGAGACTGCTCCATCCGAACGCGAGCGCGAGTCGAGGGTGGCCGTCTGCGTCATGTTTTTTGTTCGAGACCAGAGTCCGGGCAGAGTTCATCAGGTCAGCGACGATATCCACGTCCTTCGAGCCACGGTGCACTCACCGTAGATCTTGACTGGCTCGTCGTGCCAGCCTGGAGGTGCAGGCGGCGGCAAGTGTCCAGTCGGCCGAGCGGCACACACGCCCGCCGCCAACGCCAACACGACCGCCGAGACCAACAAGCGCGGTCGTAGGGATGCTATTGATGCCATTGTAGGCGCCTGGTGAATGAGTGAAGAGCGAAGATCCAGTAGCGTGCCGAGGAGAGCGCGCGACAAAAGTTGGCCGGGGTTTGACTCTCGCTCACGCGCCGGCGTGCTTTGCCCCGCTGGCGGCTCCGCGCCCGATCATGGCCCTCTCGCGGAAAATCAACAGTGTCTGCAGCAAGTATGTAGTTGTCGATGAGACTCTGCACCTCTACTCTGGAGAGAAAGCGACAGAGACGCGCGGCACAGCGATGCGCCACCAAGAGCGAACTACTCGAAAAAGGACCGGATCTTGGCCTCAAGCCCGTCGGCGTCGAGGCGGACATACTTGGTCGAGTCTGTCACGTCCCGCCCGCGCTGGATCAGTACAGAAACCAAGGAGAGAGCGACAAAGATCACGCGCGCGTCGGAAGAACTCACAGTTGTCCTTGCGGTGTCGCGAGACAAACTTGGCATACGTCGGGACGACCATCCGTTCGACGTCACTCCGGAGCCGTTCGCGCAACTCGACGTCGTTCTCGTCGATCCGCGCCTGCCCGTGCAGCTGCTCGACTTCTTCGAGCGCCTCGTGGAACCGGACGAACCGGTCCTTTGTCTCGCGCCGTTCCGTCCCCCCGGACCCTTTCACAGCCCCGATCCCGGCCTTGATCGCCCCCGCCGCGCCGGTCTGTTCCGCAAACCCGGCGTCGAGCAACGCCGCGACGAGGGGAGACCACACGTCGAGATACGCGGCTTTCGCAGTCCGCATCCGCTTGTTGAGCGTGTCTTCGAGGCCCTCGCCGAGGACGTCGACGACGGACGAAGCGAGGATCGACTGCCGGAGGTACGACAGGTTGTTGAGGAGGAAAATCGCCGAGCTACCCGAGCGTCCGCGGAGATTGCGGGCGCGCGCCTCGAGCGCATTCGTCAGGGTCGAGAAGACGTCGTCTGCGTCACGAGATAAACGTCAGCCACCGCCGGGCCTGCTTCTCTTCACGGGGTCGATACCATCACTGTCGACCTACCGAGATAGACTGGCAGCAGCACCGCATCATCGGTCGTGTTGGTGACAATCTTGCGAGCGGGTGCGCCCCAATTGCCATTCCCGAGCACGGCGAGGAACGATTCGGCGAGCGGCGGATTGTCGGCCAGCTGTCGCATAAAGTTGACGACCTGCACTCGGTAGGCGGGTTCGTGAGCGAGCGTCCCATAAAAAAAAACAAGTCTCTGGTCAAAGACTCACGTTGATCGTAACGGCGTGCAGACCGGAAAAGAGCGCATCGGCTCCGACGAGTCCTCGGTTCCCCCAGGCCTGCTCAGACGCGAGAACGTCAGCGCTACCCTCTTTGCCCAACCAACTGAGCAAAATCCAGTCGCACTCCCGCCCATAGGAGGGAACGCACCTTTGTATCTTCGATGACGGCCGGCAGACTCGTCAAGCACGTCCCCCTGAACGCATGGCTCAACTCGCCCAGCTCGTTCTCCTTCCGTTTCGCCTTGGCCCTCACCCACTCTTCAAACTCGTCTTGTCGCTCTTGCAATTCTTGGAACGTCGTGAACGCCAACGGTGCGAGGGCAGCTGTCGTGCTGCTGCTGCTGCTGGTGGTGGTGGTGGTGGTGGCGGAGGGACCAGAGGGCTTTTTGATTTGCGTGTTGAGCGAGGTCCCGGTCGTTGTCAAAAGGGCGAGAGCTGGAGGGAGTAGTGAAGCGTAAATCCTTTGAAGGTTCGGTAGGGGAACGGTCGACGACGACGACGAGGAAGTGGCGTTTGACGATTGAGTGAGAAAGACCGTGGTGAGGACCGCGTGCTCCGACTGTATATACAACAGGATCGACGCAACCGACGGGCCAGGGGGAAGGACCAGGTCAAACTCTCCTTCCACGCGTGTGAGTTGGCAGTCACGGTTGAGCGCACCTTGAGCATCGCCAACAACGCATCCAAAAGGCGACCCAGCGTTCTCCTCCTGTTCGAACCGGTCGCCCCCGTAGACGCGTTCCCGCTACCCGGCCTCGGACTCTGCCCCTGCTGAACCTTGTCGAGTCTGGCATCCTCGAGAGCCTCCCGGGCTGCCGGTTTCAACGACTCTTCGAGGTAGGCGCCTCGGACCGAGGCGTACGTTGAACTGATGAGGGAGGAGGAGGACGCGCCGTGAGGATTGGGGAGGGAACGGAGGTACGCAATGAGGGGGAGCGCGTGCTCCAGGTAGAACGGGGACAAGGTTGGGAAGGCGCGGCCTGCGTGCGCTCGAGCGGTCCGAATCGAGTGGACGAGGATTAGCTTGCGAATTGCGCCATCGTTTCGCGTTCGGCGCTTGATGGAAGAAAGGGGGAACATGCCCGCGCGTACCTTGAACGAGCAACTTGCCGGCGTCGACGACCTGACTCGTCTCGCGGAGCCATTTCGTAAACACGCCGACGAGGTGTTTCGCTCCCGTATCGATCAGCGCCGCCATCTGCGCGAGCGTCGCCGATTGACCGGCGCGCGACGTTGCCACTGTCGCTGACGACTCGGCTGCTGCTGCCACCGCCGTGGAAGTGGCGTCGGTTTTGCGGAGGGCCTCCGAGGCGGCGACGAGCCGGTCGAGGGACGCGAGGTACGGTTTCAAGTCGTCCGGGTTCGGGCTGGTCGTGTGGGTGTATGTGTGCGCGCACGTCAGTCCCGGCGGGTTGTTCCTCTGTCACGGGTGACCGGTGTGCGTGCCACTGAGCGTACCCTGCTTGGATGAGCGCTTGTTCTCGCTCGACGAGGTCGTTGTGGCCGAGCAAGCCGTCGATCGACCTGACTGTCGCTTCGATGTCTGCGAGCTTTGTCGTCAGCGGACCCCAGTGACAACTACGACGTGTGTGACTGCTCACTCTTTTGTACGCGGGTGAGCCTGCCGGTCTGTTTGTAGATGGGGACGAGGCTCTTTTCCAACCTAGCCAACCTGTCGTCCAACTGACCCAAGGTCGCGCCCATCCGGTGAGTGATCCGGGTGGACCGTTGGAGGGATTGTTGCAAGAGGGTCAAGTCTGCGCTGGCTTGTTCGAGCGCGAGCGAGTTGGCGTTGCTGCTCGGGTTGGTCGCTGGGAGAGACGACGAGGGTCCGGCGGTGGTGTGAGGTTGAGAGGTCGGGGCCGAGTAGGCCCTGAATCGAGTTGTTGCCATGGCTGGCTCCCACCTTCCCCCCTCTGCGCCTGAGTGCTTGTGTACGCTCGGAGCGACAGGCGCAGAGAGTCGGGACCCGAGTGGGGGAAGCGGATGACCCGGGCCCAGAAGCAGAGAGCGAAGC
The DNA here is from genome assembly GCA_002922495.1 of Rhodotorula taiwanensis. NCBI lineage: Eukaryota > Fungi > Basidiomycota > Microbotryomycetes > Sporidiobolales > Sporidiobolaceae > Rhodotorula > Rhodotorula taiwanensis. The sequence goes on from PJQD01000013.1 coordinate 376,810, forward strand.
ACGCGGCAGACACTGACGTCCTGCTACGTCGTGACTCGGTAAGTGTCGAGTACTCTGATCTGGCTGTAGTCCTTGTACGAGGGTCGTCGGTCGAGGTTCGCTTGTTGTAGTGATGATCGTTCCGCGCGACTTCTGACGCTCTCTAGACCCACACCCCATACGCTCAAACTCGTATCGTACCGGCAGGCAGTCATAGCTGCAGAGCCGCAGAGCCTTAGACACCTCTGCCGAAACGCGCGTCCGAGTGACAATCTCTCCGCTGCTGCTGTCCCCGACCCCGGGTGTCCCCATTGTTCTCCTCGTCGGGCAACTGCCCAGCGAAACTCTCACTCGAACTCGAACGCGGATACTGGTTACTGGTTTCAGCTCGCTCAAAAACACCAACCCCGCGCAAGAAGAAAATGGCCGACACGGATAGACTCGAACAGCAGTTCCTCGACGGGACTCACCCCGCTCTCCACCGGCAAGGCGCCTCCTCCCCCTCGGCCGCCACGACTCTCCACCTCACCGACTCGCCTCCGACCGACACGTCCGATCACCACCAAGACGAAGACGGCGACGACGACAGTCGACCGATTCCGCTCCGAGAGGCGACCAACGCACCACCACCACCACCACCGCGGAGGCGCGGCGAAGAATCGAGAAACACGGGCGTCAAGGGCGTCAGGGCCGACTATGCCGAAGCGATGCTGCAACAACAGCAGCAGCACGAGCAAGACCTCGCGCGCCGAGTCGAACGCGGACTGAACCTCGTCGGCGGCGAACGGGTTTCGGCCCGCGATGACGACGAGCGAGCCGAACTCGTCCGGTGGAGACAACGGCGGCTCGCTCAACTGCAAGGGAGCGGAGAACGCCAAGCGCGGGCGACGAGGACGTTTGGACATTTGAGCGAAGTCGGGATCGAAACGTTTGTCGCCGCCGTCGAGGACGAAGATCCCGAGACGGCCGTCGTCGTCCACTTGTACGAGCCCGTGAGTTTGCCCATGAGACATCGTTCTCCCTCATTTCCTGCGACGAGGGATTGTCTCGCCCTACTGCTGCTGACCATACGGTCCTCTCACACACATGCTCCCCGATCAGGACATCTCGACGTGCGCCACCCTCAACTCGCACCTCGCCTCGCTCGCACGTGCCCACCCGCGGACCAAGTTCCTCCGCGCCCAAGCCTCGGAAGTCGGCTTTATGCAGCAGCAGCAGCAGCCTACAGTGGCTTCGTTCGCTTCAGACGCCGAAGAGAAGAACGCGGGCGACGCGACGTTGCCGACCGTGTTGGTGTACCGCGCCGGCGGACTCGAGACGGTCTGGGTCCGGTTCGATTTCGAATGCCCCGGGGGAAAAGTCGAGAGGGGTCCGAAGGGTCTCGCGGCGGTGGAACAAGTGTTGAGCAGGTGCGCCCGACTTTTTTCCGAGCGTCTCTGTCTTTTGAAAGACTCCCCCCGCGAATGGAAGGCACTCCGACTGACTTTGAAGCCGCCTTTCGTGGATTGCGCGCACAGTGCTGGAGTGATCGTCCGCGCCAGCAGCGCGCGGAATGGGTCTGATCCGAGGCGGACTGCGGCGGACGACTCGGACGACGACTAGCGGCCGACTCGAGAGCGGCTTGTCTGCGTGGCTACTCGGGGTTCCCCGTGCTTTTGCCCCCCCGTCTTCACTATCTTGTTGTTATACCGTTATCTGCAATCCACGAGACGCGTCGCAAAAAGAATCTCTGGTCGCGAAGAGTGGCAGCCGCGCGCAGTCACTGTTGACCTCTCGGTCCTTCCATTCAACCGGGCCCCCACTCTATACAGGCTTTCGCTTCTACTGTCTGCTCGGCTTCAGAGCCACGCTCTCTCCGACCCAATTGCCGAGGGTTCCGCTGATTTCGTGATACTCCCCACTCGGCACACGAACTCGCGGGTCCACCGCGTTCTGAAACCTGGCCCGCTCCCCTATTGTGCGAGTCACTCTTATAGATTAAACTCGGCAACACGGACGCCCACACCATGGAGGACGAGCCTCACGAGACGATAGACGTCGAGGCGCCGACCGCTGTGACGAACGACACCGTCGACGGCGACGCTCTGACGACCAGCTCTACAGGAGTGGTGACCGCCTCGAAGAGCTCTGATGACTCGAACGAAGCGAACCGAGACAAGGCGCGAGGCTCTGGCGGCGGCGACGACGGCGAGGCAGCTTCGCGCGACTCGGCACCATACGTCGGTCCATCGGGCGGAGCTCCAGCGACAACGACGACCACGTCTCAAGACGGACCGCAGGAACTGGATAGATCGGAAGCACCGACGATGACGACCCCCGGCGATCTGCCACGACCTCGGCCTCGTCGTCGATTACCGCCTGCACCTCCGAAAGGGATCCTCCGTCCGCCTTCCTCCTCGCACGCCGCGACTTCCCGGTTCTCGTTCCGGCGAGACATTCTCCAACCTTTCAACTCGTCCTACTCGCGCGCGACCACCACGGCGGCGGCGACAACGGCGGGGGACGGACCCGGTCAGGCGCCCGGAACGACGTCGGAGAGAGGTGCCGCGGCGGCGGCGGCGGTCGGCGAGGCGGTCGGGACTGCGGCAACAGTCGCGGGAGGGTTCTTCGGAAACGCGCTGAAGCGCCTCAGTGCCGCAGCAGTCGCGACGACGACCGCCGCGGCGACTCCTACCCAGAGCGGGAGTGCAGCAGCAGGAGGAGGCGGCGGCGCCCCGCTGGCACTCGGTGCTTTGATGCCGGGACCACCCACGGGCGCTGCGGATCGCTCGTCGACGGGTATAGCAGCCACGAACGGCGAGTCAGGACCACTGACGGCGCCGCCGGGACATTCGCAGTCGGCGGCAGCTTCAGTCTCGACGCTTTCCCTCACTCCTTCAGCAGCACCGTCGACGGCCAGTACCGCCGTACCTTCCTCTTCAGGTGCCTCCATCGCTTCGTCTACTCAAATCGCAGCGCCGATACAGCCACCGCAGCCCCCTCTGCCCGTCTCGTCCCTGAAACTCGTCCGGTTCCGCATGGCGTCGATCAAGATCGTCTATCCGATCAACAACGGCACGCTCGACCCGATCGCGCCTTCCGACGAAGGCGAGACGCGAGACCGGATCGAGCGCGAGTGGAGGAACGAGAAGGGGCTCGCCGTCGTCAGCGAAGAGGAGGGGCTCGGTCGCGTCGGTGAAAAGGGGGACGAGAACGAGAAGGGAGTGGTAGTCCGAGCGGTGGGTGAGGAGAAGAGGCGGGCGAGGAGTTATACGGGCGAGGAGTTGGCGCGGATCTATAACGAGTCGTGCCGGACGAGGGAGGAACCGGGCATCGAGCGCGTCAAGCGGTTCTTCCGGGTACGCCGACTTTCAGTCAGGGCCGAGAGAACCCGGGGAGAAACCGCGAGGGCTGACCTTTTACCGGTCAAACAGGAGAATCCCAAGTCGCTACCGAAAGTGCTCGACCTCTCGCACGAACTGCTGTCGTTCGGCGCAGTCGCGGCGTTGTCGGACGTCCTCGCGATCGATTGGGGCTGCAGGAAGCTCGTCCTCGAAGGTTGCGGACTCGATGACGAGGTGAGATGCACTCGCATTGCCTGACGAGCCTTGAATGCTGGACGCTGAGCTCGTGTTTCTCGTGTGCAGAGCGTCAAACCTCTGCTGCACGCGCTCCTCGTGTCGGCATGCGTGCCGACGATTAGCTTGGCGGGGAACAAGCGGATCCGGAACAAGGGTTGGAAGCTGCTCGCCGTGTTTCTTCGAAAGGTGGGCCGGACTCGAGGACACGTGGTCGAGCGAATATGTAGACGCTGATGCGGGTCCCGCTCCTCCAGGCGACGTTCTTGCGGTACCTCGACTTGTCGGAAACCTCGATCGACAAGAAGGCGGCGGAATGGCTGGTCCAGGCTGTCGCTCCCCCTCCTCCGCCTCCGCCCCCCACTGCTGCAACTATAGCGGACACCAGTACCGACCCCGAGTCGAAGCAGCCATCGCCGCGACCTCGCGTCAAGGGCCCGTGGGAAGACGAAGACGATTCGGCCGACGAGGCCGACAACGCGCCCGATCCGGCACCGTTCGCACCCCCAGAATCAGCCAAAGACGCCGACGAGGCTCGACAAGATCTTGCAGCTCCGCGAGCGCCGCTCTTTCCGACGGCACCGCTGCTCAAGGAAGACTGGGAGGGAGAAATGGCAGCGGTGCAGTCGTTGCGGTTCGAGAACTGCGGAATGCGCGGACCGACTCTGGAAGTCCTCGGTGCGTTTGACGGGATGATCTACGTACGGGGCTGTGATTGACCTTGCCTTGTGCGCCCGTGCAGCGAACGGATTGCGGTTGTCCGGGGTCAAGCACGTCTCGCTCCGCAAGAACCGGATCAACCACGCCGGTGGCCCTGCCCTCGCCATCATGATGCGCGACTATCCTCTCTCGACCGATGCGTCTGCTGCCGCCCTCAACGCCTCGCTCAACTCCCCCTCTTTGACCTCGCCAACCATCTTCCGGAACGGCTTCTCGCACGGAACGTCGGACGTCTCGAGCTCGCCTGAGCCGGCTGTCTCGGAGGGACGGAACTCGGTCACGGCGCATCGGCGTCACCTGTTCAAGCCGCTCGAGCAGCACTTGCCGCACCTGCCTCGTCCGAACAGTCCTTCGGCAGGCCATCTCCTGTCTGAAGACTCGGGACGAAACTCGCCCGTCCCGTCCGATCGCGAGGTGAACCGCATGACAGAAGCGCGAACAAAGCTGCGCAAACAGCTCGATGGGCTGCCCCGCTTTGGGGCGCTCCTGACGCTGGACGTCAAGGGCAACGATTTGAGGGTGTGTTGGCCCGCCCAGTCTGCTCGGGTGCCCGATACTGACCTTGACATGCGCTCGAACAGCACGGAGTGACCTACGTCGCACAAGTCCTCAAGCGGAATCGTACGCTCAAGACGCTCAACCTGAGCGAAAACCGGATCGACTCGCAAGGTCTGACAGCGATTGCTGAAGCCTTGGTGAGCACGTTCGCACTGGTTCTGTTCCGAAGGAACTCGATCTGACTCGGTACGACCTCGCGTAGAAATACAACTCGACCCTCGAGACGCTCGACCTGAGTCACAACCCTTGCTGCGGGCCAGGCGTCGACGGCATCCTCGCGCTCCGCTCGACGCTGATGGTGTCTCATTCGCTCAAGCGGATCTTCCTCAACAGTACCGAGCTGACGTCGGAAGGCGCGATCGCCCTCGCCGAATTCTTGCCCGAGTCACGGTCAGTCCTTCACCTCGACTTGACGAACAACAATATCGACATCTCGGGCGTCCTCGCTTTGAGTGTCTCGATCAAGCTCAATTCGACGATCCGGTGTCTCGACTTGAACATCCCGCCGAACGACGCCGACTTTAGTCGACTCAGTCAAGACATCCTCAACACCTGTGTCCGAAACACTGAAATCGCCCAGGAGAAGGCCGATTCGGAGGCGCGACACGCAGCAGACGGGGCCAAGCGAGTGCTCGTCGCGCAACCGATTCGCAAGTCAGCCCTCGCGACGGAGCTCGAAGAGCAGCAGCGAGCGCAAGAGCAAAGACAACGCCGGAGGCAAGACGTCCTCCGGTCGCAGCAAGACATCCTCGCCGCGGCGGCCGAGACCCGAGATGTGGTCCGCGAGCTCCTCGCCGTTGACGAAGCGGCGGCAGCTCAAGGCTCGAACGTGCGGCCGAGCGAGGTGACCCGGGATGCGCTGGTTCAGCTGCAGCTCGCCGAAGCTCAGCTCGCGGAGGCGGCGCCTTCGAGCGGCACTGGCGCCGAGCGAGGTGAGTCAATCCGGTAGTGGCCAAGAAAGAACCGTTACTGATCCATTCGCCACCCTCTAGAACGAGTTGATTTGCTTCTGTCTGAGCTCTCTTCCCTGCTTGACCTCGCAAAGTCGCTCTACGACGGGCCCGCCGCTTCGACGAAAGCACGCCGCAGACCGATCGACGCTGGAACCCCCTTTCCCAAGCCTGACAGGCCTGCGCCGCCGTCTCCGACCTTGTCGGCCGCGAGTTCGCCGGACGAAGAAGCTGCAGTTGAGGAAGATGCAACGGGAGGCGATCAGCAGAAACGCAAGCCCGATTCGCTCGACCTGCCGACGCAGCCCTCCATGCTCGATCCGGCACGCGCCGAGACGCCGCCCGTGCGAAGCCCGATACAAAGTGAATCGCGAGCAATGGTCGAAGAGGAGTCGGAGGTGTTCCGGCGCGGGGTGGCCCTCGGAGTCGACGAAGTCTCGGACAGCGAAGACGAGGACGACACGTCGGACAAGGTTGCCGCAGCTCGATCCGAGGATGGGTCGCCGAAGAAGAAGAGCGAAGTTAGCGGCGAGGAATTGCGGAAGGAGGCAAGTCTCGCTTCCTCATCCGCAACGACCTCGCGAATGCGCCGGTGCTGACGACGTGACGCATCTTGTGCAGCTTCTCGAGACGCCTGTCCGGCGCAGCCCGCGAACTAGCTTCAGCTCCGACGCTGATGGTCTGCCTGTTGTCGAGTCGAGTCCGCCTCTCGAGCCCTGACATCGCGCATACCCTTTTCGGCATATACATACCCGTTCTCGCGAAATTTTGTCGTATAAACCCTGTACTCATCAGATTCCCGGCTCGAAAGCCTCTCCTTCAGCTTCAGGCCGGAGAACTTGTGGGCAAAGTCTTTGCGGAGTGAGGCGCTTCACATCACCGACCAACCGGGGTCGAAAGTGTCTACGGGCACATGAGAGAGGTATGACAGGTCGGTCGCATCGAGCGAAGTGAATGTCGGTTGGGGAAATAGCGCGGCCGGCTCGGGGAACGTATTGACGAGATAGTCGTAACCGGGAGCACCCGTCGCAGCGGCGAGGGTGAAATCGAAAACCCCGGTGTCGGCGGCGGTACATGTATCCGGGAAGGCAGACGGTGCGTAGTCTGCCCCGGCTGCGGTGTGGCAAACGTTGACGTGTGCTCCGAGCAATTCGTGCATTTGACGCTGTTCTGTTTCGAGAAGGTTGAGCGTGTGGTCCAGCTTTCCGCTCGGGTAGCCCTGTCGCAAGTGCCGGATCTGTGGTAGAACGCTACGCGAGGACCTGATGAGTGCAAATCCGGGCGTAGCGCTAGAGGGCGAGCTCACCAATCGACCATGCGCAAGCGATCAGCCGCTCCGATTGGGAACAACATCGGGTCGGTGACTGGAGTTCGGGCCAGCACTTGCGCCATGTCGAGCACGCGTGAGACGCTGCACGTCACGCCGGGAAGGAAAGCGAAGATGTCGAGCGAATCGACGCCGTTGTCCTAGAACGCGAGACGTGATCAGCTTCTGGCGGTCGAGAAGCGCAGATCTCGAGCTTACGCCATAGGTGTGCGGGAGGTAGGCGCAAAGCTGTGTCTCCACGCGCCGTCGCGCTATGGTAGACAAGGTGTCTAGCTCGGCGATATCGCCAGTGGCCGGCCATCCCGCCTTGGCGCTGTCGGCAGTGCACCGGGCAGAATTGGAATCGACGAGGTTGACCAGAGAAAGCTCGATCGCGATGGCAGTCGCCCACATCAGGGTCCCGTATCGCTGCGGCCGAGTGAGCACGGTCAGCCTGCTTGCTCCCCATTGCGTGCAGGTGTGGCGCGGAACACGCACCCAATAGACGCGGCCGGCGTGCTCTTCTTGGACGCCAGCAAAGGTGGCAGTATCGCGGCACCATCGGTAGACGTCGTCCAGCCGCAGCCACAGTGCGTCCAGTGGCGAGCGGGTGCGGTCCCACGAGGCCGCAGTCGCGGCCGTATCGTACGCGATCAGGACGAGCGTGCTCAATCCACGCATGACGAGCTCCTGCGACGCTTCGGCGGCGCCTCCAATTGAGCTGCGCAGGTCCTCGAGGATGGGCAAGGATGCGCTGCCCTGCCCAAGAAACCCGGTGATCTCCTCACGGGACCTGCTCCAGGATTATCAGTACATTCGGTTCGATCAGCGTTGGAGAGGGGAGCAATAGCTCACAGATGAGGTCGTTGCCCCCGCTCGACAGCGCCGAGGACGTCCATGATCACAATCGTCCAGCTGATTGTCGTGTCTGCTTGGGCCCCGACTGCCACCGCGGCTAGTTCGGCTCGCTGTGCTAGCTGACGAGTTTGCGTAATTGCTGCCGATAGATAGGGCAGGGCGCTTTCGGACTTGGCGTCGTCGATGTTGTGCGTCTTGTAGAGGAGCAAGAGCGGCGTGACGTGAGCCGGGTCCGGCTTGCGCCAGACAGCGAGACTGTCGGCAAAGTTCTCGGCCTCTTCGCGCAGCTGCAACGCCGCGGATCGTCGACTGCCGCCGTGGACCGTCTCCGGAAGATGCACAGGTGCCGCAGCCGCATAGATCGCGCGGCAGAAGAGTTGGTCGACTGGAGTCAGGCGTTCGAGGCGGCGATTCCTGCGCGGCAGGCGATGAGCATGCGCGAGTAATGGCAAGAGCGGACAAGTAACTCACACCGTACGATAGCGCTGCAGGAGGGAGCTGAAATCGAGAACCGAAGCGTCCATATTCGGGACACCGGTTCGTGCCTGCGCCTGGTCTAGCCATAGTTCGAATAGGCGAGACCCGACCGAGCACGCGAGCTCCTGCCTCGCAAGCGCCTCCTGTGCGGGCAAGAGAGCTCGGGGTGCCACTCCGGCGGCGCCCGACGGGGTAGTGGTGCCGTAACGCGCCCGCGCCGTCTCGAGGATCTTTCCCGACCGATTCCGCGTCTTTGGCCGGTCCACGTAGATGCATTGGATGCCTTTCCGCGTACACGCCTGACAAGAAATGCCAGTGTCGTATTCGAACCCTTCTGGTCGGTGGCACCGGACCTTGCGCAGTCTGCCAGGTTTGAGGTTCCGGTGAGTTCGCTCCATGTCAAGCGGCGCCGGCTGTACCGGGTGTCTCACTCACCGACAGGTCTCGCAAGCTGGCACAGCTGGGTCTCGTGGTGCAGACGTGCCCACCGTCACCATGTCGCGCGGCATGACCGTATCAAAGCGCTGACTCGAGTGACCCAAGCGACGTGGAGGAGCGTCCTGTGAGGCGCGGACGGCGCGTCAGGGACGACGGGTCCGTTCGGGCAAGGGCGATGCTGCAAGCGAGCCCGGTGCGCGTCTGTCTGTACAGGAAGCGGACATCGAGCGACGAGGACGCGGACCGCTTCAACTTTTCCCGCGATTCGGGCCGGTGCTTCCGACCATGTGGCGCAGCTCCCGGCGGACGCGATCGAAGTTGACGCGTTAAACGAAGTGAGGCCGTCAGGCTACCAGCGGGCGATTGATTCAACCCGTTCATGAGCAGTCACGGAGGAGCTGGGAGCTTTGCAGGGAAATGTACGGCCGCTGCTCAGTCAGGCACGACCTCCTCAGAAGTCGAGAACCTCCTCCTTGCCTTCGACCTTGGCGATATCCCACAGCATCGCGAGCTTGCCGAGGACCTCGCGCGCGCTCGCATCGCTCGGGCAGTTGGCGTGCCGGACATCGCCAAAGAGGTGCTCGCGTTCCGCTCCCGACCAGATCTCGCGGCAGTAGTTGTCGGCGAGACTCTGCGGGACTTCCGGGTCGTCCGGGTTCGCGACGGGGTCGTTGAAGGGTCCGGCGGGGCGGAGGATCCCGCCGTGGTTCTCGAGACCGCGCGGCGCGTCGGCGTCCGCGTCCGCGTCCGTGCTGGCCCGCGGCGCCGCTTCTTCCGTCCATCGGATCCGGTTCAACATGAGCTGGCGGTACTTCTTGATCGACTTGGGTCCGCCTTCGACGAGGACGAGGCAGAACTTGGGGTTGTGCAGGATCCGCCCCGTCAAGTGGTAGTCGAGCGCGTTCTTCTTGACCTTGAACTTGTGCGACGGGTCGGACAGGTACCGAACCTTGAACGCGATGGCGTGGATACCCTTCTGCAGGTCCTTGGCGTACTCGGCTTCCCGTTTCTCGCGGCGTTGCTCCGGCGTCAGCTGGCGCTCGGCGTTCTCCTTCAGGTGTTTCCGCTCGCGCGCCATCATCTCGCGTCGGACCTGCGCTTCCACCTTGGTCGGGTCGGCGATCGCGTCCTGCGTCAAGACGCGCATCATGTTGGAGATCTTGACTGCAAGCGGAACACGCGGTCAGGACGGCTGAAGTGGGAGAGACCGCGCAATCTCGAGATCCAGCTCACCCTTCGGCGGAGGTGGCGGCAACAACCCCATCTTCTGTCGATCCTGCTTGTCCTGAAGCTCGGCCTGCCTCCTGATCCGCCTCATCTTCTTCATCTCCTTCTTGGTCAAGAAGAGCGGCTTCAACTCGACCTGGTTCTTGTCCTGCGGCGCCGGGATCGAGATCGGGTGTTGAACGAGGTGCGAGATGAGCTGCGACTTGTCGAGGAACTCGGTCGAGTACGAGTCGTACGACTTTTCGGGGAGGTAGCCCTCGTCCCACCACTCGAGGTCGGGAGGAGGCGGCCGCCGGACTTTTTTCGCCGTTTCTTCGAGATCGCTCTGCAAGCCCGCCTTTTGCGAGCTCTCGAGGATCCGTCGCTTCAGGTCCTCCATGCGCGCTTCGGCCCGGAGCGCCTCGCCCTTCTTGACAAACGTGCCGGCCTGCTTGAACTGGAACGTCTGCCGCGCGGGGCCTTTGCCCATGTGCGACTTGCTCGCGACCCCGGCAGACCCGTAGCCGAGCCTCGCGTCGAAGAACTCGGTCTCCTTGAGCGACTCGGCTTCGGCGTTCGACGTCGACGTCGACGGGGTCGATGGGCGTGAAGGCGCGGCGGGCAGGCGGGCGTTGGCTTTCGCGGTCGAGAATTTGGGCGCCATCGGCTTGTAGCGGTCCTTCTTTGTCGTGGTCGGGGCGGCGGGAGCGCCAAGATCCATGAGGAGCGGGTGCGCCGCCATGTTCAGGCCTCCTCGTCCCGCAACGGAAGGGTCGATGACCGGCTCGTTCTTCCTCGCGCCGCCTTGCAGGGCCGGCGACTGTACACATGCGAGGCAGATGTCAGTCTAGCAAGCTCGTGATGGAGAGTGCACGAGGACGCAGGCGTACGAGGTACGGGTTGATCTTGGTCTCGGCAGCCTGTTTCCGGGCGGCCATCTCTGCGACTTTGCGCTTCGCCTCGGCGATCTTCCTCGCGAGTTCCGGATCAACGTTCGGTTGTGGCAGGCCCGGAACGGCGGGCATGTTGGGTCTCGAAGGGAGCGTGGTCGGGACGGGCGGACGAGGCGGGATCGAGGCGGACGAAGGAGGAGGCGCCGCCCCGCCGCTCGAAGCGGCCTTCATCGCTGCGAGCTTCGCTTGGATCTCTGCGCGCTTGGCTGCAATGTCGATGGCGGGACCGCCTGCGGGTGGCCGAGGGGGCAACCCGTCGCTGAGCGGGGTCGGCATGAACGAAGGCTGAGCCGGCTGCGCACGTCCAGTCGAGTCAGTCTGGGATCCTGTTCAGTAGCACGTCGAGTCGTGAACGCACCGCATTGCTGCAAATTTCGGTAAAGATTCGGTCGGGAGCGACCGACAGAGCGGGGGGTGAACAATAGTCAGTACACCATATCTCTCGTTGAGGGAGCCAGGCTGAGGGTCACAGTATATCCTGAGCGGTCTGGAGCACGCGCCTTGACCTCCTACGCCCACACTATGGCTCAGGATAACGGCGTAGCGACTCACCCTCGCGGTCGTTTCGACTCTGGCGTGCGGTCCTGCGTCGAGCCGTCGTGCAAATCGGGTCGCTTGCGGTCGCTCATGACGTTTCTCAGATATGGCGAGCTCTTTGAAGAAGAGCCGCTGAGTGTCAGAGGCGCCAACCAGACGAGAGCGATGAGGCAATCCAGCGGCGCGGACTCGACGAATAATTTTACCGCAGACTTGTTTCCGAACTTCCTCGACAGTCACCGGCACAGTGCGCTCACATACGACCAGACTAACGCCAGTGTTACATTGCGGAAGAGGAAATCAAGAGAAAAAAATGTCTATTTGTCGTGAACGAGCTGCACAGGCCTCTCCTGCGCCCCTTGCTTTCAGTCTGTGGTCCGCCATGTGGCGCGGAAGTGTACCATGCGCGAGCATGCGACCGAAGATCGACGTCGTGTGCGCAAGGCTCACGACGGAGCGAGAGCGTGCATCAAACGAAGTCCTTCATCTCGGCCTCGCTGCCGGTCGACGAGACGGCCGATCCGTTACGTCGAGTCCGGAGTGAAGCCCGAGGGTCTTTTGGGACTGTACGGTACGGGTGTACAGCGCTACAAATGGTAGAAATAGCTGTCAGTGGCGCTTCGAAAAGAGGAACTCGTCGACGAGCGTACTTGAGCAGGTACGAGACAAGCATCATCGGAATGGCGTCCAGGAGGATGAGAGCAGTCTCTGTGCGCTCGGTGTGGTGTCAGCAGAGGCTCGAGAATGCCAGATCGGCGTGCGCTCACGGTTGGTGGCGACGGATCCGAACAACCCTTCGGAGAGCTCGGCCGTGCGGTAGCTACCTCTGCGTACCCGGCCAAGGAGGCTTAGTACGGAGCTATGCAGTCGGAAGTGCGTGCACTGCAGACGTACCGAATGATGAAGAGCATCTCCATAAGCAGAACGCCCCAGAAGATCTGCCCGACGTGGTCATGCAGCGAGAATGGCCGGTGGATCTCGTGGCTCAGGCGGCGGTAATAGATGAGGAAGAAGGCCGTGAACAAGCACGACGTGGCGAGCTGCAGAGCCGTGCCTGCGGTCATGATATGAGTACCGGTGCGGAACTGCGCTTCGCCTCCGTTGCCGGCTGCGAGGACCTGCAGCACCGAAACGAGAGGTCAATGAGGCTTCCAATAGGTTTCCTGCGGTGCACTCACGCCGCCTGCAGCCTGGATCGCGATGGTGGTGATCTCGATGGCAAAGATTGCCCAGCTGAAGCTGTGCGAACGCCGAGGCAGGAGCATCAGCCACGAGCTAGAATCGCACGTCATAACTCGGGACGTACGCTTTCGGACCTAGTAACGGCATGAAGTGGCGATCTTGCGTGCTGGCAAACGCATAGAATAAGGCGTCTGAGCGAGCATGAGAGTCAGCACAATGATGGGCAGACCGATGGGGCATGAACGGGCAGACGTACAAACACCGCCAGCGAAGAAGGTTGGTCCAATGGTGAGTGTCGCAAGCTGACCGATGTAGCTGACAAAGATCGGGGCGTAGAGTCAGGGCACTGACGAAAAGAGCAGCCGCTCCTCCACGCCTCACTTGTTCATAACATTGACGGCAGCGCCTTGACGGAACGCCCAGCCCGTAAGCTCAATCGCCGAGCCAGCGATGACTGAGACGTACGCCCAACGGCGGGACCGAGCGAGTTGGTAGACATGCCACAGGGCGGAAATGCCGAAGGCGACGAGAGCAAAGATGGCGAAACCGTACGATGGGTAATACTGCGAGCAGGAAGGAGTCAGCTTCGGTTCACTACGGACCTTGCCGAGCTGTTGCTGCCGTGACTCACGCCGTACGAATTGAGCGTCGGCCACAGCTTCTTGGCTGCCTTCGCGACGGAGGGGATGTCGGAGAACCTGCACGCCCACGTCGCGAGGTATTGTTCAGAGGTGTAGCCGACTCCCTTGTCCTTCGGTACGAGGAGCGCAGCCGAAAGCGCAGCCTGTAGAGTGCTGTTGCAAGCGGTCGCGCGAGCGTTCGCGTCCGACCATTGGTACTGCCAGTTCGACTCGGTCGTCATCCTTCGTCGGTTCGGTTGGGGTCAAGTGTGTCCCGAAAGGAGCAAAGAGAGCGGGCAGTGTTCGTTCGCATAGTGGCGCGACGCCGCTGCATAGCACGGGCGCGGTACATGTATCGGGAAGAGATCATGTCTAGCTCCGAGGTAAGGACCTTTCCGCCGGCCGTCGGCTCCGGCCAACCGCATGATGATCGGGATGCCGAGTCAGAAAATGGTGCCTGATTGCCGCGACCTACCTCGTGCCTTGAGATGGACACTAACGGGTACCCGCGGAGACGCCGCACAGCTCGTCGCCATCGGAAAGCTTGTACGAGAAACCTCCTGTATACTGACTCGTAGACACTAGAGCCAAGTGACGAGCGGATTCCTAGCGATACAATTCACAGGGAGAGAGGACTGAAGTCTTTACAGGTCAATGCCCGACTGGCAGTGTCCGCAAGACAGCTGCCTGACAAAAAGGTGAAGTATTACAGAGCGAAACGTATCAGACCATCTGCCAGTCCCAAACGTCCGTGACCTGCGCGGAAGAGAGGAACGGAAAAGGAGATTCGACCGTGGAAGGGAAAAGGAGGTCTTGGGCGTCGTGCGCAACTTGCGGCGGCAAGAATGTGTCGTATGGAAAATTGTCGAGTGAGAGCGGGTTCAAAGCGCCGGTCGGAGTGTGAGAGCTTGACTGGGAGAACGAGCTTGCCCGAGCGTAGGTAGGGCTCGTATGGTCCCCGGTGCTCGGGTCTGAGTGGGTCAGCATGTTGTCAGTGGAGAGTCACCGTCATTTCACAGGTACAAATGCAGTGCTCACTGTCGTCTGAGGTCGTCACAGCGAGGGTGACCTGCATCTTGCGCTGTTCCTCCTCGAGGATCGAGACTGTCGCGTCCATCTTCGGGCCAGGATAGCCAACGGCGAGCCTTCGAACCTGGACCAGAACACTGCAACGGCAGCATTGTCAGCGCATCGGTTTCACAGAATACTCGAGCGTGGACGTACTGGTCCAACGCTGCCAAACGGTCGTGTGCGCCGAGCGGGAAAAGCTCCGCGTCGTCGCATGAAGTACGAGCGAGCGTCTGGGCGATGTCGAGAACGCGAGCCACACTACAGGTCGCGCCGGGCATGATGGCGAGAGTATACAGGGGGTCGCGATCGACGCTCTGTGAAGCGGGAAAGCTTCGTCAATCGGTCGAAAAGAAGCCAGTAAGGCGAGCATGAACGCACGCCGTAGGTATGCGGCAGGTAAGCACAGAGACGCAAAGCTACGCGTCTCTGGGCGAGAGCGGATAGCGCGACGAGCTCCGAGAGCCGGCCCGTGTTTGGCCACCCGGAGGACCTTGAGGAGGGGTGGGCGGCGGTCGCGATGAGGGCGGTAATGATCTCGACGAGAGAGAGTTCGATTGTTATTGAAGTTGCCCACAGCAGGCTGCCGTAGAGCTGAACGGTTCCGAGTCAGCCACGTCAAAGAGTTCGTCGCATCCAGCTTCGACCCACCCAGAAGAGTCGACCGCCGCCGTGATCAGGCGAGGCATCGACGTCGTTCGTCTTTCGACACCATTCGTACACAGAGTCAAGTCGCGCCCACAGAGCATGGAAGGCTTGAATGTGACAGTCTGGAGCAGCTGAAACGGCAGCGACGTCGAATGCGATCAACATGAGAGTCGAGACTGCCTGCATGACCAGAGCCATAGCGGCTTCGGCGTTCGAGCCGACGGTGAGGCGGAGGTCTTCGAGTATCGGGAGCGAAGCGCGGTCTTCGCCCAGAAAGTCGGTCACCTCGTCCCGAGATCTGTCGCGCCACCGCAAGTAGAGGCGAAAAAAAAATCAGCACAAGTAGTAGCATCTTTGGCCAGCAACGCTGCACAGACGCACAGATGCGGTTTCCGTCCGCGCTCCATACTCGAGAGGACGTCCATGATGATCAATGTCCAGCTGACGTTGACAGTAGCGCCCCCCGCCGTGACTGTCGGCTGGGACCGCTCGCGTCCGGCGAGGACGCGACAATGCGAGATGGCCGCCGCGAGATAAGGCACCGCGTCGTCGTTCTTATTATCCTCGGTGCTGAACGGCTTGTACAACAGCATGAGGGGCGCGACGTGTCGAGGGTCCGGTTTCCTCCAGATCGCGAGACTGTCGGCCATGCTTTCGGCATCTTGCCGGAGTTGGCGAGCGACAGTACGACGGGTGTCGCCGGCGATGCGGTCGGGAAGGTGTATTGGCGCTGCGGTAGCGTACACGATGCGGCATTGGAGCTGGTCAATCGGCGTGAGGTGTTCGAGCTTCTGTCCGCTGTCGACCAACGCGCTTGGATCAGTACGGGAGCACTTCCCACTCGACGCGATAGTCAAACTCACACGGCGTAGTAGCGCTCGAGAAGCGCCCAGAAGTCAATGACGGGCGGATCCATATTCGGCACGCTCGTCCGCTCCTGCGCCTGGTCCAACCATGATTCGAGCAGGCGAAAACCTACGGCGCCTGCGAGCTCCACGCGCACGAGCGCGTCCTGCGGCGGTAGGAGCGGCGGCGTGACTGATCCCGATTGGTGCGACGAGCCAGATCCGGACGACGACGTCAGGGCACCGTACCGTTCCCGTGCCGCTTCGACGTTCTTTCCCGAGCGATTCCGAGTCCTCGGCCGGTCGACGAAGACGCACTGTATGCCTTTTCGCACACAACCCTGACAAGGGACAGTCATGTCGAGTTGAAAGCCTTCGGGCCGCTGACATCGGATCTTGCGCAGCCTGTCCCGACGTTTCGGATGAGCCTGGCGCGGACTCGTCCTGGAAGCAGCCGCACGCACCGACAAGTCTCGCAAGATGGCGTTAGCACCGTCCGTGCGCGGGATGTGCTCGCTGTGGGTTCGTCGCGCGGCATCTGCTGGAGAAGAACCCTCGGCGGATATTTCGGAGCAAGACTGCGCGCTTCTGGTGCACGAGGAGGAAAGCCGGTAACGACAGGTGCCTCAAAAGCAGCGAGGCCGGGTACACGATTCGGGTTGATTGGAAGGGGTCCGAAGTTACCAGACGCTACGTCCACGGCTGCAGCGCACGGTCTTGTGCAGGGCGAATCCGGCAGCACCGCCTCCCCGAACCCTTCTTCTCGAGACGCTCAAGTGGGGCCGAGAGAGCGGGCTGTTCGCCGACCCTCTCTAGCCTGCATGCGGAGCGCGCCGAAGCGAGCCAAAAGCGAGATCGGAAATACGACGCTTTACGACAACAGGTATGCGTAGGCAGAGAAAAGTACTGCTTCGAGCGGTCACAGACTCGCCAGCCAGTCGGCCTCGACCCCCTCGAATCCGGGGAAATCGAGCCCGGAGAGCTGATCGAGCTCGAACGGTGCGGATAGAGCAGAGTTCATGTGAAGCCCCGGCATACCGTTCAAGAGTGTGGTAGCCTCGGAGGAGTGGTCCGACGCGACCGAGAATAAGTCGAGCGGCGAGCCGTCTGGGCCGGGCGCGGGTGCTGGAGGAGGAAAGGACGAGTGGCAAAGTTGCGTAAAGGCCGGAAAACGCAACGAGTTGGCCAACCTTGCTTGCTCCTTGTGTAGAGCGAATAAGGTGGCGTCCATTTTAGCGCTCGGGTAAGCTGCCTCGAGTCGACGTATCTCGGCGAGAAGGCTGTCCCGATCCGCCGTTAGCTGTGAGCCCTGCATTCCGGTACGTGAGTTCGCTCACAAGCTGAGCGATTCGAGCTTCTCTTGTGGTCCCGACGGGAAGAGCGAGCGGTCCTGAGCGGGGGCGCCGGCAAACGCCTGACCGATGTCGAGCACTCGCCCGATCCCGAGGATCAAGGCGGGCATGACGCCAAGGGTGTGGAGAGGCGGATTGTGTCGCGTTCTGACTATTCTGAGGTTGCTTGTGATGGCTGTCAAGATACGCTGATTTGCGATCGCGCACAGCGAGACGAGGGAGGCGAGGTGGTTCGTGTTGGTCAGGCCGACTCCGTGGTTCGCTGGAGCTGCCACGCGAGACAAGATGCTGCGGATATGTTCTGCGATGGAGAACTCGAGCGTGATAGCGGAAGACCAGATATCGGTGGCGTATACCTGCGTCGCAGCTTGGTCAGTACGTTGCGCAGCACCGCAAATGGCTCGAGTCTAACCCGGAGAAGGTTGCATCCCTCTGAAGTCGATAGGTTGCAAACCAGCAAAGCGTCTTGTGCCCACGCGTATAAGCTATCGAGCCCACTCCAGAGCGGTTGAAGGCTCTCGATGGCGCAGGCGAGTGACGACGAGTACGACGCGACGTCGTGTGCGAGCAGAGCGAAGACCAGGATCGCATCGTAGACGCAGCGCATTGGAGCACTCGCAGAGATTCCGAGAGCGGCCTGCATCCTGCTTGCGTCAGGAAGCTCAGCTTCGAGAGACCGGGCCAACATCGTCTCGATTTCTGTCCGGGAGCTGCGAACCGGCTCGGGTCAATGGTCAGGTTCGAGCCCACGACAGCCACGCTGCGGTCGGAACCTACAGGAGGGGGGTGTGCCGCCGCTCAGCGGCGCCGTAACAGTCCGCCACCACAAGACTCCAGCGCAGACTCGTCGGCAAGCTATCTGCGATCTGTCGGGATGCGGGCGATTCGCGTCGCACGAGCCGCCGCCACTGCGCAATCGCCGCCTCGAGGTAAGGCGCAGCTTCTTCAGCCGTGAGATCTTCGGTCTCTTTCGCTTTGTACCCGAGGAAGAGTGGGACCAGGTTGTCCGGATCGGTTTGTCGCCAGATCCCGATCGAGTCGGCGTACGTTTCGAATTCGGTCTTGATCTCGTGCGTGATACCGCGGCGGCTGTTTCCGGCGAGCTGGTCGGGGAGGCATGACTGTGCAGCGTACGCGCAGATGATGCGAAAGACCAGCTGAATGGAGACGCCGGTCAATGACGGGCTTGGCGCTTCTGGGTCGGTGTGAAGGAACGCACCTGATCTGCCGTGCTGAGCTGGTCGAGACGTTGCCCGCTGCAGCAGTGCCATCTCGGTCAGCTTGCACGAGCCAGTGTACGTCGAGACCCCCAAATTTGCTCACCAGCGGTTGTAGCGCAGCTTGAGATCCCACAGATCGACGAGCGGCAGGTCCACCTCGGGCCAAGTGCTCCGGTCATGACCGCTTTTTACGTAGACGTCGACAATCTTGCTGCCAAACGCGCCAACGAGCTCTTGCCGAGCGAGCCGTTCTTGTGCCGAGACAAGGGGCAGCGGTGTTCTTGTTGCTGCAATTTGCTCGCTCCCCGTATTCGACGATGGAGTCGCGGGGCCGAACTGCGCCCTCGCCGCCTCGACGTTCTTGCCCGTTCGTCTTCGAGTCTTGGGCCGATGGAGAAAGACACACTGGATGCCTTTCTTGAGGCAACCCGCGCACGAGTCGGTTCCATCGAGGCGCGTGCACTTGATCTTGCGCAGCCTGTTCCCAAACGCGACTGTCAGCTGTGCGTCTCGTAACCGAGTCATGTACGCTTCCACGCACCGGCAAGTCTCGCACGAGAGCGCCACGGGCAGTTGTCGACCTGTGCTCGTGCTCGCGGCTGAGAGGTTGTCATCGCGAGGCATCCCTATGGGGCGGAAGGGCGAGGAGCGGATTCGCGTTCAGCGTCGCAGTTTCGGTAGCAAAGGTATACGGAGCTAGCATACGCGGAGATCTGGGCGGATCTCAGGCTGGCGCTGTTCACCGATGAACTCGACGCGGCGCCACTTTCGGACCTTCCGAGCCGAGCCTATTACATTAAGCTGATTCCGATAAGCCCGCAATAGTAATCGCGTCGTATTGGCCGCCGGTCAGATGTTGCTCTCCCGCCATAGCGGCGACTGCGGTCCCGTCGCAGGGCGCGAGCCGAGGCGTATCGTAGCTCTCGCACTCTCGTGCCTGCCCAAACGTCAGCGTCCGCCTCGCGGAGAGGAAGCGCTCGACCGCTCGCTCGGCCGCAGAAGCGAGCCCTCCATTCTTTTGCGGAAATGGCCGTCTACGCTTGCGGTTCGAACGCTTTCGGACAGCTGGCCGACGTTGACGACCTGGTCTTTGAGAACTTTATCGAGATCCGAAGCTCGTCCGACAGAGTTGCCGCAACGTCGCTATTGGACGTCTCGTGGTCGCAGACCATCCTGTGTGCGTCCGCTCGTGTCAAACACGCATTGGCTGCCGCTGCTGCATTCTGACTCCATTCTACTTCGCCGAAGCAGCCGGGGCAGGCGATGGGCTAGCCGTTCTCGGTCCCCAGCCGCCGACGCAGGTGTCGCGAGCGAAATGCTGGCTCGGTCAAGAGGCTTTCGTGGCCGCTCTACTCGAGGATGGCCACCTTCTACGCTGCAGTGACGGTGCAAAGAGCTCTGAGCGGTATGCGCACGCCGACATGAATGGGCGGGGCGAGTTAGTTCTCGTTCCAGGTGCGCTTCCTGACGCTTTCGTGAGAGTCAATAACGTCTCACACCTTGCGCCCGTAGAGGGCAGCCTCGATGTCGCTCTACTCGTTGCGACCCTCGACCAGGTCTTTGAAGCGCCCATGAAATGCATTGCCCTCCGTCTCCCGGCTCCCGACTCGGCCATGCCAGCTGCGACCACCTCGTCGGCAACGATGCGGCGCGACGAGCAAATCACCGCAGTCGCATCTGGGGCTGCTCATTTCATCCTGCTGACGTCGACCGGTCGCGTTTTATCCTACGGCGACAATCGTTACGGCCAAGCTGGCCCTTTTCCATCCTCACCATTCCCTGCCTCTGCCGCCGCCGCCGTTCTGGATCACCTCGCCTTCTTTGATGGACTTTTCCCCGTCGCTCTCGCCTGCGGAGCATTTCACTCGGTCGTCGTCACAAAAGATGGCTCGGCGTACTCGTTCGGCAGCGATAAAGACGGCCAGCGAGGTGGTGGCGCTGCTCCCGGATCGGGTGACGAGCCCGAGCTGCTCGAGCTCGTCCTAGAAGATGCCCAAAGCACCGACGAGGTCGAGGACCGCGAGGAGGAGATCGAGCAGGTCGCGTGCGGAGCTGCGCACACCGTCCTGCTCACGCGGAGCGGGCGAATATGGTGTGCAGGAGCTAGTCAGTTTGCCTTCGGGATCCCTGCCTTTCCAGCGGCGCGTCTCAGGAGGCTGACCCTGCGCAATAACCGGCAGATGCCGACGGACAGTTAGGACCGGGCGACCGTAACTCTCGCTCGGGATGGACGGAGAACCGGACGCTCGTGCCTGTCCTGCGGCGGGAGCGACTGCGCGTCAAGCGAATAGCTTGCGCTCGTTCTTCGACGTATCTCGAGCTGGAGCGCGTTCCTGCAGGCCGACAGTCATGACGATAGATCTTGCATTGCGATGGATGGACAAAGGATTTGGACAGGTGACGACGGAAGCGCAAAGTGGGACCGAAAGAACAACACATCTAGTTGGTATAGTGCGGGGTAGAGGAGGGGTAGTCCCGCTTTTCGGAAGTGCAGCGGAAGATAAAAGAGCCCGTTTAAAGGAGGCCGGCCGACTCGAGGAGGAGGATGATCATGTGCGCGGCACTGCGGACGGTCTGCTTCGAGAGGTCGACGACGAGGTCCGCCTATATGCGAGAAATGTGTCAGTGAGCTGCTTCTGGAAGGGTCCGCAGGAATAAACGCTACTCACGTCTTCGGGGACCTCGTACTTGTCGTCGATACCGGTGAAGCCCTTGATCTCGCCAGCGCGAGCGCGGGCGTAGACGCCACGGCGGTCAGTCTTCTCGCAGTACTCGAGCGGGGTCGCGACGTGGACGAGGAAGAAGTTTCCGCCGCCGGCGCCACCGTTCTGGATGATGTGGGCCTTGGCCGACTTGCGCGACGCGTCGTACGGTGCGATCGGGGTCGCGATGACGGCGGCACCGGCGCGCGAGAGCTCGGCAGCGACGAACGCGACGCGCTGCAAGTTCCGGTGGCGCTCTTCGGGAGCAAAGCCGAGCTCGGCACTGAGCTCGGAACGGATCGTGTCGCCGAGGAGGAGCGAAGTCGACCGGCCGGCCTGCTGCTGGAACTGCGATTCGAGCGCCTTGGCGATCGCGTTCGCGCCCGAGTTGACGTAACCAGAGAGGAGGATCGTGAAACCCTGCGACGCCTTGGGCGGGTAGGACTCGCGGAGGACCTTGACAACCTGCTCGTACGAGAACCAGTCGGGGATCGGGGCGCCGGTCTTGAGGCGGCGACGGAGCTCGGTTCCCGAGATGTCGGCGGTGACGGTGCCCTTGGGGATCTCGTCGACCGGCTGGTAGATGTCCTGCTCGGGGATGTACGACATGGCCTGGAACGGAACCATCTCGATCGCGAGCTCGTCCTTGAACTGAGTCACGAGCTCCTGCGCGTCATACGGGCCGTAAAAGTCCTTGCCCTGCGAGTTCTTGCCCGGGCCGGCGTGGTCGCGACCGACGATGAAGTGGGTCGCGCCAAAGTTCTTGCGGATGATGGCGTGCCAGACGGCCTCACGCGGGCCACCCATGCGCATCGCGAGCGGGAGGAGAGCGAGCGCCGCCATGCCCTTCGGGTAGGTGCGGATGATCGCCTCGTAGACGCGGACACGGGTAAAGTGGTCGACATCGCCCGGCTTGGTGAGACCGACGACGGGGTGGACGAGGACATTCGCGCGCTGCTGGCGGGCGGCGCGGACGGTGAGCTCACGGTGAGCGCGGTGCATCGGGTTGCGGGTCTGGAACGCGACGACGCGGTTCCACGAGAGCTTCTCGAAGTAGGCGCGGAGCTCGCGCGGGGTGTCTGGTTCAAGGCGAGGGTCAGTTAGTGCTGCAAGTCACGTATATAATGGGGAGGTAAGCTCACAGCGGAGCTCGACGTAGTCGTAGTGTTCCGGCGCGTTGACAGCCTGAACGGTACCGCCGACGTAGAAGTCCTTGACGGACGAGTGGAGGTAGGTGACGGCCGGGTGGGCCTTGTCGTCGGCACCAAAGACCTTCTCGGCTTCGTTCGACTTGTTCGGCTGGTAGATTGACGAGACTGTAGGGAAGTTGCCGGGTCAGCCGACGGACATCTGGGAGGGAGAGGAAAAGTAACGGAGCGCACCGGTGAGGATGGCGAGCGGCGACTCGTCGCGAGCATCGCGGAGGGTGACGCGGACGCCCTGGGCGAGCTTCAGAGCCTCGATCTGAGCCTGCGAAACGTCGAGAGTGATCGGCATCGGGAACAGGGAGCCGTCGGCGAGGCGGAGCGTCTCGACGCAGCTGTTCGGCAAAGTCAAAGTCAGCTTCTCTTGATCGCGTCACGGGCTCCTCGGCGGTGCCATAAAACGCACCTCTCGTAGTCCTCCTTGCCCATGAAGCCCTCGAGCGGCGAGAAACCGCCGTTCATGATGAGCTCGAGGTCGCAGAGCTGGCGCTCCGTCAGGCGGATGTCGGGGATCTGCTCCGACTCGGCGAGGAGCTGAGCCCGGATCGGGGCATCGCGAGCGTGCAGGTCCTTGAGGACACCTCCGTGCGGCGGGTTCAAAGACTGCAAACGAAGCACAACACGCCCATGAGATTAGCAGAATTCTGACGAGAATCACGTCAGGACACTCTGTGTGCAGCGAGTGAAGCAGCGCAGCTGCATTTCGCGTCGAGTAGAGCGCCCTGTCTGCAAAGAGAGAGCTCACCATGATGCTATATGAGTAAAGAGCGGGAAAGCTGCCTTATGGGAAGAGGGCGAAAGGAGGATCGCTGCAAGATTCTCGCGCGGGAGTTGATTTTTCATCGGAAGCACGCCATTCGGAAACGAGGCGGTGCAGGCGCGGAAGCCGGGCTCCGGTCCGGAACGCTGCGACTTCATCAGCAGCGGCAGTAACGGCGAGGAGTTTCCTTCAACACGCGCACCTCAGCGTTAACGCCGGATCGGCCGCGCACAGCTGCGCACTAGATCTCGTTGCTCTGCTCTCCTGGCTCTGGTGAATCGCCAAAGCGCTCAGCCGCGGCTTGTCCAGCGTTAATCCGCACCGGCTCCTCTCGAGAGACCGGACCCTCGCTACTCACCGACCAAGGTCCCTTGTCATCAGATGCCGGAGGTGCCTAGAGTTATCAAAGAGGCGTGCGGAGTTCGCCTCGAGTTCCGCCTCTCTTGCGCCTTCGAAGCCAATCTCGCCCAGCTGCCCCAAAAAGGCCTTCACCAGGACATACCCGTCGACGTGCCGGTGAAAGGCGACTGGAAGCTACACATCACCCTTGACGACAATTTGAAGGATGTCCGGATCGAGATTAGCCACGGTGATCTGCCAGTCGGCGTCTTCGGAGCGCACAGTACGGTCCGGATGACCTTGAGCGTTCTTCACAACGGCTGCCTCGAGGACGTCTACGCTTGCAAGTGGGGTCCTCAGCCCAACCCTACTCCTTGCGGGCCGAGCATGAGATCTTGCGCCGGCATCGGGTTTCCGGTCAAGCTTGACCGTCTAGTCCGGGAACACCCGTGGTTCACAGCCGACGGCCGCCACCGTTTCCGGAGCGAATTCTGCGTCGACAGTTATTCTTCCGGCAGTCTAAAGCAGCTCTTGCTGCCCTACGGGTACGCGTGCTCTGCGCAGAAGGCCAGTCTGTCATTCGGTGCGTGGGTAACGCCTGGGACGCCATTTTCTGAAGGCTCGCTCACCTTGCACCTTGTCGGCAGCTACCGAAGACTTCTCGACGCCCTCGAACAAATTGGTTCGCCTCGTGTTCAAGCAAGGCGGATTGAAGGATAGGGAGCTCTGGACGACGACCTCCTTTCTCGAGCAGAAATCGCCCTACTTTCGCACGCTTTTCGCCTCAGGCTGTTCTGAAGCGCAAAAGTTGCCGCTGTATATCGTTTGGAGTTGTGCAGCGATTCAGCAAGACGACGATCCGACGGCGGAACCCGAGGACGCATGGGAAGACTCGGATGCCGAAGCGGAACGCGCGGGAGCACTCGGACCTCACGCCGCCTCGAGCACGAACGTGCCGATGTATCACGAGGTTGTCGTGAAGGAAGCGAGCGCTTCGACTTACCGAGCCGTTCTGCTGTACCTCAAGACGGGCTACATCACCTTTGCTCCGCTCGCCTCGAACCGCCTCGAACCGCGCAACGCCGCCTCGAAAGACTGCGCCATGCTGCACCCTGACCTTTTGCCTCCCGTATCGCCAAAATCAGTCTACCGCCTCGCTCACCTCTTACAGCTCGACGACTTGCAACAGCTCGCGCTCGACCAGATCGCTTCGAGCCTGACGATCGCTGGCGCCGCGCGCGAACTCTTCCATCCCGTCTCGATTGCCTACGACGAAGTTCGCGAGATCGTCCGCGCGTTCGTAGTCAAGCACTTTCAGAGGTCCGCGCGACTCCAGGTTGGAAGGAGCAGGAAGCGACGCGAGCCGGGGAGAGCTCGCGGGCGGCTCGACGATTCTGTTTGAACTTTTGGACGCACTCGCTGGCGCCAGCCTCGTAGGATGAGGAGGACAGACGTTTTCCGCGCTTTCGCTTTGTCTGGAAACGCTTGGATGTACGGATCAGGAGCAACTAGAGTTGGCTGTCGCGCGGTTGAGCCACGACGAGCCGGTGAAGGATTCGGAAAGAGCTGTATACAAGTGTCTTCTACCGCTGGTGTTCATGCTTTGTACTGCCGTAGGCTTGACGGGGCTCAAGATCGGACGCTGACCAGCCGGCCGGCCTGCTCAGATCGACTGACCCTCGGTCTTGCGAGCGAGCTCGAGCTGTGCGTGCCCGCGAATTTCAAGAAAGATCAGCTTGCGCTCAGTGAGACCAGGCATGCAGCTGGACGCGGGCAGATCAGAGGGAACAGGCACGCACGTCCGAAGCCGAGATGACGCGGAGGTGACCCGGCGCGGCGGTCTCGCCGGTCACGGCACCCTTGGCGACTTCGACCATCTGACCGAGCGAGGTCTTGGTCTTGACCCACTGCAAAAGGCGAGAAGCACGCAAATGGTGGAAGCACGAAGTTCCGTGAGGAGGGGAATAGAAGACAGCTGTCAGTCACTGCGATCGAGGCGAAGCACGGTCGAGCTCGAACGTACGTAGCGGATCTGTCGGAGAGATAGAGACTGTGTCAGTACGAAGTTCGGCCTTCCGGAGTGCGACACGCGGGAGACGACGCACCTCGGACGGGATGACCTGGATGACGCCGATGCGGGGGTCGCCCGGCTCACCAGTCCGGACGCCGTCCTTCAGGTCGCCGAACCACTGCGTTCCCCAGCAGGTCGGTCAGCACCCCCTAGTAAAGGGTCGAGCAAGGCTAAAATATCGCGGATCGGCGCGGAACGCACCGACTTGATCATCGGGTTCCAGAGGTCCTTGATGGTTGCCTCGTCCTTGACAACCTTGGCCTTGCCGGCGACGGAAGCCCAGTCGGTCGAAGACGGGTCCGAGAACGCGACATTGACGTTCTCGTCGTGCTCGAGTTCGTCAAACTTGCCAGCTGCGGAGGAGTTTTGAGCTGCGGAATCAGCATCTCTGTTTCGCGCGAGCTAGCGTCTGCGGAAAAGGGTGCCCGACTGTTCCAAAACTCACAGTCGGTGTTGGCGATGAATTGGAAGACGAGTCCCTTGTGCGATGCGGGAGCCATGGCGCGCGAGTGGAGCTGACCGTCCGACGAGCGGGTGACGAGCATGCCAAACTTGGCCTCCTTGATGATCTTGCGCATCTCCTCCATCCTGCGCAGGTGCATCACACAGTGTGGTCAGACTGGGGTGCTTCGCAGGCTTCGTGACGGCCGCGTTGCCGTAGTTTTGCGGAGATGGGCGGCTCACTTTTCGCTCGGCGAGGCGTCAGACATGGCCTTGGCGGTGTACGGGTCGTTCGGGGCCATCTTGACTGTAGTAGAGTTGAGCGGGCGAGTACGAGCAGGAGAAGAAAGAGGAGTGGGGCGGATTCGAGGGAGCGTCGACGACAAGGTCGCGGGTCGGACGGCAGCAGCAGCAGCAGCGGAACGGACGGGAGCAGAGGCGAGGCGGACGATCGAGGTTGCGTTAGTTCGGGTGAGGGAGAGCGACATCTCTACTATAGGACTGACTGTGAGTAAGAGATAAGTGGTGTACGATTGCGAAGAGCGACCCTCAAGAAGTCGTCCGCTTGTCAAAGTGAGCAAGTGATGTCATTCCCCCCGTCACGAGGTACAGGGGAGGCGTCACAAACGGCTTGTGGGGGAGGAAAAAGTCTTTTCCCAGAACTTCGGCAAGATCCGCGGCAAGTCGACTATAGCGATTCGGACCGAGGACATGGCCCTGCTCAAACTCCCCGCCAAAAAGCCCAAGGGGAAAGGGAAGCAGCTGCATATAGACTACACGACGCTAGAGTCGGCTCGCGCGACTGCTCCCAGCGACTGGTCCGCAGAAGAATGGCTCGAAGGTGCGCTGCAGGCTCGGCCTATCCGCAGCGTCCGTCCAAGGTTGTTGAGCTGACCTGAATTCCTGCGACGTAGACGGAACGCGGCAGGAGGAGCAAGGCGAACGGTATCAAGTCGGACTGAAAGCGGCGCGGCACCTCGCCAACGCAACGACTTGCTACCGACTCGCCGCCACTCTGTCCCCTTCGAGCTTTGACGCGCGCTACAATGCCGCCCGGGTCATGCAAACTCTCGGAGCAGGTCACCTCGGACCGCCGGATTGCCTCGAAGCGCTCGAAGCGGCCCGGACGGGGTACAGGGAGGCGCTCGCCGTGCTGCAGCCAGGCCAGGCAGGAGAAGCGACAGCTCGGATCGACGCGCTGTACAACCTCGCCCAAGCCGATGCGAGCTTGTTTGCTCAGCTCGAAAATGGGATCTGTGTCGTTCAAGACGAACTCGACCGGAAACGTGGACTCGCGCAAGAGGCCAAGGAGCTCTTTGCCGAGGTGGAACGGCTACAGCGGGTCGAGCTCGAGCGCTACATTGGCTCGGGTGCTTCGAGCAATGGCGCGGAGGAAGACGACGATCTCGACGTCGACGCGTCGGCTGATTCGGCCACCGAGACGTCGGTGCAGGTGACCGAGACGACCGTCGTGACGCCCCGCCTCGTCCTCGACACCCTCCTCGCCGCGATCGACTTTGACATTCAACTCTCCGATAGCTCGCTCGCCGATCCGGGGACGGATGCGCAAGTGCGACAGAGCGCCGTCGCTGCCTTCTCGCGGGCCTCCGATCTGCGGGACGTGATCGCGGCGCAGGAAGGCGGCCCGGCAGCGGACCTCGAGCTCGACTTGGCACTCCAGCAAGCCGAAATCTTTGCGACGTGGTCCCCCGAAGAAGCTCGACCACGACTCGAATCCCTCGTGGCTGCGCCTGAAGCAACCCCGCGACTGATCGATGTCCTTTCGATGCACGCCGACTTTCTCGTCGAGAACCTACCGCTGTCCGATCATGCGTCGGCTCTCTCCAGTCTCGAGGCAGCCCTCGCAGCCTATCAGCGCGCCGCCACCCTCCTCTCGAGCCGACTCTCGCCACCGAAAAACATCCCCGCGCAACAGCTCCCGACCCTCCTCTCTGCCAATCTTGCCTCTCAAGCGCACGTGCACCTCCTCGCACACCTGCTCGACCCACCTGCGGATTTTCGATCTCGGAAGCATGCCGACGAGGCGCAGCGACTCGCGCTCGAAGCGATCTCGGCGGCGAAACCGGCCGTCTGGCTCAAGGTCGCCGGTCCCTTTTCCTCGACGGCGCCAGAGACGCTGCCGGCTGTCTCGGCTGTCCGCGGCGCGAACGCGCAGGACGCCCGGTCCGATTGGGCCACGATCGCCGCAGTCCGGCACGCGTTCTTCACTCTCGTCCGCGCACGGTACTGGGCCGTCGCCAGTTCCGGGCCGAGCACTACTGCAGAGCTGCGTGATCAGCTCCGAGCGCGACTGTGGAGCGAGTGGAAGGTGCTCGGGCTGGCGGGCCCGAGCAGAGAAGGTGCGACAGGCGTCGACGCACTCCGACGAAGGGAGCTCGAATGGTGGGCGGGCGAGATCGAGGAGGATCTCGTCGCAAAGGTGGTTGGAGCCGACGAGGCTGCGTCCGAACGGCAGTGGTACGCCGCATTGGCTCCGTAGCATTGGAACCGCCGGCACCTCTTTCCCCGATCTTTGCTTTCCCTCCGGCTTCTCATTACGGAAGCACGAGGCGGAGGGGACAGCACGGCAACATGGATTTGCAGAAAGGAAAGGGAAGTGAGGGTCTGTTTGTGGGGGCCATCGAAGGAAGGGATATGATGTACAGTGAACACGGTACGATGGAGTGCCAGCGACCCCCTTCAGCCGAAAGCTGCTTCGAGTCGGCTGTAGCTGCACACCGAAAGCAACAGCGGGCATCAGTAGCCATTGAACATCAGCACGCGCACAACAAGGCCGGCTCACATGTAAAAGATCAACGCCGAACTCGGCGCGGCCTTGAGCGCCGTCAACCCGCAGCCGCTGTATAACCCCTTGATCCCGCGCGCCTTGTAGATGTCCTTGCCGACCTGGGCAAAGCTCCTTCTCGGTTCCTTCTTGCCTGCCGCGCCCCGCAGTTCGTCCTCGGTCTGGATCGTCGATTTGATACAGTCGGCCGGGAACAGGATGACGTTGTACATGACTCCGGCCGACGCTCCGGCCGACATGAGTTCGAACGCCGACAAGTCACTTTTGGTGACGCGCGCGCCCGGGTTCGCCTTGGAAGTCTCGCCGCGGTTCGCGCGCCGCTGGATAAAGTACGCGACGAGGAGTTCGAACGTCGTGAACCACGCGGCGCCGCCTCCGGTTTCGCGGATCATGGTACCCGTCTGGCCGAGCCAGAGACCTCGGATCCCGTACTCGCGGAGGACGGACCGCGTAAACGCGATCGCGCCCGGTTGGCGTGGCGGGAGAGTCGCCGCCGAGGACGCAGCCACGGTCGAGGCGTGACGAGCGCCGAGAGTCGCTGCCGTTGTTGCCGGACTCGGTCGGGTTGATGACGGACTCGGGGAGGCGGGCGAGGCCGCGGCGAGCAGCGCCGTCTCGGCGGCAATGTTGGACACTTGCATCTTGCACTTGATGAGCTCGACGGGTGTCAGGACGAACGAAGCAGCCGCTCCCGCCAGTGCAGCGGCCGCTGCGGTCTGCGGGATCGACATGTGCGGCGCATCCATCGGACCGGCGCTAGAAGGAGGCGGCGGGAACAGTCTCCGGAGCGCGGCTTGCGATTGATTGTACACGACAAAGAGGGTCGCGTTCTCTGCCATGGCGCCGAGAACCGGCATCGACACGCCCTGCGCGTGGCGTTCCATGTCAGCTTTCGGGCAACGGGAAGTCGTGTGCGTAGGGAATGCCGCGCACCCTCCAAAACGCTCGGACGCCTTCTGTCCGGTACGTTTGGACGATACAGTCCCATGGTCCGGTGTAGCGAGCCGGCCGATCGAGCGGTTGGGATTGCAGCCTGACTTTGGTCAGATCAAAGGGGTGCTCCACTGCGCGGCTCGCGATGCCTGCGCGCATTCCCGAGTCAGTCCGATTCCGGGAGTGGCTGGGAGCGGCACAAGTTTACCTGCTGCCTGTTTGTGCAAGGGCGAGTCAGCTCGGCCCCTCTAGGACCGGAGACGGGGCGAGGTTACGTACCGAGCCGTACAAGACGTCCTTGACGCCGCCCCAGGGTCGCCCTTGTTCCCCCGAAGGCAGTTCCAGTTCGGGCGCGTGGTCTGCCATCCTCTTGTGATTCTATCGAGTCTATGTGCGCGCGTCAAGGGAGCATACGAGAGCGAGGAAAGGCAAGATTGCGTGTTTGTCGGCTCCTCCCAAAGGAGTTGCCGCCGCGACTCGAGTCTAGTCCTCGCTTGTATCCCGCTCTAAACGCACGCGTCCGCGCCACAGCCTGGCGAGATGAGCACTTCACTATTCAACCGAGCGTCGTCGCTCGTCTCTTCTTTCTCCCGGCTCGCCGTCTCGTCGTCGTCGTCGTCGAGTGCATCGCCTCGTTCCTCCATCGCCGTCGGTCGCGCGGGCCTCCCGAGGACCGCCGACTCGCTGTTCCAGCCGGCACACCTCCTCCAAGTCAGGAACAAATCGCTCGTCCCGCGCCGGACAAAGTACCGCAAGGCGCACAAGGGTCGCGTCCCGCTCGCGCTCGGAGGTTCGACCAAAGGGACCACCCTCGAATGGGGCGACTATGGCCTCCGCGTCAACGAACCAGTCAGGCTCTCGGCGAAACATCTCGAAGTCGCAGAGGCGGCCTTGAAACGCGGCTTGAAACCGATCAGGGGCAGCAAAGTGTCTGTCCCACAACCCGATACGGTCTACTCCCCTCGTGACTGACAGTCCTGCCCTCTCTCTGTGTCCCACAGGTACATGCGGGTGTTTCCCGACATCCCCGTCTGCATCAAGGTGCGTGCCCGCTCAGTCCCCGTCTGGAACCAGGGGTCCTGTGTGCTGAGACCCTCCTCTTCGCAGGGTAACGAAACGCGTATGGGCAAGGGCAAGGGCACGTTCGAGTTCTGGTCCTGTCGGTACGTCGTGTTGCTTCTCGAGTCTTCCTGGTTTGAGCTGACGTTGAGCCCTCAACAGAGCCAGGATGGGTCGCGTCATTTTCGAAATCGGCGGTCCCAACCTGCGACCAGAAATGGCACACGCGGGTGCGTTCTTGTCTCCTGTCAGACGTTCGGCAAGCACTTGGAGCGCGTGCTGACACCCACTTCTGTCCCGCTTGGCCTCTGTTCGCTCCCTCGTCCTCGCAGTGATGCGCCTCGCGGCGGCCAAACTCCCCTGCACGACCGAAGTGATTGACAAGACCTCGGTCGCCCGTCTCGGATTCGACGACGTCGAGCCGGAGAAGCTCGCTCCGAGGGTGACGACGCTCGGCGAGGCGCAGCGAAAGATGCAGCTGGCATCGGCGGCGGCGGCGGCAGCCCAGCCTAGCGCACAGGCGGAAGCGGCCGCAGCGATCGCGAGCGCGTAGTCAGAAGCTTTTGTGTGTACGTGAATGAAGCGCTTTCAATCAGAACGCTTCCGTATGAAGACGTGATAGGTCAAGATTTGGGGATTTTTGACATGTGTCCAAAGGCGTGAGCAGGGCCTGGCTTTTCCACCGCGGAGTGCTGTCGCTTCACATGAGCATCAAGCCTCGCCCGGTCTGTTCAAAAAGAGGTACAAGGCGGAACACGAACGCTTTCGTCTGCGCTCGTGCGGGATATGGGTCTGCCGTTCCGCCGATGCCCAGCCCGCTTGGACTTGACGAGTATCTCGCTTCGTGACGTCTCTCGTCGTATTGGATCGATCCGTAATCACTTCAGACGGCATCATGAGTGCGCATAATCCTGCAGCATAGTGACGGAGCACGGGAAACTCCTCGATCTCCTGCCTTACTGAAACCAGGACGCGGTGATGATAGGGGCGGAGAGCGTGTGCACCGCGCGGGCTTTGTTTCGCGTGCCGTGCCGTCAGTTCCTCATTCCGGCTCCTGCATCCAGGCGACAAAGTGTGCTCTGTGCGCCGCGGCACTGGTCCGGAAGCAGATCCAGGCTGGGTCGAAAGCCATGCTTGCGTGGCCGGTCAGCGGATTCAAATCTCGCCCTTTCCGAATACGCATCCCGTGGACGCGGAGCACGCGTCTACCACCCAAGTTCTGAAAGTCAAGAACAGTACAGAAAGAGAGTCTCTGCCAGGAGCGCACTTGAATGATGCGCAGAGCTTGCGCATTCGACTGCGCAGCTCGCAGAACAGGTTCGCGAGACTGTGGCAGCGCTCCTCGGGAAGCCCACATGTGACGCCCCTCCGAAGAACTCTGTGTGTCCAAGGGAGGCCCCGATCTTTGTGCGCGCTTCCTGTCTTTCCACCAGCTGGAAGGCAACTAGGACGGGACCGGTTGCGGCTTCAAGTGGCCAAGATCCCCATTCCGCGGTCAGTCACACACCTGCACCGGCAGTCACAGCGCATCTCCTCTGGCAGAGCTGCAGCTCTGTAAGCTAGCCTGGCAGCCATGTCTTGCGGCAAGGGTGATCATGCCGAGGTGAGATCGCTTCGACAGCGCGACGGTAACGAGCAGGCAACTTTCCAGCAGCGTTCAGCGCCCCGTACACAGGCAGTAGCCGAGATTTGAAGTTACTGAGGTAATATGTGAGCTTGACCTGCAGTATAGCGCGTATCAGATCAGCATGAGAAGACCCTGCGCTCGCTGCGCTAGTCAAGTACCGCTTCAATAAACCAGTCGCCGGCGGTTCTACGGGTTAGCATTTCCCTTCACAGCTTCTGTGTACCCCGAGCTTCAGGTCAATCGAGCTCGTGCAGGTAGGGGCGACCTGCGCGAAGTCCGCGAGGGAAACGGCTTTGGCACGTGAAAGCGAGCATCCGGCACGATGAAAGCGCCGAGACCGGCGTCACGAGGT
Organism: Rhodotorula taiwanensis; assembly: GCA_002922495.1. NCBI lineage: Eukaryota > Fungi > Basidiomycota > Microbotryomycetes > Sporidiobolales > Sporidiobolaceae > Rhodotorula > Rhodotorula taiwanensis. The sequence continues at coordinate 409,579 of PJQD01000013.1, forward strand.
CACGAGACCTTCGCTAAATTGTGATCGTACTTAATACGGCAAGGGGTGTGCCCTGATCAAATTCAACAGCATTACGTAGCGAACAGCTAGCCGACTGGTCCAGGACAAGCAGCGCACGAGCGCAGCTGAGAGCGCGTTGGAGATTCCAAGGGCGGGGAGTTACGATGTTGCTGAAAGGAGCTGGGGTGTGCAGGTGCAAAGGCGGAGGTCCCACGGAGGATACGCGGTCGAGGCGCGGAGGTGAGAAGATCGACTCGGCGATAGCGCCGAGTTGGCGCCATGTTGGTTTCGACATCTGCGAGGCGACCAGTCGGCTTGGCGGAACTTTTCTCTTTTCCTCCTCTCGCAACCATTCCCCTGAAAGCCTGAAGCGGACAAGATGTACTTGCGGTGGTCTCGGTGAGTTCCTTCACCCACAATCTGTTCGAGAAGATGGTCCTCCAGAGTCGGCTTGCTGGTGCTCCGCGGGCGATCGTTCGCCACCTCTCCCTCCGGCTATTGGCGCGACTCGAACAAAGCCGGCTCCCTCCGAGCTCTGCGCATCGATAAACGCGTAGGCGGTACGCTAGGATGGGCAGCATCGCAGAGCGCTCCCGCCGTCGAACCTCCGAGTCCTGTCCGCGCACCCGCGCCCGCGCGAAGGTCGTCGAGCGGCTCCGCTGACCTTCCCTCTTTGGCCTCGGCGACTGTCCATTGCAGAACGCTCTTTTTCCTGCTCACTCAGGCCCTCTGCATCGTCGAGATTGGTCTCGCATCCTGGGCCCTCAAATAGTGCGTCGTCGCGCGCGATCTCTGGTCCGGACGCGCGAGCTGACCGGCCGACCCGGCGATGACGTTGACACAGCGGAATTGACAAACAACATTTCGCCAAGTCCATCTTGCCGACGGCTCACCTCAACTTGACCGATGCATTCGCTGTAGGCGGTGCCGTGACTGCAGCGGCGGTAAGTCGGGCTCCCGCGGAGTCGAATTCGTGCGCGACGTGACCTTCGAGCCGATTCTGACCTGTACATACACAGGGCGTCGCCTCGCTGCTGTGCCTCTGCATGCTCACGTGGACCATCATCTTCCCGCGCAAGTCCGAGACGCTGAGGTCGGTCCGGATCAAGGAGGCCATGTTTGCGTTTGCGATCGGATTCTTTATCGCCACTTTGATCCCCGCCACCGTGAGTTTTTCGTCCTTTCGCGTTCAGTCCATTGGGCTGTCCCTTGACTTCTGCGGCCGTTCTACCCATTGCAGTACATCTGCGCACGCAAGTCGGGTCAGTTGTCGGCGCCCGGCCTCTCCCCCGTCGTCATTCAGTCGCTCCTCAAGGCGACCGGCCAGAACCTCGCCTACAGCGCTCAGACGCCCATCAAGGCCTACGTCATTGTCGGGTGGATCGCTCTCCTCTCATTGATCATCTCGCTCGTCCTCGTGTCGATCGCCGCGCGCAAGACGCTCAAGTACGGCGAGGACCGCACCGGCCCGCTGCAGCACTCGGAGCACGACTTGCCGACTCACCACCAGCACCACACTGGCAGCGCGCGCGATGTCTCGATGTCCGAGCCTCGCACGTCGGTCACTACCGAGAAGTACAACGGCGTCAACGGCGTCACGCACGCCGAGAAGCCCATCGGCTCGACCGTGCACGCTTGAGCGACCCGATCCTCCTCCGTCCCCTTAATGCCTAGCACCTTCTCGATCTACTACGCAGTGTCCAGTGTATGCTGTTCCTGTAATATTCCCTCGTCTATCCCGAGAATCTGACTTTGGCAAAGGGTCTCTCGCTCTAGGCTCGCCAACAGAAGCATTTGGTGTATCTCGCTTTATGCCACTATGCGTGTGGAATGGTACAGCTTGTGTGGTAAGGCGTAAGGAACGAAGAGAAAGGCCGTGAACGGGAGATTCTGCAACGGTGTGAAGGCGGGTGGGGAGTTGGTGAATTGAAAGGCGAGTCGTTTGCGAGCGTTCGAATGTGGATCGGGGAAAACCGTGAAGCACAGGAAGGGGGAAAGGAGACAAGGGCTTGGCAGAAGAGGGAGATCAGAACTCGAAGCGGAAGGAGGGAGGGTTTACTGTGGCGTTGCCATTCGGTTGCTCAAAGTCAGTCCTGGGCACGGTGCGACGGCGACAGGAGGAGACGCACCTGCTGCTTGCACTCTTGCGGGTCCTGCGACGAGCCGGGCGTGTTGCCCATCGGCGGGACGGGAGCACGACGCGGGCCACCAGTCTCGTCATCACTGCAGCGGATAAAAGGGATGCGACCGGGGGATTTTCACGAGCTGAGAGTCAGAGTCAGACGCAAGAGTGCTTTTGGCAGTCGGGGCATGGGACAGCACGCGCGCGGTTGCGTTTCTCGGGAGGGAGGGAGGAAGGTGGAGAAACAGAAAGGGGCGCACCTCTCGTCGTCGTCCTCGTCAAATTCGTCGTCGAACTCGTCCGAGTCGAACCCGGCGCCGTGCTGCTCGTACCGGAGCGCCTTGCCGGTGAAAAAGTCGACGGCGCGCGGGATGACGCGCTCCTTGAGGTCCTCGCCGATCTGGTAGTCGAGTTCGAGCTTCTCGTCCAGGTCGGACGCGATCGACTCGTCGTCGTCGGCGTCGGGCGAAGGCGGCTGCGGCGGGTTGAAGAACGAGAAGAACGAGTCGGTCGGGACGACCTTCTTGACGATCCGGGTCTGGTTCGTGTCTGTTTGGGCGGCGCGAGCGGTGAGTTCGCGCGCACACATGAGGAAAAAGGGCAAAAGCTCACTCTTGTTGCGCTGCTTCTTGGTCTCGATCTTGACGGTGAGGTCCTTGCCCTCCTTCCACTCGATCTTTGTCCCCTCGGCGTGGTCGTACACAAAGTCGCCCTCGTACCCGACCTCGTCCTGGTAGTAGTACGTCTTTTCGAGCTTCGAGTTCTCAAAGAACTGCTTGGCGCCCTCGCCAAACTCGAACACGAGCGTGAACCCGCTCCGGTCGCCGGCCGGGTACGCGACGCGGATGTCGACGAGGTGCTTCAGGGCGTCCTCGTCGCGTTCGGTGATGAGCTCGCTCAGGCCGAGGTGGTTCTTGAGCGTCGTCAACCAGAACTCGGGGATGCCCTTAGGCTGGTGCGCGAGTTCGTCGTCGGTCGGCTTGACGCCCCGCTCCTTCTTGGGCTTTTCGCGCTCGTCGTCCTCGTCGTCGTCTTCCTCGTCGTCGTCAAAGTCGCTCTCGTCGTCGTCGTCCTCTTCCTCTTCTTCGACCTCGACGCCCTTCTTGACTTCGTCGTCCTTGGGTTCGTCCTTGCCTTCGATGAGGGCGCGCCGGCGCTCGTACAGCGGCTGGTACTTTTCGGCGAACCGCTTCTCGAGTTGGAAGATCTCGCGTTGGAACTCGGCTTCGAGCGCCGAGTGATCGCGCTGGACGCCCTTGAGCGCCGTCAGGCGGTACTGGACGGCGGTCGGGAGCGACTCGACGTAGCCCGACGACCGGCCAATCAGGCCCGACAGGCGACCCTGAACCAGTTGGGCTGCGTCGCTTCGGGTGTCAGTGTGCGCAGTTGAGAGCAGCATTACCCCGGGAACGGAGAGACTGACCGAACGCGGGGTTGTTGGCGAGGGCGCCGAGTCCGCCTGCTGCTGATGCTCCGGTGGCATCGCGGCTGCCGATGGTCCCTTCGACGCCTTCGTCCTCCTCACCGAGCGTCGGCGGGATCTGCGGGCGACTGCAGGCGGGGGATTGTGATGCAATACGCACGCATCGCAGAGTCAGCGTTCGCCTTCCTCGGTTGAGTTTTCCCCTCCTCAAAGAGAGTCCCGTGATCGATTCGCGGATGGTGGTCCCCAAAGAGAGGCCGCCCTGTCCGGAAGACTCGAATGCAGTCCAACAGCTCGCAACTCACGAGATCATTGAGCTCGTGAGGGTGTGAGCGGCCGGGGTGTTCTCTGCGCGCCGTGGGTGTTGAGGGTCAGCCAGCACACGTTGGGGGCGGGCGGGGGCGCGAAACGTTAAGATGAGGGACTGACGGGGAGTCGGCGCGACGTAACCCTCTGGACCGAGGCGGGTCGGGTCGGTGGGCATGTTGACTCCAGACATGGTGACTGGCTTGTACACTGGGTAAGTAGGGAGGGCGTAGAGAGAGGCGAGATCGACGACGACGACGACGAAAGAAAGAGAGCGCGAATCGGGGTTGTGTGCCTCCCCTTCGCCACTGTCTCTCCCCCACTTTTGGGCCACACGTACAGGGCTTGCACACTCATCCGCGAGCCCGTATGTGAACCCGGTATCGCAACCGGGAATGCCCGTGCTGCCACCTCCGTCGAGGACCGCGACGCCGACTCCGATCGACGCATTGCTCGCGCCGCTCCACCTCGTTCCCGACGACTACGACGACCATGACCACACGGCTCCACTGGCTGCTGGCTATGCGACTCCTGATCATATCTTGAACGTCGAGCCGCTCGGCCTCAATTCGGCAGTACGGTCTCTCTCGACCGCTTCCCTGTTTGACCTCGCCGACTCGTCACCGGCGGGGACCACCACTCTCACCCCGGCGCGCAGGAGGACCGCCGCCAATCTCGTCTCGGACGACCGCACCGGCCCTCCTTTCGGAACAGCGACAGTAGCAGCGTCGGCGTCAGCGTCAGGGTGGACCTCCCCGAGCCGGCGCCGGCAACCCCCGCGCGCCGACGCTGGGGCCGGACGAGACGTCAAGGGCAAAGGACGTGCGTCGGCGTCCACGCGCGACGTCATTGTACACAAGGTGAGCCCCTCCAGCCAGGGGTTACTCTCGCCGTCGCGGCGTCGCGGGGCGTTTGCTCCAGAGATCCACTGCCGCTGCCACCGTTGCCGCCCGAAGTGGCAGAGCAAAGCTGAACCCTCTCGTTCGCAACAGGTTCTCAAGACCGACTCGATCGCGTCCATCTCGGTCAGATACGGCATCACCGTCAGTCTCTCCCCAGACTTGGCTGCGCTTCCGCTCCCGTTCGCTGGCGAATTCGGTCCCATTTCCCGAGCCGCCCTCGACTCCTCATCACTGACCGCCTTTACATTGCGCACACGACAGCCGCAGGCCCTGCGCGCTTCGAATCGACTCTGGCCGTCCGACCCGCTGTTCCTCCGGTCTCAACTCCTCATCCCGCTCGATCAATGTACCGCCGCCGCCGCCGTCGGAGGACGGCTCGCTCTCGATTCCCCTTCTCCTCAGGCAAGGGGCTCGGACCATTTTGAACAGGGCGATTTGATGAGGTGGGACGCCGATTCAGACGCGGGCGGCGACGACGACGCGACCGCCAGTCCGACGAGGCCGAGTCTGGGCGCCCCACGACCGAAACTCGGCGAGCCTGCACCGGGGTCTCTGTCGCAGCTCCGGAGCGGGTGGGCCGCTCCGACAGTCTTTGACGGACTGGTCGACTCGCCAGCGACGACTCCGCAACCTCAGTCGAGGGAATCGAGCGAGTACTTGACCGTGTGGGACGACGCCGACGCCGGCGGGACCGAGGGCGGCGGGACCGTGGCAGAGGCGGTGGCGGCGGCGTTCGCGACTTCGAGATCGGTCGAAGGGTTTGGCAATGTCGACCAGGTCGATCAGGCGACGCTGGCAATTCCGCGAGCGACGGACTCGTTCACAGCGCCGGGGATCGCACCGCCGCGTCCGTCGTCGCTGCAGCTCGCCTCGTCGGCCTCGCGATCACGTCCGAACCTGCCCGCCATTGAATCGCCTCGCAACTCTTGCGCCTCGACTTCGAGAGCACCGTCGGACCGGAGACTCGGACCGACCGGGACCGATACCGCACACCTCCGTATTGAACGGATGCCCGCGTCTGAACTCGCCTTTTTTCCCGCGCCGGCCGCCTCCCCACCTCTCGCCTCTACCTCGACTTCGGACCGTCGTCGGATCCGCCGCACGAATGATGCAAGTCACGACGAAGACGACGACGACAGTGACGGCGACTCGTCGTCGCTCTTTTTCCGACCGCTCGCGCGACAGTTGCAACAATTGTCGATCCCATTCCCTTCATTCCTCTCGCCCTCATCGTCAGCATCGTCAGCCAACTCGAAAGCGAACGGTCGCAGCAGCAGCAGCAGCAGCGGCGGCCGGATCCGCTTGCCGCCATCGCCACTCTTGTCGCCTTCGGCTTCCGTCTCGTCCCTCTCGGGCTTGCAGGCACCTCCAGATCCGACTGCGACTTCTTCAGGCCCGACCGGTCGAGCGCAGCAGCACCGGCGCAAAGACTCGTCGGCGCGGTCGGGTCCTCCTGTCAGTTTGCTCGCAGCCGGCGGCGGTGGCAAGAGCCAAAGGGGCAGTGGCGGCGGGTGGGGGCTGTTGGATTTCGGAGCCGAGGAGGACGAAGCGAATCAGGTGGTCCAGCTCAGGCAGTTGGAGAGTCATCGCAGCGTCGTCGGAGGCGCTGGGACGAACGGACCGGGAATGATGGCGAGAAGGAGGAGTAGCAACCGGACGATCACGTCGGCCGATTTCTGGAACGAGCCCGCCGCCGCCAATAATGGCAATGCGCGTTGATCCCACCCAAGGTGATACTCTCTCTCTCTGTCACCACAGTCGAATCGCCCGTGACCGGTGAGGTGGAGTTCACTGAGTGCAGTTGGGGAGAAATCTATGGGTATGATCCTCTTCCTTGACGCGCTTCCTTTCAATCCGGGGCGACTTTTTCGCGTGGCGGTCGATGGGGCGCCGCTGTTGAGCCGGGTAGCGTCATCGGCAAGCTGTCCCCGTCGCCGGCTCCCATGCCGCCCCCTCCCAGGAACCCGATCCGACCGTGCTCCGCCCCGCCGAGACCGTCGACCGGACCCGTCGTCCCGCGGTCCTTCTTGTCCTGGGCGTCGAACCGCGCGTACAGGACTCCCCCGGCGAGCGTCAACGCGACGCCGATACAGTTCAGGAACGACAACCTCAACCCGAACAGGACGAGCGAGAACAGGATCGTCGACGCCTGAGCGGCGTGCGCCGTGATGGCGAGCGCTGGGGGTCGGGTCCGTTTTTCGGCGACGAGACCGAGGACGACGACGCCGAACGAGAGGACGCCGTTCAGAGCGACTTGGGCGACGTGCGCGCCAGTGCACTCGGAGCCGCGGACAAACGTCCACAGTTTCCGCGGTTCCGAGTTGAGGATCGCAAACACGGCGCAGTGCGACATGGACAGCGGGCTCAGTCGCGCGAGGATGTCGAGTGGGGCGAGGTGCAGTCGAGATTCGAGGACGTGCGCGACGAGGAGCGATTTCGCGGTCAGGAGGAGGGCCGACGCCGAGAGGAGGAGCGAACCGGTCGACAGCCACGCCTCGTGATGCGACGTCAACGCGACGCCGAGGAGGACGACCAAGAGCGTCGACGTGGTCGTGAGCGTCGTCATCTCGCCGAAAAAGAGTACGGACAGGACGAGGGTCAGGAAGGGCGAAGCGGCGCGCAGCGAGACGTGGAACTGCGAGCAGGCCAGTTCGGCGTGTCAATGACGGGCCATCTCGGTGCGCGAGCGAGAAGCACTCACGGGGACGGGGACGAGCCGGAGCGCCAAGTTGGAACACAGAATCTCGCACGAAAAGACGAACGCGACCGCCTGGACGAGCCGGATGTGCTTGGTCGGGACGCGCTGCGGTCGGTACACGCCGATCCGCTCGGCGAGCATCGTTCCGAGGGTCGCGCAGGCGAGTTGCCACGTCGTCAAAGAGTACGTCAACCCTTCAAAGAAGCCGCGGAGGAGCGTCTTGTTCGAGAGGGTTGCCGAGACCGAGACGAGGAAAAGGGCGACGAGCGACGGATGCAACGACCGGACGAAATGGATATAGGTCCGCGGGTGCGAAGCGGTTCGGGCATAGTGACGGAGGCCCTCTCGCCACTGTTCGAGCGAGACGAGGGGCAGCGCCGGTTCGGGTTGCCGGGCCCATTTCGAGTCGAACAGGTTCGGGTTCGGCGAATGGGTCAATCGCGGCGCGGGCGGCGGACGCGCATCCGGATGTTGCACTTGGGCTTCGAGTCTCTGTGCAAAGTGATCGGGCGTCTGCGATATGGACTGCGGCCTGCGCGGTTTCGGTACCGGCCAGTCGGGCGGCAAGGGTTGCAGCGCGGGAGACGGCGCTCGACTCGTTGCCGTCGAGGACGAGGACGGCGCCGTCGAGATGTAGACATAAGAGTGGTCGACGTCGTCGTCGTCGTCATTGTCCGGGGTCCGGAGCTGGCCGGGATGGCTGGCAGTCGAAGCGACGAGGGTGCCTAGCGAGTGGAAGGGCGCTGCTCCACGGCCACCGTTCAGCTCCGTCGCGTCCATCACCGTCCGCTATGGCCCTGTCCTGCCCTATCGTCTCGTTCGACTTTGAAATCGAGGCAACCTGTTTCGAGTCCGACGCGTGAGGACGCGCTCGTGCTGCAGACCGAACCTCCCGATCGCCCGGCCGGGCCAAAAGTGGGGCGCGCTGCGAAAGACCCACGACCGGCGCGTGCGGACCGGCCCTCTCTCCCTATTTGAGGCGCAGGATACGGAGACAAGGAGGCGAACGGAAGGGAGCGCTCCATCCCTCGCCGCTCGTCATCGCGTTCGTCTGCGCCGGCTGTAAGGAAAGGCCCGACTCTCTCGATCAAATAGACTTCCGTGTTAAGCATGAAGAAACGGAAGCGAAATTGTTGCCGCCGAGCTCTGTCGAAAGTCCTGGGTGCACCGCCTCGAAACCTTTACACAGTCGTCATCTAACTCACGCTCCAGAGCACCCACCATGCCGCCTGCTTCATTGACGAAAGAGACGCTGAAGCGCAAGCGGACCGCCGAGGAAGTCGACGCCGTCGACGGAGATGAAATGTCCTCATCGGCGTTGGCGACCAAGGGCAAGCCGTACAAGCAGCGGGTCCTCGTCACTTGCTCGAGGGGAATCTCGCAACGCCAGCGCCACCTCATGCAGGACCTCCTGAACCTGCTGCCGCACGCCAAAAAGGGTGAGTCGCTCGCCTCCTCCGTCTCTCTTTTGTGCACCCGCTCACCCTGCCTTGACGAACCATAAGAGACCAAGTTGGAAGACAAGCACAACTTGCCGTCGATCAACGAGCTGTGCTACCTCAGTTCGTGCAACAATGCCCTCTTTTTCGAAGCGCGCCGGCAGCACAACGACCTGTACTTGTGGGCCGCCAAGACGCCAAACGGCCCTTCGGTCCGATTCCACGTCCTCAACTCGCACACGATGGACGAGATGAAGATGACGGGCAACTGCCTGAAAGGCTCCCGGCCAATCGTCGTGTTTGATCAGCAGTTCGAGGAGCAGCCCCACCTCAGGCTCATCAAGGAGGTCCTGTCTCATGTGCGTGACAAAGACTAGGCGTTTCCCCCACGGAGCAAGAGGCGTACTGACGCACACCGCGTTATCAGATCTTTGCGGTTCCGAAAACGGCGCGGCGAGCAAAGCCGTTCGTCGACCACGTCGTCAACTTTTCGATTGCCGACGGCAAGATCTGGTTCCGGAATTACCAGGTGCGTCTCCCATTTTCTACGGTGGCCCTCGCTGGTAGTGTAGTCCACTGAGTCATGCGTGCGCACGCTCGTACACAGATCCTCGATGCCCCCTCGGCCGACGCGCTCGCCTCGACCTCGTCCTCCACATCGGCCCTGACCGACACGCAGGCGCAAAAGCTCGCCAAGAAGAACGGCCTGCCGCACTTGAGCCTGTCCGAGGTCGGCCCGCGGTTCGTCCTGAACCCGGTCAAGATCTTTGAGGGCAGTTTCAACGGCGCGTGCTTGTACGAGAACAAGGGTGCGTCGTCGTCTTCGCGCTTCCTCTGCTTCAGTGCAGTCGGCGCGCGGGGGAGAACGCCGGCACTGACTCACTTGTCCGTTTACGCACACGCCCCGACAGAGTTTATCCCGTCGTCGCAGCGGTACGCGAGCGCGAAACTCGCGCGCGCCGTCAAGTACCGCGGCCGGAAGGACCAGCAGGCGGTCAACCAGGTCCGGAGGGAAGAGCTCCAGGTCGGACAGAAGGACGACCCGCTCGAGAAGCGCGCCGTGTTTGCTTGAGAGCGCAAACACGGTGGCGGTTTATCGATCACTGGCGAGAGGGGTCCGGGGTGCATGGTGGAGTGGCTGGGCATGGCCTCTCCCTCGCGAGAGGCGCGCCCTCGGTCCGTCAGACTCCGGTATGTGTATGTACGATCAGGGACGTTGCATTCCATCTTTGCATTCACTCGACCGCTTCCACTCGACTGCTTGCAACTCGCGCGGAGGGTCGACGACGATGAGTGGTGGGCCAGAATTCGCGACCCCGAAAATCGCTCGAATCGAGTCTCGTCGCCTGGCGGGTCCCTTCCTGATCGCAAGCAAGATCGGTGGACTTCTGACGACAGACACGACAGCTCCAGGCCGGCGGGCAACCATGGTGTGCGTCGAAGCGATAGCTCGTTTTCATGCGCATCGCGCTCCCCGGAGAGGGCCATTCGATTATTACGGAGAGCAGGGAAGGGAGACAAGGATGGGTATCTTGGCTAGGTATAGGGATCTCGGATAGTCACGAGGCGGGAGGCGCGACGAAGGATATGAAAGCGATGAAGCAAAAAGGGGGGGAGGTCGTCACCGTAAGGCCGGCACGTCAGGTACTGATTGATGACTGCGCAAATGCGCGCGCGAGATGAAGGAAAGTGGTGAGCAGACGCGAAAGCAGAGGGGTATACCGAGGCGAGGTGGAAACAACAGAGGGGGGTAAGGCTCTCGAAAGATGGGAATGGAGAGAGAGAGAGGGCGGAGAGAGGCGAGCGCGCCTATTTCTGCGATTTGATGCTCTGCGAGAGCCAGTTCAGGCCTGAGCCGTAGGTGGACAGACAGTCAGCAGTGACAACCTCGCTGTCCAAGACCTGGAAGGATGCGCACCTTCAAAGAGGCCGTCGCCGTCGACGGCGTTGGACGGGTGGCAGTACCACGACCGGTCCTTCATCCGCAGCAGGCCGAGCTTCTCGGTCACTTCTGTCGGCGTCATCGCTGTGCGGGACGAACGTCCGCCAGTGAGAGCAAAGTCAGTGTGCCGTTTTACGCTGCCCTTTCCCACCACGTAGCCCAGATCAAGAGGTGGTGGCGGGCTCACCACCTGGCAGATCCTGCTTGTTGGCAAACACCAACAGCAAGCAATCCTTCATCTCTCGGTCGTTCAGGATCTTGTGCAACTCTTGCCGCGCCTCGTCGATCCGGTCGCGGTCCTGCGAGTCGACGACAAACACGAACCCCTGCGTGCCGGTGTAGTAGTGTCGCCACAGAGGTCGGATCTTGTCTTGTCCGCCGACGTCCTGCGAGTGTATGTGGACCACGGGGAAAGGTCAGGCTGACGGTTCTTTCTTCGAGAGCGTGGGCGACGACAGAGTCGTACCCAGACGTTGAATCTGCGGGCGCGTGCCACAGTGTCTAATTAGCACACGAGCTCGCTGTCTCTTTCCGTTTTCGAGTGCTCCCCGACGTGGTGTGCTCCCCGACGTGTGCTTAGTCCTCGCGCAGTAGTGGGGAGCGAAAGGGAGGGGACAGACACGAGAGAGAGCTCACTTGACGTTTTTGTACGTGACGGTCTCGACGTTGAACCCGACGGTCGGGATGGTGGTGACCGACTGGTTCAGCTTGAGTTTGTACAGGATGGCTGCAGCGCGCGCGTGAGCACGGGAGGATTGATGGGGGCGAGTCAGCTTCCTCTGCGAAGGGAGGAGTCGTCGCCCCCGCATGGCAGACGACGGGACCTCGACTTTTGGGATCCCCTGCGCACAGATGCGGCGCCAACGGAGGGATACGGCGAACACAACGAGGGTCGACTCACTCGTCTTGCCAGCTGCGTCCAACCCGAGCATGAGGATGCGCATCTCTTTGTTGCCAAAGATCTTGCCTGTTTTTGCGGTCGCGTTCAAGAGGTTCCAATGTCGAAGAGTCGGCGAGGGTTGGCAAAGCGTGGGTAAAGGTCAGCACTAGGGTCTCACGCTGTAGCTCTTTTGCGCAGTGTGTGGGCATGCGAACGCACCGAGTGCTTTCGACAGACTCGAGCCCCTAAAGACGAACCCGGCGGAGGAGGCAAAGCGTCAGCAGCAGCGGGCGCGGGAAGGCGATGCCACTTCTGGCATGACTGGCATATAGGCTCACATGACGGGCAGGGCAAAGCTGAGGAGGGAGCGGGCGCGGCAAAGAGGTGAAGAGAACAAGAGACAAGCGAGCGAGCGAGCGATCGAAGGCAGCCCCAAGGTTTGGCCGACGCGACCAACCCCCGGGCCGACTTAGTCTCTGCAGAGCCCGAATCTCTCTACTAGACTACGGACAAACAAAGCTGCTGCCCCCGACTCTAGGCACGCACGATCCCCCGCGGGCCGGCTGGCTGACTGACTGTCTCGGACGGCGTTCATCAACGATCTCTCTCGACTCGACCGCGCACTTTCAGAGAGCGTCAGCACCCGTAGACCCCATCGGGGTGAGTCGCCATGCTTCTGTCGAGCTCGTACCCGAAACGGGTGCGGTCCCTCAAAGGTTCCCGACAGACGCCCTCTTTGTGGTGCGGTGCGGTGGGGGCAGTCGCCGAGGCTGTTCGCCAAGCGTATGAGACGCCTACGCCACACGCTCCGCGTACACGGGCACGGAGGGAGAAACTCTCACATCAGAGCGTGACTCTGTCGCAAGGGCGCTAGGATCCTGGACTCGGCTCGACCCTCCCTCCCTTCCGATGCACCACACCCGGCCGTCGGACGCAACGCTGACTTCTCCCCCGACTCAGTTCCCGTTAGCAGGAGACGAGGATCTTTGAAGCCTCCCGAGGTCTCGCTGCGCTCGGCGACATGGCATCGGCAGCCGCGACTCGTCCGCCGCCTGCGCCTCTCTCCGTCGTCGCCCCACATCCTCCTCACGCATCGCCACAGCAGCCGCCGCCGAGCAAGATCCCTCGGTCCCGTTCTGCTAACTCGCTCGCTCTGTTCCGAACTCGCTCGTCAGGCTTCGAAGCGCGACTCGATAACGACGAGCCAGGTCCGGCGAACGAGCGAGGAGGGATCCGGCGCGTCGGGTCGTACGAGTCGACTTTGTCCGCGTCGCCGCCAAGTCCAGAGCACGACTCCAGCGGCGGCGGCGCTTCAGAGAGGCACGCGCATGTGCCGGCTGGCACCGCGACCTCGACGCCACTACCGCGGGCGAACGGCAAGTTTGCCAAGTGGCTCTCACGCTCGATAGGGCCCGGCAGCGGCGGCAGTCCCGGTCCACAGGCCGACTCCATTTCGAATCTGAATGATACCATCCAGCCGTCAAAGGAGGTACCGTCCAAGAACGGACGGCCAAGGCGGTCCATGTCGATCGGGGCTCTCGACCTCGTCTCTTTGCAGCCGTCCAACACTTCCCCTGCGTCGACTGCGCCCGTTCAGTCACCGGCAGCGGCTGCTGCTTTCTCGGCTCCCTCGATCTCGATCTCGTCGTCCCCGTTCGCCCCTCAGCCGGGTTCGAGTGCCGCTCTCCCGCCGACAGCCGCAACGACGACGACGACGGTGGCGGGCAGGAGTCGCAGATTGCTCCCTCTCGGTGTTGGAGGCGGGTTGCGGGCGGACGCTGCCGGCGCAAACCCGGACCCGTCGCAAGAAGTGCCTAGTGACAGTAGTGGCGGCGGCGCCATCAAGAAGAAGCGATTCGGCGGCAAGCGGAGCCAGAGCAGTGGGATGACGCTGAACTCTGCGCAATATCAGGGAGACGACGTCGGTTCGTCCGAGTTGCGCATCTCGAGTAGCCGATCGAGCTCCGCGTCCGGATCGACGACGAGGACTACGACGACCACCACGACCAGCGGGAGCGTCGGTCGCGCGTCGGTCGGTTCCGCGACGCGAGACCCGTTCGCTTTTTCCTCTTCTTCGTCGTCAGCCGCGACTGGTGGTGCAGCCGCCGAAGGTCGCCTCGCGCGTGGGCTGAGAAAGACGAGGAGCGGGTTGAAGCTGTTCGGACGGGCAAGGGATCAAGAAGCCGGTGCCGCCACTTCGGCGCAGTCGAGCTCGACGGTCGAGCGGACACAGTCGTCGAGTCATCGTCCGTCGATCGGGTCGACAGAGTCGCTGGCGTCGGCGAGTACGGCAACGGGCGACGCCGAGTCGATTCGCGAGTTGCAGCAGCGCGAGTTGCAGCCGCCCCTCGCAAGTTCGAACCGACTCGGCGGGTGGTTCACCAGCCTGATACCGAGTGCGAACGCGACTACGGACGCGGGCTCACCCGACAAGGCCCGACGTGCGGCTGCCGATCAGGGTACGCCCGGTCGGACTCGAGGAGGCTCTGCTCCGGCGGCGACGGGATCGCCTACCCCGGCCTCGCCAGCTCGCCGAGCCGGTCAGCTCTCGTCTTCCTCGCCGCTCAAGAAGGGTTCGTCGAGCTCAGCTTCTATTGGCGGCGGTGGCGGTCGACTCGGTCCGTTTGACCGGATGCTCGACCGTGCCGTGCAGTACTTTCTCGACTCGGACGCGAATACCGACCGGTGCGAGGACGACATTTGGCTGCTCGGAGTACGGCACGACGGCTGGCGAGAGGATGCAGTGGACGACGAGGATGCTGACCGCGCGGGCGGGAAGCGGAGTCGCAGTCCCGTCAAGGCGCGAGCGCCTGCGATCCCCGCCCGCGGCGACGAGAACGACGTCTTTGCAGCGCCCGCATCGACGACCATCCACGGCTGGCCTGCGACGTTTTACCGCGACTTTTACTCACGCGTCGGTCTCACGTACCGCTCCGGGTTCCCCGTCATCGAATGCGAGCCGCCTGCTTCGCCCGCGAACGGCGCCGGCGGGGTCGTGCACGGCATGCTGAGCAATCTGAGCATGAGTATCGGTCGCGGCGCTCAGCGGTTCGCGAACGTGGCGGCTCAGGCGGACTCGTCGGAACCGCGCGGGTTGAGCAGCGATACGGGGTGGGGGTGCATGCTCCGGACGGGTCAGAGCCTCTTGGCAAATGCGCTAGTCAAGGTTCACCTGGGCCGAGGTACGCTCCAGCTGGTGCCGTGACGGAGGGATTGTGGGATTCCAGCAAGTACTGACTCGTTCGGCGCTGCATGACAGACTGGCGCCGACCTCTTCCCGCGTCTTTGGCCTCTACGTCAAGCATCCCTCATGCAGCCACCTATGCTCGCATCCTCTCGCTCTTTCTCGACGACCCGTCGCCCTTGTCGCCGTTCTCCGTTCACCAGTTCGCGCGTCAGGGGAAACTCCTCGGCAAGGAGATTGGCGAGTGGTTCGGGCCCTCGACGGCTGCCGGGGCGATCAAGGCGCTCGTCAACGCGTACGAGCCAGCTGGAATCCGTGTCGTCAGCTGTGTCGACGGGACGGTCTACGAGAGCGAGGTCGTCGAGGCGAGTCTCGTCGATGGGCAGGCGTGGAAGAGGCCGGTCCTCGTCCTCGTCAACGTCCGCCTCGGGCTCGAAGGCGTGAACCCGATCTACCACGAGGCGATCAAGGTATGTTCTCGGAGGGAATCGTAGCTCCCCGTAGTCGCTGTCATTGACGCTCCGGTCTCGTCCGCCTCGCACGCAGGGCATCTTCCGCTTCCCGCAATCGGTCGGCATCGCCGGCGGTCGACCAATCTCGTCGTACTACTTTGTCGGCTCGCAGGCCGACTCGCTGTTCTACGTCGACCCTCACTTCCCTCGTCCTGCGATCCCTTTGGTCCTCCCCACCGAATCCGACCTCGTCGACTCGTTTGCGAGCGAGCCGATCTCTGCGTCGCATCCGCAACTCGACGAATTTCTCTTACGAGCGTATTCCGACTCGGCGTGGGCGACGTATCACTGCGATAAGGTCCGCAAGGTCGCGCTCGGTAACCTCGACCCGAGCATGCTGCTCGGCTTTGTCATCGAGAACGAAGCCGACTGGTCCGATTTCCGGGCGCGCATGCAAGACGTGGGTCTCCAGTTCCTCCCTCGCGTGCGTCAGTTCGAGGATGTGCGCGCTGACTCTTTTGACTCCAGCTCTCGTCAAAGACAGCCACCATGTTCACAATCGCCGCTTCGCCTCCGGCCTGGCTCAGGCGGTCGGCATCGTCTGCTCATGCTGCGCGGACGAACGCGACTGCCCGCACGTCGTTGGACGACTCGTTCTCCGTAGTCGGCGAGACCGATCGTGACCACGACGACAACGAGGTCAACAGCGACGGCTTCAGCGAGCCGGACGATTGGGAATTGCAGTCGACCGACGACGAGGCGATGCGGTCCAGCGCAGTCGAAGTGCGGCGAGACTCGCCAGCGGCCGACTCGGCGCTCTCGCGCTCACCTGATGACCTCGTCATCGTCCATTAGTGCCTCCTTTCTCCTGTCAGTGCAAGCTTGCTCTTCCTTTCGCCGATCGGTCCACGATGCTGAAGTTCCCTCTCGCAGGTTTCTCTTCTTTTTCGTTCGCGTAACCTTGTCGTTGTTTTTACCAGGAAATCAAGACCGAGCTTTCGTTTCATACCCAAGGACCGCTCCTGCCTCCCGAGGCCTGACCACCGCCCGTTATCGCTTGACGGGATTTCCAATTCGTGGCGCTTTTCTCTTGCGAGTCGACCATCTCGGCGAGGTCGTCGATCAGCTCGTCGAGCGCTAGCAGGGCACTCGACACCGAGCGGATGAACGGCGACGCCGACTTGGACGGGGCAGGCGCTTCCTCGTCGAGAGGTGACAAGGCCGACCGAGCGTACGACGACCGCGTGCGTGGTGACGGCGGGCAGTCCATTGAAGCCCTTGTAGACGGCGCGTTGCTACTGCTGCTCGACGACCAATACCCCGAGTCTCGGTCGCTCGGCATGGCACGCAGTGAGCTGTTACTCCATGGAGAGGCCGCAGTAGGGACTTTTCGTGGGCGAGGACCCGGTCTGTAGAGCCGGCCTTGTCGCTCGGGTGTGCACAGCGGTGGCGGAGGCGGGCGCGCGAAAGGATCCCAGTCTGGGACAAATTCGAAGGGGAATGCGCTGGCGGTGGAGTGGGCGCGACTGTGAGAGGTGCGGCCGAATGGGAGGCGTGGTATGCTGGACGAGTCCGCACCGTTGCCGTGAGGGTCGAAGGTTGGGTTCGACGGTACTCTCGGACTGGTCGGCGCGCTTTGCGTTACTCGAACGGTCGCGTCGCTGGTCAGAGTTGCCAGTTCCATGCTGTGACAGCGCTCAGGTGGCGGAGATGAGACAGGTGGCAAGCCGAGGTCATGGGCCCGCCGTGTGCCGACCGGTTGGGCGCCGAGGATCTTGATGGCGACACGGCGTTTCGGAGGCGGCGACGGATTCGAGCTCGTCCTGAAAAGCCCGCTCAGCGGCCTTTTGAGCGAACGAGGAGATAGTCGCTCCCGTAGACTTGAGGATAAGCGCTTGAGACTCAGAGCGGGCTGCAAAAGCGCTCGGATCAGCAGCTTGCGCACATCACCGCCTGACAGGTCGTACCAAACGAAGCGCACCGACTGTGACGGCTCCTCCACATCTGTCTGTGTCGCTACGGTGGCTTCGGACCATCGTGACACGAGATCTGGCCTGTCGATACGCGTTCGACAGCTGGTGCACTGCATGGAAAGCCGCGCTGCGGGTGACCCGAGAGAAGGTTAACTTGCGGAATCTGGGCTACTGTCGCACCCAGGCTGACTCGCCTGGGGCTCGAGCTTCCTCCTCGGCTTGAGAGCTGTATGGCGCTAGGTCGCTGTACATTGGGCGGGACAACTGCAAAGATGGAAGCCGACGTCAACCTGAATCGCTTCCGACTGTTCGGGTCATGGCAGTCTCGTGTGGCGGCTCTGGCGCGCACGCGCGCGGTGCACGCGACCGGAACTGGACTCGGAGATCTCCCAAGCCGGTGTGAATGATCGGTGTGTCCAACTGTCCTTGCGCACGCCCTCGATCGCTCCGACAACTTTTTAAAGCCGTCATCGTCGCCTCCCTTGCTCGCGGACGCTCCGGCCCTCGAGCTGGTAAGTCCCAATGTACACTGCTATCATTCGCTCGCATGCGCCCAGTAGGGAGCCTTTCTCTGTGCACTTGAGATGCGCGCGCAGCAGGTGCAAGCTTTCGGCGCCTCGAGTTTCACGTGACGCGCATTTGGCTCAACAAGGCAGGTCGGTCCCTCGATCACGTCTCGAGTCCGCGTTTCTCTGCTCTGCTTCGAGCGATCGCGCTTCCGGTGCAAGCGGAGAGTGTGCAGACTGCGCGCGCTCGGAGCAACTCGGCGGAACTCAGTGTCACGCACACCGAGGGTGCGGCAGAGCCCGCGCGCGCGTGCGCACCTGCAAGCTTTCCCTTGGAGGCAATCCAGCTCGCGTGCATGCCCGTCCTCTGGTCGAGTCTCGCAGCGATTCGCGAACCCCGAAAAGAGATACGTCACTCGGCCCCGAGCGCAGTGTCTACGAGTTCATCGAGTGCGCGGACCGCGTCCGAAAACGTGCGAGCGGCTCGCGGACGGTCGGCAGCCGGTTCGACGTCGACAGGATCTTGAAAGGACGGCGAGTCGACAGACCACGACGTGCTGACCGACAGGGACCAGTTGCTGTTTGCGGGCGAATAGTTGTACCGTGACGCGGGTGCGGTCAAGCCGCTTGAGTGCGATACGGCGGATCGTGCAGGTGAAGGCGCTCGCGACAGCGACGATGCGGTACGCGAGAGAGACAGAGGTGATGAGCGAGGTGAAAGATCAGGATGCGCGTGATGGAACGCCGGGTACGGCCGGGCGGGATTGGGAAGAACAAAGACCGACGGTGATTTCGCTTGGACCGGAGCCTGCGTTGGCGATGCGCTCGCTTCTTGGCGACCATGCTTCATTCCGGGGTAGTGGAAGTGAAGCTCTGGAGCGTCTGTGTGGTCCTGCCGACCGACGAGTCCGGACGGACGGGCTTGCCGAGGCTCGAGCTGCGAGAACGAGTTGTCCGGCGGCTGTTCGTCCACTGACGGCATGGGGTCGAATGCGATAGACGATGCTGCGTAATAGCGCTGCGCATGACTGTCGAGGTATGCCGGGAGGTCGCCGTGTGGGCGCACAGGGATCGGGGAGAATGGCGCGTCCTGCCACGTTTGGCTGCCGGAGAGCGGCTGCTGCCGTCCGAGGCGTTGGCGGGCACACCCAGACAGAGTGTCACTGTCGATGACGGCAAAGTCGGACGGAGAAGGCCGTCGCTTGCGAGGCGGAGACGGGAAGAGGTGGCCGAGCGGCCGCTTGACGCTGTCAGGCCATCGAGGTAGAGCGTCTGCGAGCCGCTTGAAGCGCTTCGCAGGCGACTGCGGATCAGATGAGACTCAGTTGCGGCGTCACGCCAAGCAGGTCTAGGTCTTTGCTCACCTCGGCAAGGCTGCGGCGACGCTTAGTGGAGGAGTCGTCCAGCGCATTCCTTTGATCACCGGACTTGGCGCGATTCGGCGCGATACTGCCGGACGCGCGAGGAGAGAGCTGTGGTCGGAAGTAGTCTTGGCGGGACGCTGAAGAGTGAGAGTGGCCTCAGCGGTGGTACCCTCAAACAGAACGGCACAAGAGAACGCACGGTGAACTTCGACTTTCTCCTCGGCCGGACGATGTTCCGGACTCGCAAACATGGGTCACCGCAGACAAAGGCGAGGGGACCGTCCTCTCGGGATATGAGAGGAAGTGACAGCGGGGGCAAGCATCGCGATCTGCTGCACGCGGTACACAAGGCAGGGCGCTCGGCTCAATTGCGTCTCGCCAAACGAAGGTTCGCGGACAGGATCTCAGCGATGCCCGACGGCGTGGCAACCGCGCAATGTGATGAGCAGCACGGCCGGCGCAGCGAGGGCAGCGTCGGCATCTGTCTTGCCGGAACCTTTTTCGGTGCCTGTACAGCTGCGACGCCGTGTCCGAAAAGTGTACGATCGCTGCCCGAAATGCAAGGTTTCCTCGAATTGCGCATGCAGTATGTGATCCGGCGAAGGACCCGGTTACATAGCGAGCTGATTCTGGTTTTTTCCCGCACGGTCGTCTTGTCGACTTCAGCGGCGCCTTTTGCAAGTGGCAGTGTCTGGTGATTCCTGCGATGTTCTGACGGCAGCTGCCTGTGATATCTGGATGTCGTTGAAGGGGTAGAATGCCGTCAGTGGAAATGTGCATCCACGCATGAGGACGAGGGGGAGACGTACCTGCCTGCGCGGGCAAGTCCAGCCGTCAGGGAGCAGCCGGGTCCGAAAAAAAGCGTCGCATAAATCGTCTCGGATGCACCGGCACACGTCGATCTGTCGGTTCGGAAGCGATGCATGCAGCGCGAATTGAGCGCGAATGTCGCCGTCCTCTCTCCGAAAAAACTCGAATCGCATTTCTATGTCACCCGGTGACGTCCTGATCTGGGCCGGCAGCCGGTAAAAGTGTGAGCAGCAAAGTGCACCTGCTCACCGGCAGGCGGAGTCTGGAAAGAAAGCGCGTTACGGCATGCACAGGAAAAGCCGTACTCATCTCCCCAGCCGCCCGATCGAGTGAAGCGCTCCTCGTCCGCCACCCGTCCGCCTAGAAGTCAAGCCACGCTTTGTACGCCGGGCAGTCGATCGGGTTGACCGGCGCGACGCCGTTGCCGATGCCGCCCTTCAACTCTCCCCATTTCGCGTCCGATACGCCGATCGCCGCGCCTGCTCCTCCCAACATGCCGATACCCTTGATGCCGCCCTCAAATTCGATATGCGTCGACGGGCCGCCCTTGACGCCAAATTGAGCCGGCCGACGGAAGACTTCGGCGCGGCGACGAGGCGGTTCGGAGCAGAACTCCTCGACGGGGCACCGGCCGCACGGCATGTCGGTCCAGCCGACCGTCGGACGGTACTGGCGGATCATCCTGTACACGTATTGGGTGTTCTCGCTCCCGCCGTCTGCAGCGCCGCCGGCTGCCGCTTCGTCGTCGCCGTTCGCCGCTTTCCGCCTGCCGTCATCTTCGCTCGCCGACGAGTCGCTGTCGTTGCCGTCCTCGCGCTTGACCCGGCTCTTGACGCGCTTCTTGCGCCGCTTTGAGCTCTTCTTCTTGCCGCCCCCGTCGCTCGCGCTGCCGTTGCCATCGTCGTCGTCGTCTGCCCCGCTGTCAGCTGCTCGCTTTCGTTTTGACGAAGTGTCCGCCTCCGCGTCTGAATCAAAATCGGAGCTCTCCTCGTCCTCCTCCTCGTCGCTCGAGCCGCGCTTGGCGCGTTTCTTCTTCGGCTTGCCGTTCGCGGCGCGCTTCGAGGTCTTTTTCGATTTCGACTTGGACTTGCGCCCGCTGGCGCCGCCCTCGTCCGACGAGTCGGCCTCTTCTTCGGACGACGACGCGTTGCCCTTTTTCCGTTTCGAAGACGCCGTCCCTTTGCCCTTGTTCCGCTTCGGGTTCTCAACGGGGAGGCCGTCTGCTCCGAGCCGGTTCACGAGGACTTTTTCCACGTCGCCGTCAAACACCATCAGGTCGAGCAAGTCCTCGACGTGCTCCTTGGTCAAGTCGACGATCGCGGCGCCGGATTTCGAAATGAACTCGAGGACTTGGATCGACGTCGGCAGGAACGGGGTCGCCGAGACGGGGTAGATCGGCTTGATCTTGACCGGTTCCGACGTCGACGGGTCGGTGAACGTGACCGAGGGAGGTTGAGACTGCGCGCGTGCGGAGCAGAGTTCAGTAACGTGCGCCGTAACGCGAGGAACGGGCGGGCGCACCTTTTGGTGGAGGAATTTGCGGACGACTTTTTTCAGCGTCTCGACGAGCTCGACGTCGAGCTCGTTGTCGGTGAACCATGGACCGCCGGTCAACTCGACGGAAGGGGCGATGCCGGTCAACATGTAGATCTTGCGGGTCGGAGTCTGCGCGCGCCAGCAAGAGGATCCGAGTCAGTCGTCGATGCCGTGGACCTTGGCCCGCTCCGTCGACTCTTCCGCACCTTGACCGACTTGACCGTCTTGATCGTCTTTTTCCCTTCGAGAACTTTGAGCGCCTTGGCGATCGTCGCCCTCGGCAAGCCCGTCTTGGTGGTCAAGGTTCGACTCCAAATTCCTGCAGATGGGGGGCGTCTCTCTCGAGTCAGTCTTCGCCTCACCCTCTCGCCCAGCTCACGCATGTAGACGTACCCATGTTGCCCGCGTCGCGGATGTGGTTCAGGACGAGTTTCTCTTCGCTGTCCATCGAACTCATCCTGTCCGTCCCGTCGGAAGCGAAGTCAGCGAAAAGGTCTCTCCGCGCGCAACCCGTCTCGAAACGGTGAAACGTACGCCTTGGCTTCCTCCTTGCCGAGAAAGCGGAACATAGTCTGTCCACTCGGCGTCCGGAGCATTTGCGCGAGACCCTGCAGGGAGGTGTCTGTGAGCTGCGAGACCCGTCTCGTCGCCTCGTGTACACGCCGCGTACCTTTCGCAAGAGACCGTTCACTGCGTCCATCGTCGTCGCCGTCACGCCGAGTCCGCACGCGGCGAACAAGTCGTTCTGCAGCATTTCCTGTTGGGAAACGGATCTCGTCAGCTCTCTCTCCTCGGCTTCCCCGGCGTCTTGTCAAAGCTCCAGGGACCCTCGTAGAGCTCGTGGAGACGCCTCGACTCACTCCTCCCTTTGCTGCGAGGCCTGCATTGAGCAGCTTGAGCTCGACGGGCGAGAGCTTCTTGGCCGACGCTGCGGCCGCGCCGCCGCCCGAAGTCGACGCCCTAGGGGGCATACTCGCTGTAGCTAGCTGCTGAGCCGATCAGCGAGTCGTCGAGAGCGAGTCGTGACGAGAATGGGGACCGAAGCGAGAGTTCGTTCGTCGCCGAAGCCAGTGTTGGTCGATTTTTCGCTTCAACGCACGCTCTCTCTCTACAGCGGCACCTCCTTGTGACTCGAGCAAATATGGCTGCTTGCAAGATGACGACGCGGACGCTCGTGCTCGATCTGGACCGGTACGACGCGGCGTACTCGCAACCGCTGCTCGCCCAAGTGACCGTCATCGGTCCCGACGCCGTCTGGCTCGCGATAGGAGGGCAGCCTGCGCCGTTCTCACTCATGCAGGACACGGCAGTCGCTATGCCGGTGAGCTCGATCTCTTCGTGGGCGGCGTCCACCTCGGAGGCTGACCCTCTCCGTCCCACTGGCTCGGCCACGCGGCAGCGACCAGGCGCTGTAGCTCCCGCTGCGACGAGCCTGACAAGTTCCGCACCGGCTTCACTCGCTCTGGCTTCACGGTTATGTACGCTCCCGTGGTCGGTTTCCCGTGCCGAGGCGAGCTGACCTCGAGTTTGTCTGCCCGCAAGCCAAACGCTACGCGAGCCAGGTCTTTCTCTCGCTCGACTTGTCATCTTTGGCCGACGCGACGACGGGATCCGCATCATCGGACCGAGCCATGCTGCCGCTCGAAAAGGCGCTCCTCGTCCAACTCGATCAGGTCCTCGAACGGAGACGAACGACCGCGACCGTGTCGTGAACCGTTTGCTCCGCTCATCGAGTCGCTTCCACCGCGTCGACCTCGGTCACGCGCATCGTGTCCCTTCCCGACACGTAGATCGTCAGTCTCGCCTCCTCCATTGTTGTCATACTCTTGTATCCCTCGTTCCGCGGCATCCTGCATCCAAACCTGTCCTTGTCACGTTCGGTTAGGCCATGACTCTTGCTGCGTGAGTTTGCAAATAGAGGGGTCGTTACAGGTTGATTGGGATACAGGGATGACGAAAAGGTCGGGGAGCGTGTGGCAGTTCTGAAATCTGGGCCGAAACGGACGGGCAGGGTACACCGGGATTGGAAGGATACAGGCACTTGGTCGAGGTGAATGAACGGATGTAAGAATGAACGGTGTTGGGTGAAGGAGCGTATGGTGGGAGGGGTCCTTTGTCGAGATTGGTTTGCTGATTGAGACCGTCGCGACGTCGACGTCGATCACAGGGCGATGCGGCCTTGCATCCCCGTCTGGCGTAGGTTGTGCCGGACTTTCAGACGTGGTATGGAGAGGGTCAGTGTTGCCGCGCCCGTTCGGATGCGCCTTGGCAAACTCACGCCAAGTCGGCTCGAGCATCGTCGCGTTCGGTCCCGGTGGAGGCGCTGTCCTCCTCAACCCTTGCAACAAGTCTTCGGCGCACAGTAGGTCGGTACCTGACTGCGCGAGCCTGGACGACGACGATGACGCTATCCGGAATGCCGTCCAAGTGGTTGCGAGACTCGCAACGGGACGTCCTTTGGCGACGGCGACGGCGCGAGCGGCGACTTGACGAGCGGCGGCACCTGCAGCGGAGCCCATCGCTTTCTATGCTATGAGGGAGAAGCGTTCACAGGGCGATTCGGCGAGTGCTGTAGCGGAGGAGGAGGAGAGCGTGCCGCTGGAGGGAAGCCGGACCGTCGCATTCATTTTGGGCGGATCCGGTCTGACTCCAAGAGCGAGAACACGGTCCCGCAGTTGTTTAATCTAAGGCTTATCGAATCATGAAGCGCTTGCGCGTAGAGGAGGAGCATCCTGCCTGGGAAGGTCAACTCGAGGGGCTCGGCGGGTCGAGATTCATCGCTCGCTTTACCCCGCAAAAATCTAGACCAGCCTCCCTCGTGCCGCGGGTTCAATTAACGCTTCTCTCCCGCTTTCGTGCTAGGCTAGGCTGGACACTGTGGCTCGCAGCGGCGGCGCGTCTGCCGGCCGCCGACCCGCTCTGGCGACGGCATGCTCGTCCCGCTCTCGTGCACTCGCTCGCCGGGCTGGACTGCGTCGATCAAGCCCTCGGCTGCTGCCGTCACTGCTTCTTTGGCCTGGTCCCTTGACCCTTTCACGCTCTTCACACATTACTGACTGATGACACGAGCGACCACGTCGCCGGCGGTGAAATGGGCCGCCATCGCGACCGGCTCGCTGTTCCTCCTCGTCTGGCTGCACGCACGGAGTCGGGCTGCCGCGGAGGAAAAGATAGCGGCGCACACGTCGCAGAAGGACGACGTGACCGAGGTGCTCGGGATCGGGCGGCATAGCGCGAGCGTCATCTTTCTGCAGTGCGTCCTCTGGGGGTTTACTTGCGCGCGACGTCGCGTCATCGTCGGAAGCTGACTTTGGATCTTTTGTGCAGCGGACTCGGCGGACGGGTAGCACAGATGTGCGTGTGATGCCTGAGGAATGCACGTCGATGCCAGAGCTGACCTCTCGATCTGGTCGTGTGTCAGAATGCCCTTGGTCGAAGCGATCCGACCAAAACTCTGGCAGGCGAGCTGGATCATGCCGACGGCGTAAGGGCAGCGCTGCCTTGCCACTCGCTGCTCCTCTCAAACTGACGAGCTTCCGTACGCAGACCACAGATTCCGATCACCGCGATCGACAACATGATGGTCTCTGCTTGGTGCGCGCTCTTCTTGTGATCGTGCAAGCGTCGAGGCGTGCTGACTTCGTACGGCCTCGTGCGGCAGGTTCGACATGGTGGAGCTTGTACTACCAGCGAATCCGCCCATGCCGAAACACGAACAGGAGGAGGACATGCGCAAGTCGGTCACATACGTGCACGAACTTGTCGAGGGAGAGATCGCCAAGGGCGTCGACCCGGACCGGATTGTCCTCGCCGGGTTCTCGCAGGGTGGGTTCAAGTCTCTCGAAGCGCATGGGCAGACTGGCCGCTGAAGTTTGCGGTCCGTGCAGGTTGCGCGATCACGCTACTGGCGGCCCTGTCGAGTCCGCACAAACTCGGTGGCGTCATGTGTCTCTCGGGCTGGCTCCCGATGGCGTACAAGATCAAGCACAAGAAGCACCCTGTGAGTGGTGTTTCTTTTATGCTCTCCCCCCAAATCGCACAGCTGACTTGGATCGCCGTGCCCCCGTGAACAGATGCAATCGGAACGCGCACACGAGTTGCCCGTGTTCTGGGGTCACGGAACGCTCGATAATACGATTCAGTGGGTCACAGTCTGTCGAGTCGCGGAGTGTTTTCGATCTGACATGTGGACGCGCGCAGGTACAATTGGGCGGAAGAGAGCGTTGCGCACCTGGCCGACATGGGCTTCCGCGACGTCGAGTTCCACGGCTATCCGGGTGGGTCCAGATGGCCTCACAACGGATCTCCAGCGGCACTGACGGACATTTCCCTGTACAGGCTTGACGCACTGGATCGAGCCGTTCGAGTATCCCGGTGCGGTGCTCCTCTCGCATGGCCCCTAAACTCGTGTGACCTGTTGTGCTGACCCGCGCGTACGCACCACAGACATCTTGAAGTGGCTGCAGAAGCGGATACCACCGATCTGATCGGGTTCCGCGGCAGATCATACTGTAATAGAATCGTCCTCTTTCCGCCGTGGTGAACAGGACTTAAGGAAAAGTGAAACCTCACAGCTCGCAAAGCGTTGTTTGAGTGGTGTACGACCCGCGGCTACACGCCTGGTACCGCAAATTCCGTCGAGAGCTCGCCCGTGATCATGAATCGCTCATCGCGTCCGCGGGCACGCCGTCCCCAGCTCGCTCCCACGGTTTCTTGGGCACCTGGGCCGTACTCTCGCTCGGCTTGCCTTCTGCGAGCAAGTCGGGAATGTCGCGGATGCCTGGAACGGGCGCGCCGGTCGCGATCATCTGCGCGAGTTCGGCGAACGTGGGTGGGTACGGCGGGTCGTCTGCGGCTGAAGGGGCGTTTGACGGGGACTGAGGCGAAGTAGCGTCGGTGAAAGAAGCCCGAGACGGGTCCGATTCGGATGCGGGTTGTTGCGGATGGGAAGGGGCGAGCGACGCCGGCACGAGCGCTTCGTGCGGCTGTGGTTGTTGCAGGTCTGGCTCCGCTTGGCTGTGTAAATGCAGGTGTGAGCTGACCATGTGCTGGTGGGGAATACGCTCGCTCGCTCGCTCAACGCAGGCGACCCACGTTGACAGGAAGAAAGCCTCGGCGCGGGCGGCGACAGCTCGGAGTTCATCGTCCGAGGCGCCTTGCTCACGCATCGGTTGCAGGATCGACTGCAAGCCCGCCTGTACGTCGAAGCTCGAGGAGGTCAGTGCCAGGTTGCGTCGCACGGGCAGTTGCCGGCAAACTCGCCAGAAAGGTCGGGTCGGTCAAGGTGGTGTAGCCTGCCGGTGCTGCCTTGTCGTTCCGCTGGTCGTTCAGATCGGACTGCATTTCGATGGGGATTTCCGCGGGTGGTGGTGTGTACAGGCTGGATGGTGGTGGGGGAGAGAAGCAGAGTGTTGGAGCCACGTCACCGCATCACCGATCACGGCTCCGGCCCGGCAGTTCCGCTCTCGCCGCCCCCGCGCCGCCGCGTCCCAAAGTTGCCGGTCCTCTCGCTCCAGACAAACATTGCTGGCCGCGCACCGACTAGCTAGCACCCAGCAATGCTCGCCTCGCTCGCTGGAGGAGCCTCGTGCGGTCCGAGCAACCCGCTCCAGCAACTGTCAAAGACGTACACCGCAGACAGGGGAGCACAGCAGGCGAGTCAGATCCGGGGAGCTCTTATACACGCGCAGGGCTGCTGACGCTCTGTGCTCCCGACGAACAGGACCATTACGCCGCGCAAGCCGGACCCTCGGGTCAAGTCAGGCCGCTCCCCTGTGTAGTCAGCAGATGGCCGAGTCGCCGCTGACACCTCTCCCCGAAAACCCAGCAGAACGCCTTTCGCAGTGCAGGACGAGCCGATACGCCAGATCAAGCCGCACAGCAGCACTTTTTCCAACAGCAGCAGTCCGGACCCTCGTCCGCCTTCAACCTCGCACCTTTACACCAGGCTCTCCCGCAGCAGCAGCCACCAGCATGGGCTCAGTCGTTCATATCGCAGGCGAGCGCTCCTTCAACTTCGGCCGCCGAACAGGAACTGTTTGCGAGGGCGTTTACCCGACCACCGCAACCGGCGGCACCCGCTTGGGCGGGCGATTTCCACGCCGCCCAACAGCAGCAAGCCGCTCCCATCGCCGTCGCCGGACCATCGCAGCAGAATGTCTCGCGCCTGCAGAGCCAAGGGTTTGGCGCGGGTGCGCTCGCGATGCAACAGCGGCCGATGGTCAACTATCTGAGGGGTCCCGAGATGGCGATGCCGGCCGCGACCGCAATCGAGCATCAACAAGACGGCAAAGCAGGTGGGTCCCTGCACTGTCGTCTCTTGTGCTCTCGTTAGGTCTGCCTGCTGACGAAAAGCCCTGCACCGAGCAGACTGGGAGCAGGCGTTCTCGACTCGCGAGCAGGAGCAGCGGCCGCGGACCTTGCCCTCCACGCTCGACACGCCAGCACACCCGCTCAGCGAGTACAACGTTCACGAGACGCGCCCCTTGACTCCGCCTCTACGAGCGCATTCACCCGTCGACGAATCGAACCAAGCCTCGCGCGATGCATTGGCCCGAACGGCGGCGAACCTTTTGTCGACCGTACGGTCCGCCGAAGAGCAGCGTCTCCGCTCGAGCGCGAACGCGAGCTCGACGTTGACCGAGATCGCCGAAGACGCCGTCGGGACCAAGTTTGCCCAGTCGTCGTTCATGCAGCTGATGCGGCAACTCAAGGACGGCCAAGTCGCCGTCGAAGGCGACAAGGTCGTCGACGTCAAGGGGAAAGCGCGCGCCGACGGC
Organism: Rhodotorula taiwanensis; assembly: GCA_002922495.1. Lineage (NCBI taxonomy): Eukaryota > Fungi > Basidiomycota > Microbotryomycetes > Sporidiobolales > Sporidiobolaceae > Rhodotorula > Rhodotorula taiwanensis. Next base: position 437,895 of record PJQD01000013.1, read on the forward strand.
TGGGCCGACGACTTCCAGGCGACCCGAAGTGCGCACGAGGCGTTCGACCGCGAAGAGGAAGGTCGAGCGAACGCCGCGCCGTTGTTGCGACCGGGCCAGTCGGTCGCGAGTCACGCGCACGACCAGCACGCGTGGGCGCAGGACCAGGCCGAGTCGGCGAGGTTGGTCCGCGAGCTACAGGAAGGGTTCCAGGCGATGCACGGTCTCTGGGACGACGAAGACAAGGCGCGCGCCGCGAGGGAGCGGGCCGCCGCTGCCGCTCCGTCCGTCGATCACGGACAGAACGCGTTCCAGGGGGATGGCGGGGTCGCCTTGGCCCAGTCGTCTTGGGAGGAGGACTTTGACGACCCGAGCATGATTGTCGGCGGGCATGCCCTCGGAGGCGGGATCGCGAGGCGCCCGCCCGTCGAGCGGTTCTCGGCGCAGCAGCGCGAGTGGGACACGCTCCAAAACGAGTGGGACGCCGTCGAAGCGACGGCGACCGGGTTCGGGTACGCGTTCGCGCAGAACAACCCGTACGCTCAAGGGTTGGCGCCGATGACCTCGACTCGGCATCACGCCGCGCACGGGCACGCGATCGACGACCTGTCGGCGGCCTTGTCGGAACGGCACGAGTCGCTCTTGCAGCGTGAAGCCGAGGTCCTGCGCGACCCGACGTCGGCGTCGGCGTGGTTGTCGCTCGGCCTGAAGCAGCAGCAGAACGAACGCGAAGAGCTCGCGATCGCCGCCCTGCGCCGCGCCGCCGAACTCGACCCGCTCGTGTCGGACGGCGCCGCCCACTTGGCGCTCGCCGTCAGCTACACGAACGAAGGTCGCCGGACCGACGCGTACGAGCACCTGAACCGCTGGATCGACGCCGTCGCCGAGTCGAGTCGCGCGTACGCCAACGAGATTGACCAGTACCGGAGCCTGTTTGGGTCGCGGTTGCCCAACTCGCTCCAAGAACGCCAGGTGTACTTGTCCAACTTGCTGATCCGGTTGGCGCAGAGCCGCGCCGAGACCGAGTCGGGCGCGGCAGGCGTTGATGCCGACGTCCAAGTCGCGCTCGGCGTCTTGTTCAACTCGAGCGAAGAGTACGAAAAGGCGAGCGACTGCTTCGAGGCGGCGCTCGGCGTCAGGCCCGATGTGAGTGGTCGCTTCGAAGCTGGGCGGGTACTTGGGCCGAGCTGACTGTCTTTGCGATCAGGACCCGCTTCTGTTCAACCGGCTCGGTGCGACGTACGCGAATTCGGGCAAGACGGATACCGCGATGCAGTACTACCACGCTGCGCTCGACCTCGACCCGGGTTACGTCCGCGCCCGGTACAACCTCGCCGTCGCGTCGATGAACGTCGGAGTGCGTTCCTCTTTGTTTTCGTCTTTGCGGAGCGTGTGCTGACATTTCCTTGAGCTCTAGAAACACGACGACGCAGTGCACCACTTGTTGACGTCGCTGTCCATTCAAGAAGCCGACAGCGAGTTGGACAGTGCGTCCCTTGTCGTGAGATCGAGTTCCCGACTTGGGTGGCTAACCCTTTTCCGCGCAGGCCTCCAGCAAGGTCCGCCCCCGTCGGCCGAGTCGGGTCACGTCAGTCATGCCTTGTGGGACATGTTGCACGTCTCGTTGCTGCAGTGAGTCGATCGCCGATCGAGTTTGCATGTAGTGCCACCGCTAACCTCTCGAGAACAGGATGCACCGGAGCGACTTGGCTCCTCTCGCCGCGGCGCACGATCTCCGGGCTCTCTTGCAGGCATTTACGCACGAGGACTAGTTGCATGTAGTCTTCTGCTTTGCTTTCGCTTTAGATGTGAAGGCGAGCAAATCCTTGTCGCGCCCGGCGGGGGTTTCCCGGTTCGCGAGAGGCTGGTCGGCGGATGCGCGTGAAGAGAGACTTTTCTCGCTCACGACGCCCCCGCTCCCTCACTATGGAAGGTCAAGCACTCATGCAGCGATTGCCTGAAGCCCTCCAACAATTCCGGGTGCGTCTGCCTGTCCTCGACGAGTGTGTGCGCATGGAAAAAAAGGACACGTCTCGCGAGTTGATCGACACAACCGCTCGTCTCCCGTCAGACGCGGCCCATAACGCGCTGCGTCTGACCGTCCCCATCAAGTTCTGTGATCTGCCCGCTGACCCGGCGGCCCTGTGCGCGACCCTGTAGCAGGAACGGCTGCAGTCTCTCCGACCACCTCAAGAGGTCAGTCTCCCCGTACTACAGGGCAACTCGCGGGACTGGCTCTTCCCCGTGATAGCTCTGTGGTGATCGTACTCCAACGGGCGACTGACCCTCGCTCTTGCTCCCCGACAGTTTTTTGATGTCCAGGTGGGCTTGCCGACTTGGGTGTTGCGCTCGCCGGTCGACCCCCGGCCACGCCGCGCCTCCACGCCGTAGACGTCGAGCTTACTGACGCGTCATGGTCCCTCTCGTGCAGCGCGTTTCGAAGCCGGCAGATATGGGTGTGAGTCTCGCCGTTCCTCCGTTGACCGCTCGCCGTCCGGATGCCCGACCACCCTCGCCACCCAGCCAAGCTGACCCACTCCGGCACGTTCTCGGCAGGTCGCGAGTCAGCGCATCAAGTGGGTCAATCAGCTCGACGAAATGAGCGGAAGGAGCGGAACACCGAGACTTTGTGCTCATGCGTTAATGAGGCCACGCCCACAGATACAACGTCAACTACTTCTCCGGCAACTACATCCTCCGTGAGCTGCTGCAATGAGGCGCTTTGGGCCTGTGATCCGGTCAGCTCACGCCTTGGACCTGGCCGGAACAGTCTTTCTCCTCCTCGCCGTCTACTCGCTCCTCACGAACCCGCTCCTCTTGATCGCGATCGCCTTTCTCATCGGAGTGAGTCACTCGTGCCGCTCGTGCCGCTCGTGCTTGACAGGCCTTTGCTCCCGCTGCGCCCAAAGCTGACGGCCTCTGATCACACAGGGCTACATCGGGATCAACCGCTTCATCCCCGAACCGGTCCAGTTTGGCTCGACGACGATCGAACCGAAGCACCTGTACATGGTCCTGTTTATCGTCGGGATCCCGATCCTGTGGATCTCGGCGCCGATCGCGTCGTTCTTCTGGCTCGTCGGCAGTTCGAGCGTCTTGATCCTCTCGCACGCCGCCCTCGTCGAACCGGGCGTCGAGAGCGAGTACGGCACCGTGCAGGGGGTCTAAGGGTTCCGTGGTCGTCAAAGGGACTGGGTCTCTTTAGTTTCTGCATCGGCTCGCAATGCCTTTTATCTCAAGACTTGGATGCCCGCTCCCTTCTGCATCACTCGCCATGCCTTCCTTTTGATCTCTCTTCATTGGGTTGTTCGAAGTCGTTTCTGTTTATACACGGCTCGCTACCTCGCATTCTCCCACGACAGGTAGATCGTCCAGGCGACGTTGACGATCCCCGACAGCGGGACGCGGTACTGCAGCGGGACGTAAAGGAACATCGCGCACTGTACGAACGGCCAGACCTGCACGGATCGTTCGCGGGGAGGTCAGCTCGGCAGTGTCCGCACATAGACTGAGCGTACGCACCTTGTAATTGGTCAAGAGGATCGGGAGCAGGGCGGTTCGGATCCGCACGAGGATCGCGGTCGGAGTCCGGAACTCCATCAAGCCCATGCAGACGAGGAACACGACAAACGAGATCGGGGCCCTGCGATGCGATCCGATTGTCAGCTGCGCGGTCGTAGGACGCTGGCAAGGCTCGGTCGTCGCACATGAAGACCTGATCTGCCGCGATCCGACGGAGCAGGACAACCCTGTCGACGGGCGGCAGCTTTGGCTTTACGGCGGGCGCCTCGCTCGGCAGGACGAGCTTGTGGTCGTCTCCCTGGGCCGAGACGGTCGACGCCGTTCTCCGGTGCAGCCGCGGCGAATCGGACGACGATGGCGGCGCATCGACCTTGACGCTCTCGAGCGGGACGTACTCGGGCGCGGTCGGGATCGAGGCGAGGTCGATGTCGTTCGAGACTCGCAGCGGGTACTTGCGTTCGAGGTAGGCTGTTTTCGTGGCGAGTCAGCTTCGCTTGTGGGGTTCGGGCGAGCGCTCTCGACTCGACTGTTCCACATGAGCGCGAGTGGCGCTATCCCAAAGCCAAAGATGAAGAAGCGGAGTGTCCGTATAGGGTCATAGGCCGCTTCGGACTGCAGTTTGAGGCGAGGTCGGTGGTCGGGGCAGGTCGAGGCGCAAGTCGGTGGGTCAGTCCTGTGCGCCCCAGTCGGCGACCTCGACACGGCTCACGCACGAAGAAGACCTGAGCGCATGTGTCGCCGACGACGTTCAGGGAGCCGTAGATGGTCTGTTTCGGGCTCCATGTTAGCTTGCGTCTCTCTGTTGCGTTGCGATGAACGCACGGCGACGCCGGCTCTGGGGTGCGTCTCGAACAGCCATTTGTGAGCAGCCTTGATTGGTGACAGCATCGTTCCAAAGAGCAGTTTCGTGGTCCCTCAGCAGGTACGCGAGGTCGAGGACAGGACAGCCAGCGTCACTGCGATATGGGGAGTGGAAGCGGAGAGGCGGGCAACGCCAAAGTCTAGACTCAGAGTCGATCAAGCCATCGGTGTACGGGATCCTCGCTGCAGCTCCACCGGCAAAGAAAGCGGGTTCCATCGACGGGCGGGGTGGCGAGGCCAAGCTGCCCGCCTCGCTCTCGCATTTCTCCCCGAATCGGAAAGTGCACTCTCGCTTCTCGCCTCACTTTCAATCCTAGCATTGCTACTGCCTCCTGAGACACCCAGTCGCTCTAGCCCCCTCATGCGCACCTGCAGGCGGGTCACCCTCGGCTGCCGGCATCACTCCCGTTCGCCCGGCCGACTCGCTGAACAGAGCTTCTCGCGTCAACTTGCTCTCGTGAACGTGAACTTGCTTCTCACCCGCTAGCGCTCGTCATGCCACCACGACCAGTGCTCGTCGTCTCGCTGATCGCGTTCGGCTTCTTGCTCTTGACGGGTGGACATTTCCACCGCGACAAGATCTCGTCGGCCGTCGACAAACAACGCGACTATGTCCGCCAGACTCGCAGGTCAAGGTTCAACAAGGTCGTCTGCTTCGGCGACTCGTTGTCTGATGCCGGGTGCGTTACCCAAGTGCTCATCACGGTCGCGGTCGCGGTCGCGGTCACGACGGGGCTGACTTCAATCCAACGGCGGCAGGAACGGCGCGTGGCTCTTTACGAACCGGACATGGCCCAAAGACACTGCAGTACGTCCCCTGTGCAGGTCTTTGCTCTTACGCCGACTCTGACGATCTCGCCCGGGCAGTACGTCGGACACCGCTTTACGAACGGACCGGTCTACTCGGAATACGTCGCTCAGACTCTCGGCGTCCCCTTGATCTCTTACGGTGCGCCCTCCTTGGTACTACGTGGTTGCCATTTGGTCAATTTGGCTGACCATCCGGTGTACGTGCGCGCCTGTACAGCCACGGGCGGCGCCAGCATTTCGCACCGCGTCTCGAGTCGGTCCGGCGAACACGGCATGCTCCCCGTCGACTGCATCTTTGAGCAGATCGCCAAGTACAGCATCGGCAAGACAGACGAATCTTCGACCTTGTTCATCGTCTACGCCGGCGCGAACGACGCCTACTTTTCGCTCGACGAAGGAGGGACGCCCGCCGAAGTCCTCGTTGACCTCAAGACGGCGATCCAGGCCCTCCGGGACATTGGTGCGTTCTTTCTTTTCGGGGCGGTTCAGGAGCTCCGTGTGCTGACCAGTCTACGTGCAGGCGGCAAGTACTTTGTCGTACCGACGCTGCCGCCGCTCGGCGACAACTACCCGTACGCGGTGAGTCGGTCCTTCGGAGAAGAGGTTCCGCCCCGCCGTTGCTGACGCGACCGCATCGCACAGAACGCCCTGCCGAAAGCCGCGCAACCAATGTACTACTTTTCGACCGAGCTCCGGAAGCTGTACCTCGACTGGGCCCGGAAGGAAAAGGGGATCGCGATCGCCGATTTCTACAGCCTCTACAGCCGCCTCATGAACAGCCCAGAAAAGTACGGGTTCAAGCGCGAACACCTCAAGGAGGGTTGCATCGGGCACAGCTGCGCCGACGACTGGCGCGAGTACATCTGGTTCGACGATGTGAGTCCTCACGCTGCGTTCCTCGGGGATCGTTCGCTCGCTGACTGTCACTTGCCGACAGTACCATCCGACGACGTATGTGCACTCGTTGCTGGCCGACGAGGCGCTCAAGTCGCTCGACAGCCTCCTGTGGTGGAACTCGGGGCGGGTCTGAAGTAGCGCGTGCGTTTCTGACTGTAACAGTATCCCGAGGCCCTCGTTTTCGGAGAGGAGGCCGTCACCTTGATCGTTTGTGTGGAAAAGCTCGTAAATTAGCGCTGCGCCGTTATGGCCGATGGTGGAAGCGGGGAGCAAGCGACCGCAGCGACTTGTTCCCTCGTTCCACGCTTTCCACTCGGGGCCCTTCTACACGAGCCGATCCGTAAAGCTCGTCACAGCTGTGTACGACCTCTCTTCTACCTCTAGGTCCGTGCTGCCATGCCCTCTGTCGCCCCGCCTCCTCCTCGCGCCTCGGTTCCGTCGTCGTCATCAGCCGCACCTCCGCCTCGTTCGAGTACCCCCAGCGCCGCAGTCGCGCCATCGCCGTCGCCCTCGTCTCGACCCGGCACGCCGTCTGGCCGCCCGAGCAAGCCGATTCCGACCCTCGCGCTGCCGTCGCAACTTCGCGACCTTGACTTTTTGCGCGGCACCTCACTCCTCGCCGAATTTGGCTCGTCGGCACAAGAAGCAGGCAGCTCGCTCGACGCTGTACGGGCTGGAAAGCTGTCTGCGACCGACTTGGACCGCGAGCAGGCCGTTCGACTCGTCGAGGCGTTCCTCGCCCAAGCCGACTCGCTCCTCGCCATGGCCGCGACCGAACTCGACTCGACTACCAAGGTCGACAGGGCCACAGTCGCACAGGGCTGGGCAGACGAGGTCGCTCGGGGCTTGCAAGAGCAGTGGTGCGTGGGCTATTTCGGGTTCTCCACGTTGTACTGGTGCTGACTCTAATTCCCGTTCGAGCAGAGCGAGGTTCGGATGACGGGGTCAGACGCGAGCGCAGCGAGCGGAAGAGTCGGTGCGTCTCGGCTAGCTTGCGAGCGCAGCGAGCCCGAGCGAAGCG